>JAKTXH010000024.1:0-180476 GCA_030561405.1 Suhomyces atakaporum
ATACTGACTTACTCTTCCTAAAGCGGCTATCCGAAATTACGCCGGCAGAATGCCATAGAACTACACCGTCAGTTCTGCCTCACGAATGTGTTCACATCGAAATAGGAAGCAACATACCTCAGGTTTCACATTTCCTTCGATCCAGTCATTTCAAGGCTTGGCTCATAAATGGAGACGAATTGGTGCAATTGTACAAATCAATCGGGGCCTTTGAGGTCCTTTCAGAATGAATATCCCGCAAAAATCCAGAGGGCTTATCCGAGGACCACACATGAGTACCCGGAATCACATAATTTCAGCACTCAATGAAGCAAAGTGATTGGAAAATAACATTTAAAGCATATCGACCAGACCATCTAGCAATCACGATGTAAGAGCTATTAAAGAACTTTTTTAAGTCTTTATCATGCTTTGGCTTTCCTCTTAAAGACATTTGCTGACTCTTTAATCACTAAGGGTTACTAAATTCCCTACAGATGTGCCATCTGATTTCATCTGGTTCATACACAAATAATTGGGGAAGAACTGTTTGTTTAAATATCACATAAAGCAGTCAGAAACAGGACTTGTTAGCAGTGACAGATATCAAAACCAACTATAAAGATTATCCATTTAGCAATGAAAAATTCTTATCAAAGCCATGATAGAGTTTAAGTTTCCGAAACAGGGCTGATATATCTCAGTTTCTAGGCAAAAACATATTGAAATATGACAGAAGTCCTAATAGTCCAATTGAAGTTATCTAGAGATGGTTATTTTTTGTTGGGTTTAATAGTTTGATTGCATAAACGGGGATATTCAAAGAATTCCTTAGGAGTGATTATACAGAGAGGGCCACTCAAGAACAACCCAGAACTCGAACCATCAATAAATTCCAAGAAAACGAATATATTCATAATTAGAGCAGAGTGAAAAGAGATTGTCTCATCATCCAAGTTCAATAGTATAGTTCTACCAAGAAGTATCCGTATTATAACAATAGTTGGCTGTACTATTACCAGATAATTGTATGAAATAATTAATTGACAAGGTGAAAGATAGTCATAGTATTGAATCTACTTAAATTGACAATCAAGCCAAAGGATGGAATTATAATCAGATTTCAAGCCCAAGTTGTGATGTTCTTACAAAATATAACGAGATATCAAAATAAGCCTGCTTTAGACTGATTTATGATTATAATTCTAATGTACTATAATGAATTATGGTAATTCAAGGTGCTACTTTCTAGTGATTTATAGTAATTCATGGTGCTACTTTCTAGTGATATATGGCAATGCCCTTGCTAACTTGTAGTGCTAAATTGTACCGATTTAAAGTTCTAACTTCAGTGATTTCCAGCTCTAATTAAATCCAATTTATAGTGCTATTTATGCTGATTAGAGGTGCACTCTTCGTGGATTGATGGTGCTCTTCATACTGACTTGGAGTACTCATTTTTACGGACTTATAGTGCTAAGTTCACAGATTAATCGGCTAGATGGGATAGAAAAGTCACTGGTTGTTTCACTTCAAGAGATCGCCAATTTCTAAACCTCTCCACAACAATCGTAGCCCCTTTTTCTCTAGTTAATTTCGCCGTGGATTGGTCCTATCTCATCACCTCCTGTACACATCTCGCCATCGCAAATTGAAAAATATCTCCATCTCATCACTACAAAATGGCTAAAACCAGATCCAAGCCAGCTACCTCCCCCAAGACTCCAGCCTCGTCCAAGACCAGGGCTGGAACTGTGGCCAGCGAGTCTCCATTGGCTTCTCCATCTGTGAAAAAAACCAGAAAAACCGTCAAAAAATCTGCCAAAAAAAGCCCCGAACCAGAAAAGTCGACTCCAGTTAAATCCACAGCCAGTGAATCTACAGCTACTCCTATAACCTTTGTTGCTGAAAAGGTCGCCACCAAGGCCATCGAAGAAATCTCCAAGTACTTACAGCGTGAAGCTCAGAATTCCGACAAAGAAAAATTGTTCGATGACGATGATGACAACTTGAAGTCGTTGTTTTTACAGCTCAACACAAAGAAGTTTGCCGCCTCCAAGCCCCAGTTCAAGCCCAAGTGCCTCAAACTCACTCACTCCATCTACACCCCAGAAACAAAGACGTGTTTGATTATCCGTGATCAGCTCGTTAAGACCTCGGCCCAATTGGAAGCTCTTGAAAATGAAGACTTACGTACGGTGACTCAAATTCTCCCTGTTGGCGAGTTGAAGACCACCTACAAGAGCTTTGAAAAACGTCGTGAATTATACGAAGAATATGATCTTTTTGTGGTGGATGATGCTGTGTTTAATTTGATGCCTTCTTTACTTGGTAAAACATTTTATGGTGTGGGTCATAGAAAAATCCCCGTACCCGTAAGAGTGACCTCCACCAAGAGCCACAATGAACTTTCGATAAACACCCTTAAAAACCAATTGGAAAAAGTGTTGGCTTCAACCGTTTACTTACCTCCTACCGGAGTGAATATTTCCATCAAGATCGGGGCCCTTACCGACAACTTCCAATCGTCCCAGTTGGTGCAAAACTTACAAGATGCCTTGAGCAATTTCGAAAAAGACTCATTGAAGAGTGTGATGATCAGAACCGTCAAGTCTCCTTCGTTGCCATTATACTACGCTGAAAAATTATACAACGATGACGACGTGGCCGAAAACGTGCCTGTTGTAGAAGAGCCTGAAAAGGATCAATTGTCTGTGTTTGAAAGAGGATTATTGGAGTTGGGAGAAGCCGAAGAGGTGGCCAAAATCATCAGCTCTGAAAAAGAAAAGGAAAAGAAACCTTTCAAGGTTTCCAAGCCAAGAAAGTAGTCGATAGCATGTATAGTTAATTGAATAGATTGGAAATGAATAAAATCATCAGATAATAAGTATTACTAGCTGAATCAACTTCTCAATACGATACAAGACGAACCTTCCACATAAAAATTGTTATACGACGGTTGATTGCTTGTGTGGACAGAATCTTCCAAATGAAATGTCATAGTCCCATTCTTTTTAGGGCATACTGGCAATTGGGTTATGTGTGATTATTCTACCTTATTCATTGGAGATGTTAATCAAGGACGAACTTCGAAAAAGACCATCTAGGTTCCATTGAGCCATTCCCTTGTAACGGAGACGGACTACAGTGTCTCCTAGTGAATTTTCAGGAATAGAAAGATCTCAAATTTGCAACCATTCAATTAAAGCTCCGGATAAAATCAGAGCATTGATAAAGAGGTTATTATAATTTAGTGGTAGATCTTGTCAAAGATGTTACTTTGAAATCCTGATTGGCTCCAATTATACTTACTTGTCGGAAGAATCTTGGACATATTTATCAATTTCAACCAATCTCAAGGGTTGAGGCGTCAACTAGAATCTTCGGTAAAACAACACGAATTTGACCTATTGGAATTCCATAGCTTGTTAACTTCTGCTACGTAACACTTTTTGACAATATTTCGATTTGATTCAAACAAATGATGGAACAAGTGTACTTTGATTATTCCAAGTTTAATTACAAGAGGATCAACAATCAGTGATCAAGTGATTAATTCTACCCCAATGAAGATGCAACTGGGATCTAGCTCACCATACTAAACGAATTACTCTAATATTGTGTTCTAGTGTGCTCCGAATGAATCGATTTTTCCCTTGAATGATTTTATTCATTGATTTTATTCAGTGATTTTCTTTAACAACTTTATTCAATGAAATTCTTTAGCAATTTCCTTAATAAATTCTTCTCAGCCAATGACCCATACTTTCAATCAGAGTCATATATGAATTCAGTAGATAAAGCTGTCGGAACGATTATCTTTATTTGCCAACAGTTGAGAATTCTTTCCGGACATCAACAGCTATGCTACACCCTGCAATTGAAAGTTCTTCAATAAAGATACAAGGGGAAGTAAAAAGAAGTAAAATAAGTAAAATAAGTAAAATAAGTGACTATTGATCATTTAGGTAACGGTGAATAATTTTCAGAGCTAGGGTTTAAAATTCAGCTGCAATATGGCACATATCAATTTCCAGAGAGTCCCATAATTATCATGTTTTCGAGGTAGCATGGCAATATTCCTTCTCTCGCTACTCTAGCTCTATCAATTCTTAGGGAGAGATTTCGCTAAACCTCTTTCCTACTTCTCACCACTTCTCATCAGCCTTCCAACCTCACATTAACCTTCACACCATTCCGGATGTGGATCGTCACCCACGCCGTCTCCGACCATGAAAGTAAGTCCATTGCCCCCAATCTTCTCCCTACTAACACCAGCCATCACCTACCTAAAACCAGACTCAACCTCTCTCATGGGAAGAGACTCCCAATGTGACTACATCATCAACAGTACCCTCGTTTCACGCCAACAATTGGAGCTCGTGACGGGCGCCACCCACAAGGTTCTCTACGAGCCCGAATCCCGAACTCCCTTGACTATCAAAGTACTTTCTCGTGCCAGATCCGTCATCAATGGAACCGTCTACAAATTGAGCAAATCGGATCCCAAACCCTTGGAATTGGATATCAGTCACCAGGATAAGGTGGTGTTGAAGTTCCGGCTCGACTCTAAGAATGACGAGCAAATCACCACAACTATAAGATGGGTTCCATTTAATGTCATGACTTATACTGGCCCTATTGATATTAATGGAACGGTAGAGCAAAGTCCTTTACCTGAAAAATTAGAACAACTACATCATGCCAAAGTTGACTTACGAATCACCAATAATTCTTCACTAGCCACTCATTACTATACCATTCTGGACCAGCCTACTCGGACCTTCAAAATCGCCATACTGAGAGGATTACCCATCCTCAATGACGAATGGTACGATCTTGTGGCTAATAGTCCAGGCGCCGTCGATCAATGGCTTCTTAAGCTTGACTTGCTGAAATATCTTCCCAATCACGAACCTTATCTATTGCCCAATAAAGCCAGAAGCGGACTTTTGAAAGGGATTTCCGTGGTCACTTTTGATGCTGATTTTGTCAAGCTTTCTAAGTGGATAAATGCATTGGGAGGGATATTAGTCAACTTAAAATACGAAAAGTATCTGAAGTCTCCATTTGACCATCAAGATTTATTTGAGGATATCCGTTTGGAAATTGGTAATTCGCCTTTCTTCGTATTGAATGCTACAAAAGAATCAATGCCATGGCCTGAACTAATTCCAATACTAAAAGCTCATGGCTCGGAGTTATACCACTCCGATCTTCTATGGGAATCGGTAAAGAATTGCTCCCTCCAGCAAATAGTATGCTTGAACACAAAAGATTTGAAGAGGAAGTTGGATACTCAAAGTCAAGTGACATCCCAGTCTACCCAGAGAAAAAGAAGAAAGTATGAAAAGAAGGATAAAATGCATTTTTTTGAATTAAGTACTCAACAAGAGGTGGATGTGAATGGAAAAGTTGACCCTATTGTGACTATTGATAATTCTGAAAGAAAGGATGGATCTCCTGGTATATCTGAAACAAGAGCAGACTCTCTTAGTAACTCTGAAACTCCAGCAGAGCCTGGTCCCAGTAATGAATCTGAGAATGTCCGTGATCCTAATATTCAACCTGAGACTGTCCCCAAGTCTCAACCCAAGTCTGTCTCTCATGATCAAGCAAAGTCGGTTGTCGAGAAGGGTGACTCTTTGATACCGGAAATCGATTCTAGCCAAACGGAAAGTCCTCAAATTGAACATCTCACCAAAGACAGTTCTCCCGAAATAGATATACCCGATAAAAGCATCCCCGGAAAAACAACTAAAAGAAAAGGTTCAACCTCTCACGAACCTCCCAAAAAAGCACAAAAACTTAAATCAAAGGTGTCTCTTGTGGATGCGATTATCAAAACCAAAGAAAGTGCCACCAAATCAACTAAGATAGAATTTGGAATTGAAGAGGACGTGGATCAACTGGAGCAGATAAACACCGATTTATCTAATCTTGCCATAGTAGAGGAGGTAGATATTCCTCTAAGACTTCCTCCCACTAGACATAAATCCAACAAAGGAGGTATAAACTTTAAGAAGTTCACAAAAAATATGCCGTTGAAGTCAAAACTCACTCGATCATTTGTGGGTTTGGATACGGTTCAGATGGATGAGATCGATTTCATAGGAGGACAGGATCCTGTTTTTGAAGTTGAAGAAAACCTCAAGCAAACGTTTGAGGGACACATGCAAAACGTCAAGTCGCTTGAGGTGACCGTTGAGCAACCTAGTTTATTTGTTGATGAGGATTCTCAACCACGAGCTATAGAGACTAGCAGAACTTCTAGAAGAATCAAGAAGAATGTTGCACCTATCGATGATCATGATGATGATGACGAAGATGATGATGATGATGAACCAGGGTTTGGCTTCTCCAGAAAACGATGAAATCATTGGAAAGAACTTTTTTGTTAAATTAACTATCAAAATGAAAGGGGTATTGAGGGTCTTCCATATTATGGTGCTCCGGTATTAGTTGTGTAATTCCACACAACCCAATATTTCTGAAGTACGTGTTGTGACTACGGTAATAGTCCTTGTTCACCCCCAAGATTCCATGAGGGAAATCCCCGGCGATGCAATTGGTATTGGCACCTGTAACACAATCCACCACCTCGCTAGGAGCAGGGGTTGTTTCACCAGCGGAACAGTTCAAGTAAATTTGGTTATTGAACTGGTGGTATGTTTCGAGAGCATTTTTCAGTTTTGGGATGGTTGTAACCACGTCGTTTTTGTGGACCACCCGAAGGAACTTACGGTCATACGAGTTATGAGTGGGGGTGTTCCAGCTTCCCAAGCAAGTATCGGCCCAATGTACAAATGGCTGGTTCCCCGTCAACGGCTGGCCAAAGGTGACCAAGGATATATTCTCATAGCCCAAATCGAGATAGTACAAGGCAAGAAACAATGCCACACTACCGCCCATCGAATGGCCCACAAAGATCAACTCGTAGTCATCCTCTATCTGATCCTCAAGGATTTGGTGAATTATATTCAATGTTTTGGAAAATGTATCGTAAAACCCCTTATGGACCTTACAATCTTCGCACCGGGGTAGATTAAACATGAGGTTGGTATAAGGCACCATTTCTACCCGGACGTCGGTGAAACTGTCGTAGATGGACCGTGTTCCCCGTAAAGACACGATGATTGATTTTTTTGTCGATTCCGACCTTTTTTCGTTACTCTTTTCTTCTTTTTCTTTGGCCCTTTGTTCTTGGGCTCTTTCCTCTTCAACCCTTACCTCTGTGGTGGTACCATCCACGCTATAGTCAAAGAGATTGCTCTCGGTACTGGCGATATAACCACACACGGTATCTTCAAAGTACCACTGGTACACCAAGCTGACATTGGGAAAGCGGCTTTCACAGTTGAGATCACACTTGAATGGTTTTGCGATTTGGCTGGTACGAGAGATACAGTAGGAGATATCCGCTAGATGGGCGTAGGTGAATAGATTGGCGTGGATCTGTGGATCCACCGGTACCACCGTGGGAGAAGTGGTGGTGATGGGCTGCGGCCGTAGTGGCCAAACACTTAGGAGGTGCCAGGGGAGTTTCATGGGAGTTGTGATGGTTGCAAAGATAGATTGGTGCGATGTGGTCACGGGCGATAACCAAGAGGGGAATGTGGTCAGGCTAAGAAGGAAAAGTTAGTGAGACAGTTTAGGACTGTTAGCGAGACAGGTTAGGGCTGGTAGTGAGACAGTCAAGCACTGTTAGTGAGACAGAGTATTAAGATACAATAAAAGGAGTATGAACACCACGAACAAATGTTGTGTACGAAGATCGATAATTGATGTGACTATCAATCAACCTTATACACTCTCAATGGTTGGTGTTCAAAAAAAAGTGTTCATCATAGTGTTCATCATAGTGTTTATCATAGTGTTCATCATTAGTGTTCATCATTAGTGTTTTAAATTATTGGTGCGCTCAACCATTGGTACTATTAATCATTGGACGGTTAACTATTAGTATACTGAGTATGAATATTGAGATTTCCAATTGGCATTGTGATTAATAGTTAACACTAAATCTCTGAGTAATCTTGTAAGCCCGTTCTTTACTATGGTATTGCTGGGTGTAATGTAAAGTGGGTATGGTTAGGGGTAATAATCCATGTCCACTATATTAACTCTTATAAATTCTATGATGATATTAATTTGTAGACTTTACATGATCACTAATTGATTTAGTAGCGTTCCAATAATTACTAACTGATTTAGTGGCTTTATAATATTTACTGATTGATTTAGTTGCCTTATGATATTTACTGATTGATTTAAAGGCGTTTCAATAATTACTGATTGATTTCAAGCTTCCTGAAGGAGAGATCTATAACACTCCCTGATACAGTGATATAAAAAGTCACCTATATTTGGATGAATAATTACTGCCGCCATTATTGACTTGCCCCTGACTTGTCATTAGTCCCATTATTCAACTTAAAGCTGTTCAAGTGCCCTGATGACATGGAAAACCATGATTCCCAAACAGGTACCACTCACAATCAGAAACCAAATCGTGGCGTACTTTGCAATGGAATATACCCCCAGAAAATAAAGAGACTTTGAAGAAAACGTAATCGCCAACACTAGCACTGCAACAACCAAGACCCTGGAAATCGTAGCTCTAATATTCTTCATCCAGTCCCAGGATACGACACTTAGGGGCAGCCTCGCAACTTTATATAAAATCGACTCTTTAAAACTGGTCACCCCACTTGTTATAACGCTGGTAACGTTGGTGATACGACCAATTAGTCTCGTAGTGGTATCATCAAGGATTCCGATCTTTAGCTCGGTTTGGTTGAGTTTGGCCTCCATTTCTTCCATTACAACAGCTGCAAAATTGTCAATCTGCTTTGCAGACGTGGCAATCAATGCTTCCCATTGACTAACTAGCAGATATTCCATTTCTTTTAGCACCTCTTCGAGGGACCCAGTGATTACCTGTTTCTGTGCTACTATCGCCTCGTTAGAGCTGGTGATATGCTCTTCGATTTTCGCAGCCAAATCACTGCTGAGTTGCAACTGTTTTGCAACCACCAACGACGATTTTTCAAGTGTGACAAAGTCCACCAGGCTTATTCCTTCTAGGATCATTCCTATTCTGACATCTGCCTCGCTCGACCACGTGTCTAGCTGGGTGTTCCACTCCTCAAACTTCTGGTCAAAATTGGCTTCCGCTACCTGGTGCGATAGTCTATTAATCTCGGCTACAGCACGGGTCAATTGGTGATTCAATTCTTCAAATGAAGTGCCGTACTCTTCGGTGGATGTTCTCATCATCTGTGATGTCTGGTACAACACCTGTCTGACCTCGCTGCTATAGGTCTGAAACTCCAGTGAAGAGTGTTGTTGATTTTCTACCTGCTCCTGAAACAAATCTAAAACAAGCTCTTTCAACAGCAAAAATTCGTCTCGAAAATCTTGTTGTGCTTGTGTGCTATGCTTATGAAACTCTTTGGCATTCTCGTATACTTCTGAATATACTATGGTGATATTATTGAAGAGCGAGAGAATCTGGTCCTTTTCGTAGGGTATCGATTCTTCATAACATATGGACTGGATTTCTCGGTAATACCCGCTAAATGTGGTCCAGTACTGAGGTGATTGTTCTAGTTTTTGCATACATGTGTCTAGTTGTGTATCAACATAATTGCAAGCCGAAGGGTATACTATCCCAGCATTTTGAAACTCACATAGGGATAGTTTTATTGCCAGAATTTTTCGCAAATCTGGATCCAATGTTTCAATGCCAGATGTGATACATTGTGGTAATATTTCAGCTAGGGATTGTTGCACACATCTTTTAGAGTGGTTCTGCTCCAATAGAAGTGATGCTGTCACGAGGCTGGCCATGAATAGAAGCGGATACATTTAATGGCGGAGGTGCGATTACGAATTATATATATATATACTACACTTGAAACATGTACGAAACAAACTCAACACAAAATAGAGCAATACCTTAAGGATCTCAAGGACAGCTTTTCCCTTAACTTGTGTAGCATCACCTGACGATACAATAATCTTGACCAACTTCAACTTACTGGACCTCAAGTTATATGGAGACGATAGGATTTAAACTCATGGTAGCCGTTAGTTGCATCAATTGCTGGTCATCTCCACTTCTCAAAAAACGGAGGCTATCTCAAGACTTGCATTTTTAGGGTAAAATTCAATTGTTTCAGATTTATACAAACTAGAAACGATGTTGGTTCATTATGAGAGGGTCAAAAACTCAACTAGCACATACAAAGCCATGCATCTCTACTTCCAAAAGCTAACTTAATTAGATTATGGGATCTAAGACTATGATCTTAATGAGAAAACCGGGGCATGAAATTTGGGTGTGATTACGTAATCCCCACTGGATCGAAATACTCTCAACTTTTTCTCCTTCAGAAAACAGGTCCCTTGGCCCAGTTGGTTAAGGCGCGGTGCTAATAACGCCGAGATCAGCAGTTCGATCCTGCTAGGGACCACTTCTACCCAGGGCGTGTGGCGTAGTTGGTAGCGCGTTCGCTTAGCATGCGAAAGGTCTCCGGTTCGACTCCGGACTCGTCCATTTTTTTGCTAGTAATTAATAATGGGTTCAATTTTTTTTACATTGCAAGATAACATACTCTCTCCTTCCACGGGTTGTCTATATGTTTCTGTATTATTATTGTTATTCTCAACAAATCAAAGATAATAACCACTAGTATTCTTCTTCATTAAATCTCATTATGAGTCCTTGGTTTTGTGCAGGACGCCAATTTTTCACCAGTATGAATCTTTCCAGAAACATTCCTAGAGGCCTAACAAGAAGGTACTCCAGTTCAGCCTTCCTGTTCATCCCCAACAATGAAAAATACCTTTTCGAAAATGAAAAATTGACTCCAGAACAAAACGACGCTGCCATTCCCCCAAAGCCGACCATCAATTCCACTGTCAAGTATCATCATGATATGAAGAATCCCGAAGATGTGGCTGATGTCTTCACCAAGTTCCAGTTCAACGACTTCTTGGTGTCGGCATTATCGAAAAACGCCACTTTGTTTGGATCAGACTCTCATAAGTTTGTATTAAAAGATGAACCCAGTCAAAGTATAAGTCTATACTTTAGTAACATTACCCGTAACTGGGTGGATCTTTTTAACAAACAGCCTGGCCAGCTAGCCGATATTACAGTCAAGAAAGATGATTTGATTTTATCATCCAATATCGACCTTATTCGGGAAAAGTACCAATCCTTTACTATTCTAGATATTGGATCGTTTTATAAGTCTTTGGGAGTAGAAGTGGGTTCAGGTGCTGACTATTTACAAACTCAGGGACAAAAATCCAGTTTCGAGACTGTTTCTGCGTTTCTTATTTCAGAAATCAAGCTCGACGAATTACCTATTTTATTGAATTATATCCAAACCAAATTGGAGTACTGCTCGTTACAGGGGGCTTCTGGCATTCTAAAGGCACTTATAGAAAGAATCGTTCAGCATGATACTCATCAACAGCTTATTTCACCTTTTTTCTCCAGTACCATCGATCTCTTCCCTCCTATTGCATCCTCATTAGAAAACGAACACTTGGATAAATTGGCATACCTTTTGAGTTCGAACCCCAACCAAGCCAAATCTATATTGTCATCGCTTATATACGTCAAAAACGTGTGTCCTTCTCAGAAGACCCTTGACACTTATATTTCACAGCTTGAAAAAGCATCAAAAGACCTTTCATATGATGACTTCGTTAGGGAGCTTAGTATTCTCAAGCCTGCTATTTTTCATATCCAACTCACACCAAATATCGCCAAAGTCTTACTTGGAATAACGAGAGACCGCCATGATCTAGACCAGTTCTTGAGATTGGTAAAAGCTAAAAGTAGTGGACTTCTTGGTGAGCTCCAATACCAACTACTTCAAAAGGGAATAGAAGTAGAGAAGCGGTCTAGTGCTTTGGAGAAAGAAATTCGCATAACTCAACTTGTCAGACTATTGATTTCTGAGGGTTTTAAATTGACTGAAAAGTCTAAAGAGTTGCTTAGGAGAGAATACTCGAAGAGTAATGTAGAAACGTTAAAGTCATTAAATTAGTGTATATAGAGGGTAAACTAAGTATAGATTATCATAGTCTGGGCTGTAAGTAGTTAGTCTGTAGTGGGAACAGGAAGTCTCCTTCATAATTTCCTGGGGAAATTATTGCTCTGATACGTTGTTCTTCGGGGCTGGGTCATGTTACTACTCTCTTGGCTAAACCCTCATGAGTATCTGAACTTTGCTGGGTCTTCATAGGTCCTTCTGATTAATTCTGTTCGTCATGGCTCCTTAATCTGTCCAACTCAATATCAGACCTCATTGAATTGATCGAGAGTTCTTCTGCACTTTGGTTCCTATACGAATGATGTATCCAGCCACTGTGTAAACTATTTGCTCTTCCTGGCTCCGCAGCAGCCCCGTTCTGGGCACTATAAAACCCATTGGTGTAAACGTAAAATCCATCATCACTAGCATCGTCACTAAACCTCCTTTCTACCACGGTTTTTCGTAATCTCATATCGTCATTATCGTATCTCAGTTCCAATTCCCGGTATCGCCTGGAGTAAATCGTTCTCTTGACGAAGCATAGCATGGCCGAGATTAAGGTGAGTACAGTCACCGGGAATAATTGGAGCCAACCCACGTAGCTTAGGTTTGGAATAAAGAGCAAGATATCAGCCAAGAGACCCAATAACGTGCAAATAAAGGAAAGTAACGAGAACGTCAACATCACGTTGATATACTTAGTAATATCTCTTACTTTCTTTTTCGGTATGACCTCAGTAGATGATGGTAAAAATTGTTCTTCAGCCAAATCATTTGTCTTTGGTTTTCTGATCAACTTGAAGAAATAACTCTTATCCAACTTTTCCAAATATTCAAGCGAGATAAGAAACATCACCACCACCATCAAGAGGGCCGAAAACCCAAATGCAACAACATGAACCACCAATAACTTGGAGATGGTATAAGTAGCATTGGAAGGTAATGTGATGCTTCCCGAGACCGGAAGTCCTGTCAAAGTAAAAAATGTACTATTTAAAGGAGGGTATCCAATGCGAGGGTGGGAACATATCGATTTCTGAAGGTCACAAATGCCAAAAACGCCAAAACTGAAGGATTGGTACTGTGAGAGGTAGAAATGGCTATGGGCCGATGAGATAGGAACGGAGATGACAGGGAGAAGCTGAACCACTAGACAGAAAGCATTTAGTATTGCTAGAACATAAAGTTCTTTATTCATTATGATAGGAAGAGCTGGTATGGAATGGGAATGTGAGCTACTGAATACTGGAGACTTCGTTAATGGGCTGTCTTGGTAATCTGGCCTTCGTGATACAGTCACGTTTTGCTTCTCTTGCAGACTGTTTGATGTTAGAACTTTCTCTAATGATGCTCTTCGAAACAATGAGTGAGGTCTTTTGATCATAAACTATGATCGTCCGATGATTGTGTGCGGCTCTCTGGGGGCTCTCTGGGTTGATACCGACTTTATGATGATCTTCTGAGTTCTTTCAAACTTGCAATGTTCATAATCAGATGCCAAGACGGATCATTCGTGCGGCGAAGTGATTGGCTTTGAGATTAAAAGTTACTCTCAGATGAGCACGATTTGAAGGTGGCTTTGAAATGTGGAGTGCCAACAAATATGTCACTGGAGACTGGTGGACGCTGTTTGGGGAAGGCTGTTTGGCGAAGGCTGGTTTTCTAAAGGCTGTGCTATAATTAATTAGAGCGATAGATTGTTGTAGGAGGATACAACTCGGTGCTAGGTGCAGGATGGGATACCCATAACCCGTAGACCTAATTTCAATACCCACAAATAAGATTGGTTTAAAGGCTCTAATCAGTGAGATTGACTTTCTAGTTGGGCTTATCAGAAGTTTTTTAAAATTTGAAAATGAACTGAAAATGAATCAGAAACTCTGTTCAGCATGAGTAAAGATATAGTTGATTTTGTCTATAAACCATTCACTGAACAAATAGAAGTGAAATTCGATAGTGGCACCTGAACCGCTTATAGAAAACTTTATTGGTGATTCTTCTATAATAAAATTATGTTTATGATGGGATCTGTCAGTCCAGCATAATTGTCATCTCTATAAATTCATAGAATCACTTCACACAATTTAATTGAGTATCTAACGAGAACATCTTTGGAGGAATATGCGGACTTTATCCTCTAACCTCTTGCTCAAAAGAGAGGTTTATAATACATGAGAATGTTAGATATGGACGGCTGCTCATCCCCAAAATACCTTAAGCTGCTATGGTTGACTTGATTCATTAAACTAAGACGCAAAGAAGTCAATTTTCTGGTAAAACTGCCTGTCAATGAAGGATTATCCTAAACAAGATCAAATTATATAATTAGATATAATTATATAGATATAATTATATAGATATGATCATGTCTAAATAATACTTTACAGGAACTACTTGGGTAAGGGTCACTACATGAATAATTGAGTCTAGCGCACACAACCGGTCCTAACCGTAGAATCACAACTAATATTCTTATAGACCGAGTAAGAATGTGTTTAGCATTTCAACAGTCTACACCCGTAGCCCCTGCTGTACCGACAAATGTATTGTTGGTAGGTTAAAGTAGGGAGCAACTGATTATTTAATGGCTGCGAAATTTTCGAAGTTCAACCAAAAGAACCATTTTTCTAAGAAGTATACATCAGATAAAAGCTTAAAATAGGCAATAGTAAGCGTTGAAAATATGCCGTATAGACGGATCCTGGACCTTACAAGGATATTGACAGTGTTTTGACTGATATTTTTGGAGTCTGATCTCTTGATTTTAGCTACCTTGGGCCCCCATTTTTACCCTATTTCCAATCATTTTTTTACCCTTTTTCCTGCCTTCTTTTCGCCAAAAATTCAGCTATTTTATTATTCAAAGACTCAAACTCTTCGCATGTTTATTACTCGGTGTTAGGTGGATGATTACTAGTTGCTGCCTATCAAATTAATTGAAAACTTCCAAAAGTGGCCCAGGTCCGCTAAAGCTGAGACTGAGAAATCATCCATTGGCCCCCGTGGTAAACCACAACCGATCTTCAAATATCAAACATCTGATGGCGCCATCTCATATTATATTTCCAGTTTAATTAACCTTTCAAATTCGATATAGATGAAGGTATTTTGATTTTTTCCTTAGAATAATTATTTAACTTATTTTAAAACTACAGCTTGTTATTTTTGACCAGTTAATTTTTGACTAGCTATGAACTTCTGACTTATTTCTACAGCACCTCAAGTCCTGTTTTCTTCTACCATCTCTTTCCCTTCCTTGTTCGTTTCCTTCCCCAAACGTAGCACCCCAAATTAGCAATACGTTAGTAGTGTTCACGTGCACTATCATCATGAAACATTTACTTCCGATTCTTCTCTCCCTATTCATCGTGTTTCTTTTCCGAATCCCATCCATCCTCTCTCTCGTCCGAATGCTGCATCCTTACGCAAAAGAGCTTGAAATAGCCACTCTTGCCGTCAAAAGAGCTTCGATATTGACCAAGAAACTTAGCGATTCTATTGCTGCCACCCAGAAGTCAGGAACTCACACCAAAGATGATAAATCACCCGTAACTGTGGGTGACTATGCTGCTCAAGCCATCATCAACCACGCCTTGAGCTTGAACTTCCCCAATGATCAAATTGTGGGGGAGGAAGATTCAGACACTCTTAAAGAGTCCAGTGAAGAAGCACAAACGTTGAGTGCTAAAGTGTTACAAATCATCCAAGATGTCCAGACTGAAACCAGTGCCTCCGATGCCCAGATTGGCACTCTCAATGATTTGAAATCCATATATACCAGTATTGATTTGGGTAATTCCGAAGGTGGTTCTAAGGGCAGATTCTGGGCCTTGGATCCCATCGATGGTACTAAGGGATTTCTTCGTGGTGACCAGTTTGCGGTGTGCTTGGCCTTGATCGAAGACGGTAAGGTCGTTTTGGGTGTCATTGGATGTCCCAACTTGCCTGAACACGTCATTTCCAACGAAAATCAATCAGGAACTGTGGGAGGGTTGTATTCAGCCATTAAAGGAGTGGGGTCTTACTACTCATCCTTGTTTGAGCCAGGTTTCGTACCTTTATCCAGCCAAGAACGTATCCATATGAAACAGAACACTGATGTGGACCAATTGAAGGTCGCTGAAGGTGTTGAAAAGGGCCACTCGTCTCACTCCACTCAATCCAGAATAAAGCAGTTGTTAGGGTTCAACCAGGAGACCGTAGCCAGTCAGACTGTTAACATGGATTCCCAGGTCAAATATTGTCTTCTTGCAAAGGGTCAAGCAGATATTTACCTCAGATTACCTATCAGTGATAGCTATAGAGAGAAGATTTGGGACCATGCTGCTGGAAACGTGTTGATCTACGAAAGTGGGGGCCAAGTCGGAGATATTTACGGTAACGAATTGAACTTTGGCAATGGTAGACTCTTGAATAGTAAGGGTGTCATTGCCGGAAGTAAGGCTATTTATGACAAGGTAATCAAAAGTGTGGGAGAAGTTTTGGATAATTAGTGTACATAGAAATGAGACGTCTTCCTGGTGAGACAATACATGATATTTACTTTACTGAAAGCTTAGAACACCCTTCTAGAACCCGCTCCAATTATCTGTTGAGCTGCGACTTTAATCCACCCTCTAATTACTCTTTACGAATGTTACTACACTTTATCTATCTGGCAATTTTGTTGACTTCTATTTAATTAATGCTCACTTTGGAGGCTCCTAAAATATGAGGGGCTATCTCCTGCAACCAGCCCAACTCCATCACCGAACAGTTTCTTCCGTAACCCTTGGCAGTATATACATACTCAAGGTACATGATACAATCAAGGTTTACCTTTCCAAAAAGATTGGACGAAGGGTGAATACTGATTAATTGACCAGTGTTGAAGGTTCTGTAGGATCTATCAGGCATACCCACTGCGGTATTGGTAATATAACCCTTTAAGAATGACTTTAGGATTTTGGGGATATCCAAATCTCCTTGTTCTTCGTCATCGAGTTGCAATTTGACCCTTCTAAGTAATCCGTCTCTCTCATGCTGTTTCATACTATCATCTTGTTTGACGGTGGCCACCATATACTCGCGTAATTGATGTCTGACTTTCAATACGTTTTTGAATCCTTTATAACTGAAATATAATTCTTTACACCATGCCTTGATTTCTCCCTGTTTGGTTTCTTGGAAGTAATTGAAATATTCCTTCAATGCGATCAAATCTCCGAATTTGCAACCAAGAGGACAGTATTGTCTTCTTTTATAATTAACCTCGTCCCTAACTTCACCATTGCTGCTTCCCACATTTAACAATAAATTATCTACTGAAAGACATGCCACAATATCGATAACCGGATTCAATACTCCAAATTCCATCGCAGTAATCAACACCACTGATAATTGTGGTGGTAACGGTAAAACCGCCATCTTGTACCCCAAGGAGGTGATTTTACCCAAGTCGTTTAATGCTCCCAATGAATAAAGGGTATTGAGTGCACTCAAAATTGCATCTTGACCTGGATGCTCTAACCAAGACCAATTAAGTAAATCATCCACCTGAAGTTTCTTTAACGTCAAAATGGGTAAAATGATATCGTTTCTTATAATCTCTGATTCTTGTTGCTTGGGAAATTGGTCAAACGTTTTTTCCAGATAAAGTCTGAATACTTTACCAGCACTTTCTCTACCAGCTCTACCAGCTCTTTGCTTGGCAGAAGCCTTAGAAATCGGAGTGGTCAACAACGTAGATAATCCAAGCTGGTGCTTCCAAACCTTAACTTTTCTCAACCCAGAATCTATAACGTATTTGACTCCAGAAACTGTGATGGATGTTTCGGCAATATTGGTGGCCAAAATTACCTTTCTTCTTCTAGCAGGCAACTTTTCAAAAATTTTGGCTTGTTGGTTTGGGGACAATTGTGCGTATAAGGGTAATGGAACGATTAATGGGGAGTCCTTGGGGAGTTGAGGTGCCAATTGAGAAAGTACTTGAACACAATTATCAATTTCTTCTTGACCTGGTAAAAAACATAAGATATCACCTTGTTGTTCAGACCGGTTAACTTGGATCACTGTTCTGATCATGGTGTCCACAATATCTTCGTTGGAGTCCGTCAAATAGAATGAGCTCACAGGATACATTTTACCCTCAACAAAAAGAATAGGAGCATCATTAAAGAATTTACTGAATAATTCGGCATTCAAGGTGGCAGACATGACAATCACCTTGAGGTCTGTACGCTGTTTCGATACCAATAATTGTTTTAAAAAACCCATGATTAAATCGGTCAACACCGTTCTTTCGTGAGCTTCATCAAGAATAATGGTGGAATACTTGGACAATTTGCCATCGATCATTAATTCTCTAAGTAACATACCATCGGTCAAATACTTAAGTTTAGTCTTATGGGGATGAGTGACGTTGGAAAATCTCACCTGGTAACCCACCTCCTGACCAATTTGGCACCCGTACTCTTCACTGACTCTTGCTGCCAACGATGCAGCAGCCACCCTACGAGGCTGGGTCACTGCGATCTGTTTCTTGTTCAAGGGCATGAGGAATTGGGGGATTTGAGTCGACTTACCTGAACCGGTCTCACCAATAACCACGGTGACCTGGTTACGAGTCACATAATCGATGATCTTGTCCTTGTGGTGGTAAATAGGCAATTGTTTTCTGATTTCTAGGAGCTCCTTGGCTTTCTGAACAAGCTGGGAACGATCCACGGGCTTGGTATGGAACGCATTTGTGGAATAGTCCTCTTCATCGCTATCAAAAGTGACGGTTTTGGGAACACTCTTGTGAAGTTTGGACGTTTTAGAGGGTTTTGATGGTACTGATAACTTCTTTTCAACCTCATCACTAGGTTTGGTGGTAGTAGATACATCTTTGTCTTGAACTTGTTCCACTTTCTGTGCTAACTCTTTCTGTTTCACCTCTTTTTTGACTTCTTTCAGGACTTCTTCTACCTTCTGGGCCTTATCCTCTTGAACTTCTTCCTCATCCTCAAACTTGATCTTCTTATTGGTTCTGATCTTGTCAGTCTCACGATGCTCATCGCTAGCAGAAACAGCGCTACTTGGCCCGTTGTTTCTCTTTCTTTTCCGCTTCTTCGCCTGTTTGGTCCCAGCACCTCCAGGTCCCCCGTTGGCAAGGTTGGAAGCGTTGGAAGCACTCTGTGGCTCTGGAATATCAGACATAGGTAAATGAAAAATCGCACGAAAATGGAAAAACAGATCCACCAATTTCACTACCACTGAACTGCCATTGAACCGCCACTTCAATTTACACACTCGAAGCCAAACGATCACTTTCCACCACTATCGCCTTAGCGGTTTCAATATTTTCATCTAGACTACGACTAACCATAAGATCTTGACCCTCAAGCTCACACAGTGTAATTAGTCCATCATTTCAATGATCTCAATCTTTCGTCGGTTCAACTCCTCCAGCACCGTCTCCATTATCCCCACGGTCCAGCAGTTGGCATCCGTGGGGCATAGTGCTGATGTCCAGACGCCATTGGTGGGCCATCTTCAGTCTCGGTACCTCGTAGAGTCCATCACCAGTGACGAGTTGTACGAGGACGGCAAACGGTTCAAGGTATACTGTGGAGCCGATCCTACTGCCCGTTCGCTTCATTTGGGTAACTTGTTGCCGTTGATGGTGCTACTCCATTTCCATTTACGTGGCCACGATGTCGTGGGGTTAGTGGGAGGTGCTACAGGCGCTGTAGGAGATCCCAGCGGTAGAAGTACAGAGAGAAGCCAATTGGCAGAAACAGAGCGGACTGACAACGTTACTCGTATTCAAAACCAAATGGTTCGGTTTTTACAAGGAGGTGTGGAATATGCTCGGTCCCGTAACTATCCTGTCGCTGAAGGAGGAAGTATCCTTACTGCCAACAATGCTTCATGGTGGGAGTCCATCAAGATGTTGGATTTCTTGGCCACCTATGGCCGGTATATCCGAGTCTCTTCGATGTTGGGCCGTGATTCCATCCAATCAAGGTTAAAATCTCACCACGGTTTAGGGTTTAACGAGTTCACCTACCAAATTCTTCAGGCCTACGATTTCTGGCACTTGTATAAACATCAAGGAGTCAACATGCAGGTGGGTGGCAATGACCAGTGGGGCAACATCACTGCAGGTACCGACTTGATCTCGCGGTTGCAAAAACACTTCGGACTCGCTGAAGAGTCCACCTACGGAATGACAGTACCGCTATTGACCACGCCTACGGGAGAAAAATTTGGCAAGAGTGCGGGCAACGCTGTCTTCATCGACACCAACCTCACCACCCCCTACCAGTTGTACCAATACTTCATCAACACCCCTGACGAGTTGGTTTCGAGGTTGTTGAAGGTATTCACATTGTTGCCATTGGCCCAAATTGAATCGGTGGTGGCCACCCACCAGTCAGATCCTGGTCTCAGGTTGGCCCAGCGGATCTTGGCACGGGAAGTGGTGGACTTGATCCATGGTAATGGTGTTGGTGAAGAAATGGCTTACATCACTGGATTCCTTTTCCCTACCCCAGACCAGCCGTTCAACGATGAGGTTTCCGCCGATCGGATCCTTCAGAATTTCGCCAGATCGGGAATCTTGGTCAACCTCCACTGGGATGACTTTAACACCGACGACTTGAAAATGAGCACCTTATTGTCAAAAATCATTGGCAAGTCCAAGAGAGAAACAAAGACTCTTATCAAGTCCGGGGGTATTTATTTGGGTTTGGAAAGAGACCAATTCGAAGACCCCGAGGACGTGGTGTTGTTTGATAAGGACCACCATTTGATCGATGGTAAGTTGATGTTGGTTCGTGTGGGTAAACAGGTATACCACGTCGTGCATTTCACCTAATTGTAAATAGACCACAGTGTAAAATCTGTGCTTGGATCACCAAGATAACTAATGAATATAAGATAAGAATTGGAAGAAGGCTATAAAGTAAAATTAAGGAATTAAACAAATGCATTGTAAATATTATACTTCAAACGTTCAGAATACGTGATGATCAATATTCCACTAATCATAGAGAGAAAACCGATATTTTTACTTCAAAAAGTATGTAAATATGTAGTGTGTGTGTGTGTGTGTGTGTGTGTGTGTCAGTTATACAATGTCCAGAAGACAAGGAACTATCAGTGGAGGATGGCATAGTATATACCTTTCTTTCCGTATAGTCCGTATCAAATTCATAGTGATCAATTTGTTTCTATTAAGTCAGTCTCATCTCATGATCTCATCTCAATCCCGGATTGATTTGGTCCCTCTCAGCCGTACCGTACCTTAGAAACTCATCTTACCTAATAGAATGTTTTGCAATCATCTTACAAACAATTCGGTCTAGATTGGCCCCCACTTGTTCTTTCATGGGGTATTTCACTCGCTTAGTGACATTAGGTCTCGAAAATTACTGGCCAGTGCATAATGGACTTCGGCAATAGTCGATCCTCGGTATCAAACTTTCAACGGTTGCTCGACGCAGAAGAATGTTTGTGATGAGCAAGATTATGCTACTGGTATACAATAGAACTAAAAATTATTCGTTTCTTTGTAGACTCTACATAATCCATATTGTTTGATGGCTGTTTGCTCCGTCAATTGGCGTCGTGATACAGGGTCTGGAAGATATGGCTGACGATTATACGGCTCCGGCTTAATGCATACTTCACATAATACCGAATGACATATGCATACACGGTCTAGAATAACTATTTGTAAGCTAAAGAAACCAGCTTTGATATAGTCATCACCATAGTACTGAGTGTGGTGATGCCCATTTTATTATATTGAACGTAGTTAAGAGCTGATGACCTCCGCTTGATTCATTGATTTCAATCTCAAGCCATAATTTCTCCTCCTATCCTGATTGGCGGGGCCTATTCTATTAGACTGTGCTAAACTACTAAACTAAGCCTGTAGAATCATTTTCTATATTAAATAGAAGATTGAAAAATATAAAACGTCCCGAGCCGAGCCGTCACCGTTGCATGTTTCAAAGTGGATCTGCATTTGTAAGATACGACCGACCTGCACACACGCTACGGATTCTTATAAATAGCCCCAAAATCCCACATATTATCATCATCAACTATAATGTCTACTTTCTACGATTTAGCTCCAAAAGATGCCAAGGGCCAACCATACCCATTCGCCGACCTCAAAGGTAAGGTTGTGTTGATTGTCAACGTTGCTTCCAAGTGTGGATTCACTCCTCAATACACAGAATTGGAAGAATTGAATAAGAAATACAAAGATCAAGATGTGCAAATATTGGGATTCCCATGTAACCAATTCGGTAGTCAAGAACCAGGAAGCTCAGAAGAAATTGCCAATTTCTGTAGCTTGAACTACGGTGTCAGTTTCCCAGTGTTAGCTAAGATTGAAGTTAACGGTAGCGGTGAAGACCCAGTTTACAAGTACTTGAAGTCTCAAAAGTCCGGTCTTTTGGGTTTGAACAGAGTCAAGTGGAACTTTGAAAAGTTCTTGATTGATAAGAACGGTAAGGTTGTTGATAGATTCTCATCCTTGACCAAGCCATCTGCCATTGCCCCAAAGATTGACGCTTTATTGAAGTAAATAGTTTAATGATTAATATTGAAGCAAAAGTATGAATGAAATGTAGGAGAAGAAGAATCGGTCAGTGAATTGAGAACAATGTAAAATGGTAAGTACAATATTCATGTCTGATGTGTCAAGCAATTACTAGAATTAGTAGTAGTATAATTGGGTATTGGTTTTTGGGTATGGACTAACAAGACTACTGTATCAAAGCTGATGACAGGGAAATCCTAGAATTTCCCAAATCAGTGAAGCAACTATTTCGTCTCAATAAGTAAAGGTTATTTCCAAAATCGACAAGAAAAGCCCAATTGTTAATCTCTATGCAAATTTAGTAAATTTTGCTCCCAATTCACCTAACCTGATTAAAGCTCCCAATTCATTGAATTTTAACAATACTCCCTAATTACAGAAGCAATCGTAAGTTAATAGTTATCGTTATCTCCATGAGATCTGCGAGTTTGAGATGAGTATGGATCAATTAATGCAATAATTCACCATTGTTCTGTGCCTGAAACGTTCATCCCTTCTCACATTATGTCACTATATACCTCCATCTAATGTATCCTATATCTAACGTCATTCTACACCCACAGTCACATGTGACAGGACTTCAGTTTACGAGGACCGATTTCCCAATCCAATGTTTTGCTCATACCAATTTCAACCAAACTGCGGCAAGGATTTTCAGTCAAGGTGATGAATTTGTTGAATTTATTGAATTTATTGAATTTTGTTGAATTGGCTAAAAGTTCTGCCAATTTCTTCACTATTGGTAGTCAATGGGTGAAATGACAATAGTCAGTTGTAATGGCTACCCCGGTGTTATCGCTTATCACACGTGATAGGCTCCTTACCAGCCGTTTGTTTGTTCTGGTTATCCCTTTGATACGCCGATTGTGGCTAGATGCGGCGCCGTATCAGGACCAATGGCTTTCTGTGGGGTTGTGCCGCGCACACCTCCTTCCTATCTAAGGCAGTCGTGGCCCGCCGGTGCGCACAAGACTTTAGCTTCTACCCCTTTCTTCGCCATTCCAGACCTTTCCATATAAACCTGTCCATCCCCATTTTAGATCCCAAAGGAATTCCCGTCAAAGCTCCAGATTCTTTATATAGAACTACTCATTCCGCAGCAAAAGCAAAGCAGCATAGCAGCAAAGCATAGCAGCAAAGCATAGCAGCATCTGGTAGCCCGGCGCCTTTGGTACCTAGAACCATTCCTATCATCCACCTTAGATTGAAACTGCCATCTCAACAACCCCCCTGCATTTGTATGTCCATTTATTTCCTTTAGCTTGATTTGATTTCCATTGTACATAACGACTCCCACGACTGCATCATAATGACCTCCAACGAATACTCCTCCTACGAATCCGGGGACTTACTTTGGGACAACCGGTTCCGGTTTGTCCACAATATTCAAAACGGTGCTTTCGGCAAGGTTTCTCTTGCCTTTGATTCCGTTACCAATACCCATGTTAGCATCAAAGCTATTCCCAAGGAGTCTCCCACCAAACAACTTCCAGGTGAACGAAGCCTTGTGGATTTGGCCAATAGTGAGATTGATATTCTCCACACTCTTAATGAATCCCTGACAACTTCCAGTTACGACAATTCCAATATTTGTAAGTTGTTGCACTCCTTCGAAACTTCAAATTATATCGTGTTGGTTCTTGAATACTGCTCCAATGGTGACTTATATGATTTGATCCATGAAAGACCTTTATCCATGACGGAAATATTGAGATTGGCATCACAATTGAATAATGCCATCCAATTTGCCCATGAAAATTCCGTCTACCATCGTGATTTGAAACCTGAAAATATCTTGATCGATGAACATTTTAACTTCAAACTTTGTGATTGGGGCTTGGCTACCACTACCAAATTCAGTGATGAGTTTAACGTGGGTACTGAAAAGTACATGGCCCCTGAATGTCTTCTCAAAGAAAAAACCGTGGATGGCAAATACGATTGTACTTTTGCTGACTATTGGTCCTTTGGGATTACTTTATTGACATCAGTGTTTGGAACTTCTCCTTTTAAGCAACCTTCCAACACTAAATCGGTTCAATCTGATTATAACTTCAAAAACTTTGTTTTGTTTAACAACCCCTACATCTTGTATGACATTTATCCTTCAATGAACTCCAATTGCTTTGATATCTTTATGAATTTGTTGAGAGTGGGTAGCGATGAAGATGATGTACATACCTTCACTGCTAAAACCCGCTCTCGTGATATCAATCGTTTTCTTGAAGACTTAAAATCCAAGTGGATTCATGGATTAACGGTAGATGATGACTTCGAAGATGTGTTTGAACTGCAAACTGAAAACAGTATCCATGCTCCTCACAGTAGTGATGTGTTTGATATGGATCATGACGACTTACAATTCTCCGGTGTTGACACCAAACCCTCATCAGTTGAAGATGACGATGAATTTAACGATGATGACTACGAGTTGGTAGAATATAATCATGTTTCTTCCAACATTCCCATCGCTTCTCCAAAGAAGCAACAAGTTGCTCAAAGCGTCCAACCAAGTATGAAACTTCCTTCCTTAGTTGAATCTTCTATCAAGTCCTCTGTGTCTTGGTGTGATTTGGACGATGAGGAAGATTGGGCTATCGACACTGATTTCCACCTCATTCTTGACAACTTAAACTTGAGTTCAGACGACAGCACAACCGGAGCCAAGTCTCCTTTTGCCAAGTCTGCCTCGCCTGAAGAAGAGGTTCGTATTTTCAACCACGAGCTTCCTAACCATGATTCTAAAGTGATTAACTGGTTTGATTACTAGGTAGAGTATCTAGAGAATATAGGCTTGAATGATTCAGTGTAGAATTACAACCAGATAGGTGGCAGTTACGAGGGTATAAAAATCAGCCAGATTGATCCTTCAATTGGAGTAAATGCTTCTACTGAAATAAGAAGTTTTAGGATTTCTCTGGTGATGACATTATCATAGTCTAATCGGATAATTTGAAATTTATCAAAAAGCATCAAATTTCATAAAAAGCATCAAATTTCATAAAAATCATCAAATTTCATAAAAGTATAGAATCAGTTAAATTACTACGAAACCAATAATAGATATTCTTTTCTGCCTTAGTAAACATTTGTAGACTCTTTCGAAGAAACAAATCACTATAATAAAAATTACCTACTCAAATCGATGGAAATGTACTCTAATACACTTCCCATGTAACACTAGTGCCAAGTTGCATTGCTAAATGGACATACAATGACACTAACAGGTAGGTGGTGGCCGGTGTAATACTATTCGGCAAAGATATGCCTTGCACCGGTATTGGGACCGCTGTCACCTTCCATACCGTACCGGACCCTCAGCATTATCGATCTGGTCATGATAGGCTTGAGTCAGAGTTAAAGCGGACCGGAGAGTAGAGCGCCGGATTCGGCACAGCAGCAGCAGCATGTAGTATACGTGTCGCGTGTGGGTTCTACAATGTGGGGGAGCATTAGTGGTTATAGAAAATTCGAGCTAACCGATTAAATCAAATAAGCTAGCTAGCTATAAGAGTTGAAACTATAAATTATATACATATTATGAAGGATTGGTAATTATCAATTAATTATAGGATTATTATTAACCGTCCGTTAACCCGCCAAGGTAGCGCCTTAAGCAGAGGCCGATTCCGGGCCTGGACCGGGAACGTGCGATTCGTCGTCCACCTGTTGACTCACGACAAAACTTTTTTCACTATAAATGCGTGGAAAATTCCAAACTAGGAGAAGCAATAATCATCTATCAATTGACAATGTCCTTCAGAAACAACAGTATTCGTATGGCTAGAATCGCCGCTGCCGGCGCTAGCAAGCAAGTCGCTTCCAAGAGAGCTCTCAGTGCTTTAGTCGCTGCTGCTCGTCCAATTGTTTCCAAGCAATCCATGGCTCCAGCTGCTATTCGTGGTGTCAAGACCATTAACTTCGGTGGTACTGAAGAAGTCGTCCACGAACGTGCCGACTGGCCAAGAGAAAAGTTGTTGGAATACTTCAAGGACGACACTCTTGCCTTAATTGGTTACGGTTCTCAAGGTTACGGTCAAGGTTTAAACTTGAGAGACAATGGTCTTAATGTCATCATTGGTGTTAGAAAGGATGGTGCTTCTTGGAAGGCCGCCATTGAAGATGGATGGGTTCCAGGTGAAAACTTGTTTGAAGTTAATGAAGCTATCAACAAGGGTACTTACATCATGAACTTGTTGTCTGATGCTGCTCAATCCGAAACTTGGGCTTCTATTAAGCCATTGATCACCGAAGGTAAGACTTTGTACTTCTCCCACGGTTTCTCTCCAGTTTTCAAGAACTTGACCAACGTTGAAACCCCAGCTAACGTTGATGTTATCTTGGCTGCTCCAAAGGGTTCTGGTAGAACTGTCAGATCCTTGTTCAAGGAAGGTAGAGGTATCAACTCTTCTTACGCCGTCTGGAACGACGTCACCGGTAAGGCTGAAGAAAAGGCTATTGCCTTGGCTGTTGCCATTGGTTCTGGTTACGTTTACCAAACCACTTTCGAAAGAGAAGTCAACTCTGACTTGTACGGTGAAAGAGGTTGTTTGATGGGTGGTATCCATGGTATGTTCTTGGCTCAATACGAAGTCTTGAGAGAAAACGGTCACACCCCATCTGAAGCTTTCAATGAAACCGTTGAAGAAGCCACCCAATCCTTATACCCATTGATTGGTAAGTACGGTATGGACTACATGTACGATGCTTGTTCTACCACCGCCAGAAGAGGTGCTTTGGACTGGTACCCAAGATTCAAGGATGCTTTGAAGCCAGTTTTCGAAGACTTGTACGAATCTGTCAAGAACGGTTCCGAAACTCAAAGATCTTTGGATTTCAACTCTCAACCAGACTACCGTGAAAAGTTGGAAGAAGAATTGAAGGTTATTAGAAGTATGGAAATCTGGAGAGTTGGTAAGGAAGTCAGAAAGTTGCGTCCTGAAAACCAATAAATTATTTCAATCTCCAATAATTAATAATTATCAACATGGTCAACAGTTGAATGACTGGATAATTCAAAAAACAACTTCAATTCTAAATTTTTGTATCTTTTAATTGGCTTTTTTTGGTATATAAAAAAAACTCTCTGCATATAGGAACCCTTGTTTGACGAATAAACATGTTCTACTTTTAAGATATCAACCATGTAAAAATCATTACGTAATCATTTTCATTTTTTAAATTTGATATGATTTTTAAATGGCCTTCCAGAACATGCAGGTGAAGGAATATGTTTAGAAACAATCATTTAATGCAATAAGACGCACACACGTGCTCACGAAGGAAGCAGTCACGAAGCCCTAAGCGTTTGCACGTGATGCGCGCTAACATTACTATTGATGAAATCCGACTTTCCGGCCAAGCTGAATAATACAGTGTCGCGTGACCATTTCCCCTCGGATTGCCGCCTGTCGCACCCCCGGATGTAGAATAAAAGTTTTTCACCTATATCTTCGACATTTGATTCCAGTTTTCTCATTACTTATCACAATGGCTGTAGGAAAGAACAAGAGATTATCCAAAGGAAAGAAAGGATTGAAGAAGAAGGTCGTTGACCCTTTCACCAAGAAGGAATGGTTTGACATCAAAGCTCCATCCACTTTCGAAAACAGAAACGTTGGTAAGACTTTGATCAACAAGTCTACCGGTTTAAAGAATGCCGCCGATGGATTAAAGGGACGTGTTGTTGAAGTCAACTTGGCTGACTTGCAAGGATCCGAAGACCACTCTTACAGAAAGGTCAAGTTGAGAGTTGATGAAGTTCAAGGTAAGAACTTATTGACCAACTTTCACGGATTAGATTTTACTTCTGATAAGTTGAGATCTTTGGTTAAGAAGTGGCAATCATTGGTTGAAGCCAACGTCACTGTCAAGACCTCTGATGATTATGTTTTGAGAGTTTTTGCCATTGCTTTCACCAAGAGACAAGCCAACCAAGTAAGAAAGACCACCTATGCTCAATCCTCCAAGTTGAGAGAAGTCAGAAAGAAGATGATTGAAATCATGCAAAGAGAAGTTTCCAACGTCACCTTGGCTCAATTAACTTCCAAGTTGATTCCAGAAGTCATTGGTCGTGAAATCGAAAAGTCTACTCAAACCATCTTGCCATTACAAAACATCCACGTCAGAAAGGTCAAGGTCTTGAAGCAACCAAAGTTCGACTTGGGTGCTTTATTGTCCTTACACGGTGAAGGTTCTACCGAAGAAAAGGGTAAGAAGGTTTCTTCTGGTTTCAAGGATGTTGTTTTGGAAAGTGTTTAAGTAACCCCACCGTCTTAATGACCAGATTGACGGTTGCTGTATTTTAGCGTACGATGATGCCGGGGATATAGTCGTATAGTCATGGAATGATGTATTAGATTTTGTTGTAGAAGAATGGGAAAGGTAAAGAAAAGAAAAAGAATGGAGTAGAATTGGTAGGATAATGACCTGGCTTTAACCATCTCAACTGTCTTCTAGTAGATCTCTTGCCCATCTCAACTGACTTCCAGTAGATCTCTTGCACTTGTGAGTTTTGATAGTCCGAAACAGAAGAGTGGAAGTTGCAAAAATTACTGGTGGGAATAAGTTGGATGTTTTACAATAACCAAAACTGTGATGACATAAAACTGTTTTCTGTTAGTAAAACTTCTACTTCTCCAATTCAAAGATAATTCTGATTCCTTCTGAGTATTCTTTTCTCCTGGTGTATGATGTGGTCTCCTTAACATCTGGGTGGCCCGGTGTTGATGACCTCAATGCACCGCCGTGCCAAGAGATAGATGAGCTCGTTTTGTCATGTTTGCTTCTCTAAGTTGTAATTGTAGTCCCCAAATTTACCAGCAATCTACACTACTCTGGAGAATTTTGGCCATATATATTTCTTGGTGACGGCTGTAGTTTTATCGTTCCAGTCGCATCACTCGTATATGGAAACCTTCGTGACTACTTATTTATACGATCAGCCAATTCATCCAATTACCATCCCACTGGATTCCAAAGAGTGTGAACTTGACAATAACAACAACAACAACAGCATCGTTAACTCATCGTTCTTCTATCATTTGTTATTCTCTTTCTCACTGTTAATTACCTGTTAATACTCAGTTAATCTCTCACTCGGTCATACCCCAATATTTGATCATCCCTATTTACTAATGGCTACTATTCTGGATGATGACGATGACGCCTGGTCATATTCGTTCCCTCCATCCACAGAATCCTTACCGTTGAATGATTCCAAGGTTCAAAAGTCAAATGGCAAACCTTCAGCAACCCAAGTTAACCTTAACACTTATGGCAATCAAGTTGAAACCTTGAGAAAGGGCGATAGTGACGAAACACAATCTCAAAACTCTTCGTCTTCTTCCACCAATGGTCCATCTGAGCCCAAAAATAACCGACTCCTGGCACTTGCTCCTATATCTAGAAGTTCATCTCGGTCTTCAGTATCACTTCAGTCTCCTTTCTTCGTGAAAGCTTCTCCAGCCAACCCCCACACCACCAAACAGGATGCAGCATCTATCATCTCCAAGGATAACTTGGGTAGTGGGTTCGAAGCATCTTTGAGCTCCAATGCTTCGGCTAGATCAAGCTTGTTACACAACAAGAGTAATTCTACATCAACTTACGAACAAAGAAACTCTCAAGACACTCCAGAAGCTTCCACCCAGCCCAATTCTCCCAAAATCATCACCTATCGAAAGTCTAAAAATAGGTCCATCAGTGAAACTTACCAAGAAAGTCCAACTACTCCTAAGAGTCATGATCATAATCTCTATACAGATGAGTCATTTAAAGATACCCCCTATTACTATGCCACAATGAAGAGAAATACAGAATTCCATCAACTCTTTCGTTCTTTGGATTTAACAGATCGATTGTTAGATGATTTCTCTTGTGCCTTGAGTCGTGAAATTTTACTTCAAGGGAGATTCTATGTCAGTGAGCACTATATATGCTTCAATTCCAATTTGTTAGGGTGGGTCACCAATTTGGTAATCAAATTCGAAGATATAACTAATATTGAAAGAAAATCAACCGCAGGTTTATTTCCTAATGGAATTTCTATTGAAACTAAGGATACAAAGCACAATTTTGCAAGTTTCTTATCCAGAGACGTCACCTACGACTTTTTGAGTACTGTCTGGAACAAAACTCGTGATGAACATGTGGATACTATAGGAATAACTCAAGAACAATTAATTCAACAAACCAGAGACAAAAAACTGGAACTGACCCTAACTCAAACTCCTAAAATCGAGTCGTATATAATGTCTATTGATGGTGATGATGGTGATGATGAAAATGATGATGTTTCCGAAGAAGAACTCAAGTCAGCTAAAGGTCCCCTGCCTACAGTGGAAGAAGTATCTACAAAATTACTCAAATTCAAACCAGAATCTAATTATAAGAATATGGGTCCCGATATTCATACTGCTACTGATGCTTCGGACTCTTTTGAAAAAGAACCAAATGAACAAGAATTGTGCAATGAAATTATTGATGCTCCACTTGGGATTGTATTTGATATTTTATTTGGTAGTTCCAATACTTCATTCCATAGAAGATTCCTTGAGACTCATGATGGGTCAGAACTTTCAGAATATGATGAATTTCTTCCTATGCATGAAGATCCAACTAGATTGGAAAGAACATATACATATAGAAGGGCTCTTGGATATTCTATTGGACCAAAGTCTACCAAGTGTGAAGTAAGTGAAGTCATTGAACATCAAAATTTCACCGATTATATCATGTTAGTGACTAGCACATCCACTCCTGATGTACCACTGGGTCAATCATTTTCAGTGAAAACCAGGTATGTTTTCACTTGGGCTGAAGGAGGTAAGACAAACCTTGCGTTATCATTTTTCATTTCCTGGACTGGAAGATCTTGGATTAAAGGAGTTATCGAGAAGCAATCATTGTCAGGACAAAGTGCAGTTGCTAAAGATTTGATTAAAGAACTCAAAGATGAAATAGCAGCTACAACTTATTATGTGGATGGTCCTACAGTTATAAAACCAGTCGAGGTAGAAACAAAGCCTATTCAGAGCCAAACAATTGTCCCACCTCCAAAAGTTCAAGAAAAACCAGTTATCAAGCAAGAAAAGGATTGGTTTAATTCCAACAAGATCATGGTATATGCAATTGGATATTTTTTCATATCTATTCTTGGATTATTGCTTATTTCACAATTGAGAATCGTTAGACTTCTTAAAGAAACAAATGAACTTACCAAAAGTCAAGTTGTTTTGAACAACCATTTGATACACACCATCTCAAAGAATAATATCAACTATGAAGAGGAAGAAAACCAATTTTGGGATTGGGTACACAAGAGTTATGGTAAAAAATTGAGCCGGATAGAAAAGATTCAGTTTTTGAGTTATCAGATTAACAAGCTTTCTTTAGAGAATCCCAAGAAGGCAAAGAAAAGAACAGTTCATGAGCCAGCCACAAAAAAATCTCCTGATTCGTTTGGAGATATCAAGCAAAAGGTTGAAGGCCTTAATTATCAAGGTTCCTTGTATGTCGAAGAAATAAGAGACATGATTGGTGACTTGATATAATCAATCAGATCTAGTTTGAGGAAAGATCTAACTACTACGAAGGAAAAGGAGGCCTGATTCATAATCTATTTGGCATATATTATCGTTAGTTATTAATTATTAATTCTGATCAAAGTTCAATAGTTTCGATCTAAACCTTTCAAGGAAAACATCTATGACTTTTTCTTTATCCTCATAAAGTTCACCGTATTCAGGAAGGTAGACGAAATTAACATTCAATCCTCCTTCTTCTGTAGTGATCATATTAAGTATGAAATTGTAAAGTATTCCAGGAGATCCCCCAAAGTAGGCATCAACGATTTGAAATTTCCCCTCGGGATTACTGATTCTTCCCAAGTTTGAGACTGCCAATGTAAACCTTGCTTCAGGGGATTTGAACTTTTCGAATACTTTCCAAATATCTAGATATTTGAGCATGGCAAATTGTCTAAATGAGTCTCCAGACTTTAAAATTTCATTTAGATTACTCTGGAGGTGTTTCATGATTTCTATAGTCTTTTTGAAAGGTGGAATAATGATAGTGTAGGCAGAAATCACGCATCCATATAGAAAAGGGGTTCCTGAAGGGAGGTATCTTCTGCCATTGATGGCTGTGATTGAATGAGTGGAGAATTGTCTGGAGTTATCAATGTGTGGGAAAATCTCTTCTTCCATACACTGCAAACAAATAGCATGGAAGTAAGGAGTCAAAGTAATTTTTTGGGATTTACAAAATTGAATAATCTTTTTGATTTCCTGGGCATTGAAGTTAATCAAGCCAGTTTCCAGCTTGGTATGATGATAAACCTCTCCGGTATTGAAGATTGGATTTATTCCCAAATCTGGTTTCAATGGGTGCTTGGGAAGTAGGGTGGAAAAGTAAGACCAGATCTTAGAAAAAATCGGAAGATACTTATTCACATAATGGCCCAATACTTGAAGTATCGTAGGCTTATAAATATTAACTTGATCCGTGGTTGAGGAAATAGGCCGTTGGTACTTATCTAGTCTAAAAAGCAGTTTGACTGGATCCACGGCGTTAACTGTTGACATTTCTTTGATTAAGTCCTTGTGAAATTCGACTCCCGATAATCCGTCATACAAAGTATGGTCATAGTAGATACAAATGTATTGGTCATCATTAGGAAGTTCAAATACGATGATTCTCCACAACGGCAAATTGTCAACATTCACAGCACACGTCAATTCGTTGACCCTGGAAAAGACCTCACCATCGAAAGTTTCGATCTTTTCAAAAGTCACAACATCATCAAAATCAATGCTGTCTACGGAGCGAAGTACCCAATCGTGGCCATTCGTGACTGAATCGTCCACCGTGCTGGTTTTGTAGAAATTATACGTGAGCCAGGGGTTGTTGTTGATTAACGCTTTCAATCCATGGGATAAAACAGTTCGGTCTATCGGGTGATTGTACTTTGCAATGATATTGAAGTTGGTGTAGTAGGAGAGGGTGTTTCGGCATACGTAATACCTTTCCATCCAGTCTAGTTTCCGGGACATGGTTATAGGCTAAACGGCTGCAAATTGTCGCATTTTATAGGCTGATTCATGAGTCACTGGTGGTGGGACCCTATTAGTCATCCGAGGCTTTGGAGAAAGGTAGACGACCAGGCGAAATGAAAGGAGATTAGGGCTATGGACGATGGAGCGATGGTGAGCCATGGCTGGTCATATTTGATCCTCTACTGCTTCAGTTATGATGGATTTCACTAAAATTTGGACCCTTTTTTCTCAGTGATTTGAGGGAAAAAAGACTCCGTTTTGACTCTAAGGGTATGAGCAAACCTGGCTGACATTTGGTTTCAGTGTCAATTGTGGCAGTGGATGACAAATGAAAGTAGCCCTATAAAAAAGAGTTCTTGGGTTTATCTCAAAGCCTTTCTAGAAATAAGGGCCGGGTTAAAGTGCAAAATCCTTGCCGTGTCACTGAAATTTTAGAAATGGTTTATAAGTGTTATCGACCAGAGTGGTTTTCTATTAAGTCCCTCCACGATGGTAATTTTCACTATACCATTCATTCATTATCGAGTTTGGTAGTTGTATGAGCCCCAACTTGACCATATAGTCTCAGTTCTCTTTGATGTATCCTTTGATACTATCTGTAGAAGTTGCTCAGTCTCTACGCTTATTCATAAGTCATTATGTACATTTTATGTGGAAACCCGTACCACAACTATTTACATGCTAACTAGCTAGCAGCTTTGAGACATGGTAGTTCCATGACATGGTTCGATCGTACTCGATCTTCTTTTAATTCACTGAGATGAACTAGCTGAAGAAATCAGTAGTGTCATAGACATTGTAGATGGCTGGCAACGGTAGTAGCTAATATTTTGCACCCAATCAGTAGCATGAGTTTTAGTGGACTCGTTGACAACATTCGACCCATGCTGCGAGAATTTAAACTGACCAAGCCAGGGTCATCATAACTAAGGGGGGGCGCTCTTCCGTACTTTGATCGTTGAGAGTATCTGATCTGACTGAGATAGTTTAGCCATATATGAATTCAGTCTTTCTTTCTTTCTATTTTTTTCACCTTGACTGAGGATAACCTTTTCATCCTCGAGTCTAATCAATTCACTTTAACTGAGTCTAGTCTTTACCTCAGCTTCAATTTTAATCCTTTCTTTACCTTAATTTCGAGTTACCTCTCACATCACACTTCATGGCCCCTATCAGAATGTAACCAATTCGGTCTCTACCTCTGTCTCTCCCCGTTCCACCAAATCCACATTCTCGATGGTATGGACGATGATACTATCGTTGTCCTCGTTCAACTCAAAGATAAAAATCCCGTTTAGCACGCGCTCAAGCTTCTGGGTATCCTTAGTGAACCCCACCAACGAGCTCGACATCTGGCTGATTATGGTGCTGATGGGAGGTAGTGTTTTTGACTTGTCGGAGTTTTCATGAAGAAAACGTACTGTATCGAGTTTAGACCACCGGTGTGACCCCAATTTTGCATCTGAGGTCGAGTGCAGTGGCGATTCATTACTCAAATGTTCACACCCGTCGCTACAAGTGCTCCACCGTACATAAATCTTGGTGGTGTGAGCGTGAACCGCTTGCTGATCAGGAGCGGTAGACACCCGTAATGAGTGGATGTGTAGTTTAACACGAGGACTGAGCACCAATGAGGTGATGGCCAATTGAACAGTCTTACACGTAGCGTAGTACGAAACTCGCCCTTTCAAACTGGGCAAGTACGATTCGTCAAAGTGGGTGGGACAGATCCGGAGCATGATATCATGAGAAATCAACGATTTAGGGAAAGATTGGGTTAACAAATCAGGGACGTATTTCTTGATGTGTTCGATGGTGGTACCCAAGTTAGCCTTACGATGTTGATCATGAGGATCAGGAGATTTGGTGTTGGGACCGCTATTGCCACTGGTGAATTGGACTAGAGACGGCACTGGAGCAGCCCCATGGAGAGTAGTGCAAAATCTAGTGGGGATAGGACGCCAACGAGGATGTATGTATCGTATGGCTCTGGCCTGGCAATGGGGCATGGCGGTGATGGGTGCTCTCATGGCACTTATAGTGAGAGTGAGACTTGAGAATAGCGACAGAGGTTATCACTAGTGCGAATGAATAAAGCAATGAGATGATAATTCTTAGAGGAAGTATCTCTAGCAACCAATCAATGTGTGGCTTCTCCGCACAATTCAATTACATTAGCATCTATTTTTCTAGTCTATGGTACTAACAGTTTATTTACTGATTCTTCAACTCTTTAACGAGACCAGTCTCAATCTCGTAGTATTTATTCTAGTATTACATTTACCCAACCAAACAACCATACTTCAAATTCTCAAACAACTAAACTTCTGCTACATCTATTAGCCATTATAATCATCATGTCTTACAATTTTCAGAATTATTAAAGATTATTCAGTAGATCCCAGTGTAATCTAAAAAGAGTAAAACAATGCTAATTCATATTCACACACCTTTATTTGTAGCACCCACAGACTTATTCTCGTTTTATCGCTTCTACTGGTAGACAAAAATAAAAATCACAGACTTAGACAAGGTCGATATCTCTACAAGTTGTAATCCAAATAATACTTGAGACATTTAATTCACACTATTTATTCACAATGTTTCATAAAGTAACTCTCTGAGCTGGTACTCTTCATTTGCTTCTTCAATATCCTTAAAGTTTCCAATAAAATCTTCTCCTCTAACTACTCCTGGAAGGGGCTTTCCAGCAGCTTGTCTTCTCCAAATCTTTTTAGCTTCTTCATCGGTTCCCAAATCACGGTATTCAAATTTGATCCCATTGGCCTGTAAAATAGTCACTAATCGGTTGGTTCTAGGAACAATTTGCATACCTCCAGCCAATGATGTGTAAAGGTAGATGGGTTGTGACTCGAGATGTTTACGAAGCTCCTCAGGTGAAACGTCAAAGTCTTCAAGATCATCAGAAGCGGTGGTTTCAACTTTTGGTTCAACTTTTTTAGCTTCAACTTCTTTAGCTTCAACTTCTTTAGTTTCTGATTCAGAATCTCCAGAAATTGCAGACTTCACAGCTTCGGTGGCAGTGGCAACTGCAGCACCAATAGCTCCGATTGCAGAAGCGGTTTCCACAGGTTCAGCGCCCTTTGGCTCTTCTGCCTTTTCCACTGCATGGGCTTCAATAGATTTTTCGTGCTTAGCTTCAACCTTTTCTTCACTTGATTCTAATGACTTTTCTGTCTTAGCTTCTTTAACTTCTTCATCTTTGGCTTCAACTTCTTGATCTTCAGCTTTGGAACCCTGGACTTCTTGATCTTCAGCGATTTCCTTGTCTTCAGGCTCGGCTTCAGCACCAGTAACAGCTGATTTGACTGTCTCGGTTGTAGCGACGATAGCAGTTCCAATAGCACCAACAGTAGATGCAATTGGAATGGCTTCAGTCAGTTCTGTTTCTTTTTCATGAGTTGCCTTGTCTTCTGTTTTCTCGAGTTCGTCTTCCTTGGTCACGACATTGGTATCTTCTTCGTTAGTTTCGTCATTGGTTGTTTCATTAATTTCTTTTTCATTAGCTTCTATTTCCTTAACTTCATCTTTCTTGTCGGTTACTTCAGAAAGTTTCTCTGGGTTAGTAGACTTTATCTCGAGAACATCGGAGGTATGTGCTTCATGTTCCACAGTAGACTTGTCAATAATATCTTCAACCGCATCTTCATCTTCACCAGTAACTTCACTAGATTCAACAGGAGGTTTGTCTTCACTTAAATCAGCTTTTTCTTCTTTTTCGATCGTGGATTCTTCAACTTGTTTCAACTCTTTGCTTGGCTCTTGATCATTGACTGGACTCACTTCGATATCTTCGGCTTTCACTGCTGGTGCGGATGGTTCAACCTCGGTTTCTTTGATTTTATCTGCAGCCAAATCAGAGACATCTTGTTGTTTCACTTTCTCGATTTGAGGTTCGGAAATTATTGGCTCGTCTTTTTCGGGTAAATCGTCAGATTTAATCTTTATATCGCCAGCTGTGATAGCAGGCGCAGAACCTTCAGATTTATCATCCGGACCAATTTCTTTGGGAGTCGAATCCTCTAAATTTTTCTTTATTTTTTCTTCAGTGCTCTCTTCATCTGTTACTTTATGATCCTTTTCATTATTTGAATTTTTTTTTTCGTCAATCAAGTCGTCTTGGACAGCTGCCCTAAAATTGACGTTTTTTTTTTGCTCCAGATTGAAGTTTACATCAGATTTTTTGGCATGTAAAACCTCTTCAACCATAGTATCCAAATGGTCAATGGTAGAATAAGGATCATCAGTGACGAGTGCACCTTCTCTAGCTAACAATTCAGGATTGGCATCATTCTTCTCGTTTTCATGACTAGCATCAATATTTGGTCTTGCTCTAGATCTTGATCTTGAGATAGATCTCAAATAGTTGGTTGAAGATTCCGATCTGGTAGCGTATAATCTGTCAGTAGCCTTGAATTCATTGGAAGGGTTATCCACATTGAAATTGGTGTAGTCACCAGTGGTTACTAAGGATGCATCTCTAGTAAATCTATCACTCAAATTGGCCACTGATTTATCGTTAGAATCGGCTTCAGCCGCAGCTTCAGCTTTAGCAATAGATTCTCCCATAGTAGGCTTTGATTGTCTAGTTCTTCTATCATCATCTTCCTCTTCCTCTTCATCCAAGTTAGTAGCCACAGCCAAATCAGCAGGCAATTCGTATTTAGAAGGTTCGTCAACATGAGTGTTCTTATAGGAATCACCACGAGCCAAGTGAGGCTTGACTGCAGATCTGGATCTAGATCTGTCAGACTTACGGGAGGGGTTTGCTGATCTGGATCTTGATCTGGATCTATCAGTGTGAAAGAAAGGGGTATGGATGCTGTTGGTGGAGGATAAACCAGGAGCCGAGATTTCGGAAGATTCCACATCTTCGGTTTTGACCGAAGGAGCAAACGAAGCCCTTCTTTCAGGACCTGGGGAGCCTAATTTGGAGGTACCATCCACAGATTTGGGCAACAAGTGAGGATCGTTCGATTGAATTGAGGTTAACAAATCCTTGTGATCCTTGATCTGATGTTCCAATTGATATTCCGACAAGTTTGGGGTGGAATAATCTTCTTGCTTGTAGAAAGCAGAAGCAGACGACTTCAATGGCTTTGAGTCTAATGAAGGTGTGGGGTCCAATGAAGGTGTAGGGTCCAATGAAGGATGATCAACCTTGACGGGCGAGTCAGGAATAACATCCTTGTTCTTCAAGAACTCTTCCAATGATTCCTTTTCAGGCGAAAAGCCAGGGTTATTTGCCAAAAACTCCAGGAGTGACTGAGGGTCGGCAGGGCTATCGTCGGCTCTAGCAGCCTCTTTTGTTCTTGAAGAACTCTTTGATTCTCTGGCGTACTTAGCATCGTCCTTCACATGGCCTTCTTCATCAAGAAACCGTTCGAAATCCTCTTCAGAGCCCAACAAAGCACCTTCGTTGATAAGATCATCCAAAGAAGCCGCAATTGACTTTTTCGACGACTTCTTGGTCTTGGAAGGTTTCTGTTTGTACTTTTCAGGATGAATATAGTTATTATGAGCGGAATCGTCAGCAGAACGTAACGAAGCACCCACAAGAGAAGGTTCAGGAAGCTTTTCGGCCTTTTCCAATTGTTCTTCAAAGTCCATGGTGGGGATTGTAAAGAGAAAACTGGTAATTAATTGCTAGTGTGCTGGCCGATTGCGACTACAATTATATATTAGCAATCACACAAGTGAGAGATAATGGAGCAAAAGCGTACAAAATAAGCGACGAGAAGAGGGGAGGATCGAACTAGTACGATGGATCCAAATGATTGATGGGGCTACGTGGTTTTGACTGGTCAATTGATTACACACTGAAATGGGTGATGGTGAGTCCTCAATGGTACGAGAGTGACTCGATAAGGTGGTGACCCATCCAGCCAGTTTCAGGGCGGATCGGCGTGCACAGATAAGATCGCCATCGGGCGGTGACGAGGCCCCGCACAATTGGACAAGGAAAGGATTGATCAATAGAGAGTTTAGTACTGGATAATCAGTAGAGAGTTTAGTACTAGATAAAGAGTGATGGATGGTGAAAAAAAGTTGGTGGTGGTGAGAGTTGATGGATCTCGTTTTGGCAATCACACTATAATGAGCTCTTTAGTCTAGATCCTTCTTGAACGCGGGGGAATGTGCGACGTATTGGTCATGACATTGTTGATTAGTTTGATTGGTCAGGTAAAAAGCTCGCCAGGTGAGTGCGCTCACGGCGTCCTGCACACAGCACCACGTTGCCACTAAAATTTTCTATATAACAGGCTCTGTATACTTGTAACCCCATCAAAAATGCCTAGACAAAGAAGATCCGCTCCTGCTCCAAGAGCACAAACCAGATCGGCTCATACCGCCGCCGCTCCTGCTGCTCACTCCAACTACCCATCCGCACATCCATCCGCTGCTCACCCAGTGCAAACTCAATCCCAAGGTCCAGGATTGTTTGGACAAATGGCTTCCACTGCTGCTGGTGTCGCTGTTGGTTCTACCATTGGTCACACTTTGGGTGCTGGTATCACCTCCATGTTCGGAGGCTCTTCCTCGGCTCCTGTTGAACAAGTGCAACAACAACAAGTGCAACAACAGCAAAATCAAGAAGGTGTCAGATGTGATGCTGATGCTCGTTCTTTCACCAGATGTTTGGAAGAAAACAACGGTAACATGCAAATCTGTGACTTCTACTTGCAACAATTGAAGTCATGTCAAGAAGCTGCTAGACATTATTAGTGTATATAGGGCGTAAGCCAATAAACGGCCTCGGCCATAGAACATGAAAAATTGTAGAAATTGATGAAAGATGTGATGGTTGAATGGTTAAAGGGCCAAAGATTTGATAAGTGTAGTGAAGTCTGGTCAAGAGGTTGGTGATAAAGAGGTAGTGATGCAAAAAAGATCAATCTCGTGGTTTTAGAATAGCTTAATGTGTGTAATTCACGTCTATACAAACTGTTGTCTAGGATGGCACTTGTGACTCAATAGTCATTGCACTGTGGTGGAGTTCTTATTTCTTTTCCTCTTTGTTATAATAATAGTAACCGGCACCTCCAAGTCCCAATAAGAGCAAAGGACCGGAGAATCCTGGCCCCTTCTTCTTACTCTCGTGAGATTCCTGGTGATGTAACCCGTCATGGTCCAAGTCGTCCACCACCGGCGTTTGCTTGTCCACTTTTGCAGTATTATGATCGACGGTACCTTCACTCAAATTGACCACATCGTTGTTGTTGATGTTGGGGTTAATGGAGGATTGCACGTACTGGTCTCTGTTGGCAGGCTTCTTTGGTTGTACCGCGCCCTTTCTGGACAGATCCACAGGAGAACTGCCACGATCATGAAGAAATTCGGGCTCTTCAGACACAGACTCACCCCCATGAACCACATGGGCCGAATTGGCCTCCACTTTGACCGAGGAATTGCTTTCTTTGGCAAACATCTCATGGGCCACTTGTTTGGCCTTTTCTTGTGCAATGTCTTGTTTGACCGCTTCTTTGGTCACTGGTGGCACCTTGGGCTCACTGGTTTTGGGGATGAAGTCATACTTGAATTCCCACTCATGGATGGACGTTTGGGAGGGTAACCGATACGAGTCAATGGTGGACGAGTCCCCTTTGGCGGCGATTATTCTGGCCGATTGAAATCCTCTTTTTTGAATGGTTTGAATGGTAGTTCTTAACATGGTATGGTTAGTGTTGAAAATGGTGGAAGTGACGGTTATAAGGGGGTAGGATTGCTCCGCATTGCCGGTCATGTGAGGTGCGGGGCGGCTACCATATGACGGTCTTTGACGACCGAAATCCCGCTAAACCGATTTGGCCTGATTTTGTCAGTTGAGTTTGTTCTGATAACATCGGGCTTTGATAGAAAGTGGTTGACAGCGTTTGAGTGTGTGGTGGTGGCGAGGTCTGGGCCCACGATATGATGACGTATTTTTGACGGGTCGCGATTGGGTGCAAATTCGCGAATGACCGAGGTGGAGCTGTGCAAAAGAACGTATTCAATTGAAGGGAAAGTTGGAGTTCTTCGTAGTGGGAGGAGCTTGAATCGGTCGTTATGTTGTCATGAGTCTTGTAGATGATGAATGAAATTTCTGAGGCCTGTATGGGTTGATAACGGTTCCGTATGGGCCATTACCAGAACCATCATCAGGGCTATATCAATTAAATCTTTTTTTTTAAAAAAAAAATTGACCTGATAAAATTTGTATAAGTTGGAAACGAAACAATTGTTCCAGTTGAACTGAATGGTTCCCTCCAATAACCTCTCATAGTAAACTTAAAGAGTTTTCCAATCTTGGTTAAAGAGTTTTCCAATCTTGGTCAAAAGTTTCCCTTCGTTCTACACAGTGCTCTCACCACCAAAATCTCCCTTCTTCTACCATTTCTACCATTTTCTATTAGATAGTATTAATTACTGAATACCTAAAATCGACTAAGCTCTATAATGTCTATCCAGACTCTATTTATACATCGTTGATAAGATCCTCCAAATATTGACTAGGTGGCCTTGTTAATGGAGGGCGTTCTAGCGGACTCCTTTCTTGCTTTTCGGTTTTTTGGCTTTTTTGCATTGAATTCAAATCAAACGAAGAATCGTACATAAATCCGTCTCCACATGAATACTCGGTAGGAGCAGGGCTTTCGTCTCTGTCAAGCAGCAATGGTGCCAACACAGAAGCAGAACTATGATGCAATGGAAGGTCGAGTTGTGAAGCTCGTTTGTTGGCCATAATATCCATTACCGGACTAAAGTACATGGATGCACGTTGACCACTGTTGTTGAGATTGTCTCTATAAGCACGTCCTTGCTGACTGGTGTCGGAATAAGTACCTTCATCCAGAAGTTGCTGTAATCGAAGCAACGAACTTTGCCTCTTGAGAAGGTATATGCTGGAATTTGACGAAGGATTGGTCTTTTCAAGGCCCGATGAGTCCGATGAAAAACTATTGAAAATTGACCCCACATCAGAAGTACTACCAGCCAAATAATTGGCGTAGTAGATTTCCTTTTCAGTTTGTGCTTGACGACTACTGATGATTTTGCTGACAACTCTATATGCCAAAAACACCACAAGGGCCATTCCCAAGATGGCTCCAAACACGATGAACACCAAGTTTTCGGGAAGGTCTGATTGATGTATGTATGGGTTAGCCATGGCCGAAGATCCTGTGGCAGTGGCTTCTGGAATGGCAATGCTATAGGAATATGAAGTGGTAGAAGGTTGTGGGGTGTTGGATGCAGAATTCAGCACTGTGTTCGGCACATCGGTGGACGTGGTGGTAGCACCTGCTTGAGAAGCAAGTTTTGGAAGGTCATCCCTGCGATGAATATGGTGAATATGATGGACTCTCATGATGAATGGAGACCAATGTAGTTAAACGAATGAATAGTAAGGTAGCGATATCGCCGGTATTGAAGTATATGAGAAGGATATGTTAATGGTTTAATAATGACGGATTTACAGATATATAAGTGGCTCTCATGTGTTGATGGTGTATGTTTTGATAATAAGACCCCCTGTGAACCGCGTTGCGTGTCGCATGCATTAGGGGGACAGGTGGAATGAGCTTAGTGCAGATACCTTAACTATTTGTATAAGACGAGATGAAGAACCAGATGTGCTCAACTGTGATATGCTTCTGGTGTCAACTTCTGGTCTTCATAATAGCTGGGTTGTTGGCCTTACTACGATTGTTAGAAACAAAAGGTCTAGACAATCGATGTCAATGCAGCGAACATCGCGACGCGTATCATAACGCATGAACGCGTGGCTGCAAATTTATTAGGGGCCTAATTTACGTATATACAGGCCGCATCACTTCTCATTCCTAACTGAACAGAGCCGTATGGTCGTGAGTGGTGGCTTTAGCTCGGACTTACCAGGCAATTGTGCCGGTCAGGAGCTCATTTGATGGTCTTGACATGGACAGAAACTCTCTGGAATCTTCACTTTACCGGTACTACACAATAGATAAAGGCACTGAATCAACTTCTTACTTTTTTTATTATTCTTCTTCTAGTAGATCTTTTTTTTATTACACTTCACTTTATCATTTTGATTATTTCAATTCATTTAAAGTTCCAATTAAACTTCTTCCTTACATTGATCTTCATGTCGAAATTGTTCTGGGAATCTCCCTATTTTTTATCACATCGATATTTCACCACCAGCGGTCACCTTTCCTGTGATTTGCTACTAGTGACTATATTGTCCCCCATAAGCTATGAAGTATTATTAATATTATATTACAGTTCCAATTTTACGATCTAATAGCTGATTAAGAGTCAATGCACCTTTTTTTTTTTTTGATCTAATCCGCTTGGAGAGATTTTCATGCTAGAAAAAGTCTAAAATCTCCAATCTTTATCGGTTGATTCAATGGCCCATTTGAATTTTTCTCTTAAAGTTTTGGTGAAAAGTTTTTCGATTGGTACATCGAACTTCTTGGAAAACATCACTGTAAGTCTAGGATCAATATAATTCATTTTAGAAGTTCCTAATGATACCTCGGAATTATCTTCCTTATCCTTTAATTGAAACGTAGTGGTAGTGATTCTATTTTCAATGGTTTCAATTTGTTGTTTCAATTTTTCCACAGTAGTACTCTTTTTAATTTCAGGTTTCCCAGTTTTTAATTCCTGAGCGTATTCTTCTTTTAATTCTTCTATTTTTTCAAGTTTTTCCTTGATTGAATCTTCAGAAAGTAAGGGCTTCTTTTCCACCTTTAATTTTTCATTATCCCTTTGTAATTTTTTAAATGCTTGCTCTTTTTGTCTCTCAATAATTACTCGATGTATGTGTTCCTCATCTTCTTTATTTAAATCATCAAGTTCATTGAAATATTTGGGATCTTTTTTCTTCAAGTTAGGTTCTAATTGAAGAATCATTTTCTTAAGACGAATCTTAGACCAAACTAATTCTTTCAATTTATCATTGATCTTTTGAACCGTATTCCCGTGCGTTTTACTAACCGTACGCTGGTGATTACATAAAATAGCAACCGTTCTGTTAGCAGCATTGAATTTGACTACTTTTTCAGCAATAGTACCTTCATTAGGTATCAAATCAATTTGATCTTGCATGGTCTTAGATGCATTATATGTACGGAACACTTTGGCTGTCAATCCCTTCATATAGTTTTGAAATTGTTTGTTTAACAACGAAGGACTGATTCTATCAAACAAATCATCACCAGGTTGTTTTGGTTCTTTCTTAAAAATTCGAAGATTCTTGAAAACTTGATGATCCACTTCAACTTCTTGATAAAATCTAATGGAATCTTTACCCAAGAAATCAAATATAACCTTGTTTGGAGGCTTCAAAGTAATATGTTCATATCTTAATGAGCAACAACCAACAGTATCGGCTTCATCATCACCCTTTTCACCACCAGCTCTCAATGCAAAGATATCAATAAGATAAGTGGCAGTAGCCATTTGTCTATTTTGCATAATATCACTTTTCAATAACTTGGTATAGTCCTTTCTAATTTCATCGATATGATAGCGCAACTTTCTGGCAGTTTCAAACTTCTTAAAATCGGATTGTCCCTTAATGGAAGAACTTGCTGCAAATCTAACGTACTTAAATGAGTCGGCAATATTTTCTTTCCACATGGCTAACCATGTGACGGTGTTGTCATGTCTCACTTCACCCCATTGATGACCTGGAGGAGGATCGGGAATCTTAACCCCTTCTCCCAAATTAAGAGTAACACTTTCTGGAGGAACTCTTCTTTTCAATTTCCCGGTTTTGGGGTGGGCACCTCTACCTCTGAAGAGCCCTGGAGGTTCGATTCTAAAATTACCCACTAATTCTTTACGACCATTTAATAAACAAGTCTTATAAGGTTCTTCCAATGCATCTTTTTCGGCTTTAATTCTCTTTTTCTCGTCCTTGGTCAAGTTTTTCTTTTCTTCACGCAATAATTCGAAATGGGTGTACATTTTAGAGAAGTCACACTTGGCAAAGTCGGTTATCTCGACATCACATCCTCCAGCTTCCTTCAATACTTCCAAGAAGTCATCGAAGAAATTCTTTTGGAAAACAGGGTTTTTAGCATGGTCGGTCTCAAGCATGGCTGCAAAAAAACCGGCCACTTCCTCAGCTTCCTTGGGTAAATTAACCGGTTTGCCATCGTAAAAAAGCTTCACATGCAGAGGTAAAGGTTCGTATTCTGGAGGGAAAATCACCCCATTATGCTCAAGAGTCTCCCATTTCTGTTCTCCGTCGTTCTCTTCGGCCTCCCACCACTTGTAGCCCTCATCTTCGGGCGATTTTTCAGAAGTATCTTCATCCTTGACGGTTTGTGGTGTTACACTTTTTGGAGTTTTAGGAGTTTTGGGAGCTTTAGGAGTCTTGGGAGTTTGCGATGTTTTAGGTGTCTTGGGTGTCTTGGGAGCCTTGGGGGTCTTGGGGGTCTTTGAAGTGGTGGCTTTTGGCTTTGGTGTAGACGCTTTCGAAGCTGGTTCTTTTTTAGCTCTTTTGGCAGTCCCAGCAGTTCCATTGGCCTTCCTCTTTTTCACCACAATATCATCATTGGTCCCCATTTGGGAGAGCGGAAGATCATCGTCAGACTCGATCTTGGGTTGTCTGGATCTTTTGGCAAGCGGTTGGTCTTCGTCTGACAGCGACATGGCTGGTGAAACTGGAGTGATGAATTTCCACGTATACGCGACCAGGATGGCTTACGTAAATGTCACGAAAGGTATATGAGTTAATGAGAGACGTGTATGTAGAGGAAGTTTAACCGTGTTAGTTACCAAAGTGGAAGTACTTTCAGTGGTTGTTTTGCGAGTTGAATTTTTATCGGTGGTTCTTGAGTTGGCCAACTAATGAAATTTCTGGCTTGAAAGTGATGAATCACCACTTTTGATTGCAAAAAAACGTTGTTATGGTGCAGAGAGTGCAGAGAATGTTGAACCGTCCAGAGAGATGAATGAATCGGGTAAGATTTAGGGTTATGGGTTATTTTCGATATATAATTGAGAGCAGATGGAGAGTGGATTGCCAGTAGCAATTAGCTTGAAGACGTGAGTCTCATAGAAGCAGTTGGTCTGCTAAAGAGACGAAATCACCCGGATTGTTCACGATTGGAACGTCATCAAATCGAGTCTTCGCCGCTACACCTTTGCTTGAAACATCAAGCATTGAGTGATTATCTCAAAGTAGTTTCTGAGAAGATGAGAAAAAATGCGAAAAATGAAAAAAGTTGAGGAAAATGGTGAAAAAAGGTGAAAAGACATAAAGAAAAAAAGAATAAATGGGGAAATCAAACGGTTAAAGTCAAGTAGAACAGCATGGCCAGTAACGTACCCACCCCTTAACTATACCTGGTGGTTGAGGCTAAATTAATACGCATCATATACGTCGATCAGTATAAACTGGTGGATATTAAAGTTTTAACTACAGACAAAGATCTTGATTTAAAAAAATTTTATATTGAGAAATGCGAAAAATGCAACAACGGAAATTGCAATCTCTACGGCACAAAGGTAGTTCTGTCTTGAGGTTTGACTCTGTTCTCTACCTTCTTCTTAGTTAAGGTCCATTCACAACACCATCTTAATAGATACCAGTGAGCCTTATTGAGTACATTGTTACATATCTGAAGAGAATACGTATTTGACAGTATACCCCTTTGGTTTTGATTTTAATATACGAAGAAGAATTCAGTTGATCCCTGCACATAGCCACATCCACCTCCCATTTTCTCGATGTCTACTTAGTTCCCCAATCGGCGCAAGGAGTCACTTAACTAGTCAGATATAGGCACCATAACCGAAACTTGACACTGTAAACAACCATAGAAAATTAACCATTGAAATTAGTTCAGTTAGGGTACCATCACCGTCCTCAGCTCTTGATGACTCCATACGAACTGGGAGGGTCCCACTTGCCATAGCTCTCTTACATCACCGCGGCTACGTTTTTGTGAGGCTATTTTAATCCGGTAATTAATGATTCAGGGCATTTTAATCGGAAAATATTTTACAGGGTTGGATTCTGTTGGTCCCAGTGCCAAGCAGCAATTGGCGGAATTAACTTGGAGGCACAGTAGAGGTAGATACGAACTGTTCAAGGTGTGGAACCAGTTTGGGTCAGATGGGACCAGTTTGTTCGGTGCTCGGAAAGTTTAAGGTTGTGACACCACTGAATCGGTTAAAGTCAAAGTCTAATTCGCCCCGTACATCAAACGCTTGTCGCTAATCATTGAAATTGAAGTAATTAGTTGAAAAAGTGTCTGTTGATAAATGACGGATAATTATGCACTTGTTATCTACATTGTTAGAATCTCACGCACTTGTGCCCTTTGATAGAATTACCACTTCTCATTACGCTGGGTGCGTTTCATGATGTGTTTGGTGGTGCATACCGTAGTAAGATCCAAAAGGACTACCATAGAGGACAATCAAATAAGGGACCCGCTAAGATATTAGCCTAAATACACATGGTGCTAGAGAACCCGATTTGTGGGGTTTTTGGCAGAGAAATCCGGGGAATCTCATGGCAAGCGAGTGCGATGGTTAGGATTGGAAGGAGAAAGAGATGAGTACAGGGAAGGAAAAAGAGAGACCCATGATAAGATCATGCAAGAGTAGATCCAGGCGATAGACCGGGGTATGATTAGCTTATCAATACACAGCAAAGAAGTCGTCGGGTCAATTCTAGCAGTCAACTTGTAATTCAACTTGGTGGATCATGTTGGTCCTATTAGGTAATATGAGATGGGATACAAAATTTTCATCCGACATTAATTACGGCAACGAGAACTCGGGGTGGGGCGGAGCTTGGAAACTAGAGTCGGCATATGCCGGTGCGAGATAGCGGTATTAATTAATTTCCAAGAGTAATGAGTCACAACGGGCAACACCGTGCGAAGAAAGTGGAGATTTGGGCTATTTCTGTCAGAATTGTCATTAAACTATGAATGGATGGTAATTGTAGGCTAAATACACCGTAACAAAGATCCTCGAGCCACTGGATGCCATGGGCCTGGTAACAATAGAATATAGTGTTAGGACTTTGCGCAGCCCAGTCCAAAAACGCCGCGCTTCAAAAAAGCAATCTATGAGGCGGCCAATGAGAAGTCTGCATAGGCAGACCCCCATTTAAGCAGCGAACGTCCTTTTTTTTTTTTTATTTTTTTTTTTACTTCTATTGTAAAGTGAAAGATATCGCGACGAGGTTGTATAATTTAAGTGTGGATTGATTTACCATACAAACTAGATGATTCCAAATGGATAAAAGTAGTTAAGTTGATGTAAATAAAGGCCAGGAATCGTTGGTGTTATTAAACTCAAGTTCAATCTGTTCTCTCACCATATTTAATCCCGATAGTCACACGCCGGTTTCGCATCAATATCGCCTATCATTCATTCTGCAAACCCCGCCTATCATTTCTCGCAGCCATTACAATAGCCTCGTCTGGGCGTATATATAACCTGCGATCCCCACTGTTTTCACCACAAATCACCTTCACCTTTTCTAAGAACCTCTTCACTTTGGTACTACTCATTTACCATGGCTTTTGACTCACCAGTGGCGGGGTCGTCGTATAATCCTCAATCTCCCACAAACTCCAAAGAACCACTTAATAAAGAAAAAAATATCGACTATGCTAATGAAACTGAGTCCATCATCAAAGAAGACTATCCCACTGATGATATTCATAGAGGCCTTAATGCTAGACAGATCTCTATGATCGCTATTGGAGGTACCATTGGTACTGGTTTATTTATTTCTACGGGTGGAACTTTATCACAGGCGGGACCGGTGTCGTCAGTGATTTCGTTTTTGTTCATGACCACGTTGGCCTTCTCAGTGACTCAAGCCTTGGGAGAAATGGCTACTTTGATCCCTGTGGCTGGTTCTTTTGCTCAATTTGTCACCAGATGGTGTTCTCCTGCTCTTGGTGCTGCCAATGGGTGGAACTACTGGTTCTCGTGGGCCATTACCTTTGCGTTAGAATTGTCGGTTGTGGGTCAAATCATTCAAAAATGGACTGATGCCGTGCCTTTGGCCGGTTGGATCTCCATTTTCTTTGTCATTTTAACATTATCCAATCTTTTCCCAGTTAAATACTACGGTGAAATTGAATTCTGGATTGCTACCTTAAAGGTCATTGCCGTCGTCGGATGGTTGTTATATGCATTCATCATGGTCTGTGGTGCAGGTAAAACCGGCCCAGTTGGTTTCAGATACTGGAGAAACCCAGGTCCTTGGGGTCCAGGAATTCTTGTACATAATGTTAATACCGGAAGATTCCTTGGATGGTTGGCTTCATTGATCTCTGCTGCTTTCACCTTCCAAGGTTGTGAATTGGTAGGTATCTCAGCTGGTGAATCTAAAAACCCACATAAAACTGTGCCTTCTGCCATTAGAAAGGTGTTATTTAGAATCTTGGTGTTTTACGTCGCTTGTATGCTTTTCATCGGATTGTTGGTGCCTTTTGATGATCCTGCTTTGACTGCTTCAGGTGCTGCTTACACTGCCAATTCTCCATTTATCATTGCCATGAACAATTCGGGTACAAAGGTGTTACCTGACATCTTTAACGCAGTTATCTTAGTCACTATCATTTCTGCTGGTAATTCCAATGTCTACTGTGGTTCTCGTATTTTATTTGGATTGTCACAAGCAGGCGTTGCTCCTAAATTCTTCCAAAAAACAACCAAACATGGTGTTCCATACGTGGCAGTTGTATTCACAGCTGCATTTGGATCTCTTGGTTATTTGGCCACCTCTAAAAACGGTAACGAAGCTTTCGGATGGTTGTTGAACATTACTGCCACTTCTGGATTAATTGCTTGGGGTTGGATCGCTTTCACTCATCTCAGATTCATGAAAATCTTAAGATCTAGAAACATTAGTAGAGATTCATTACCTTTCAAGGCCAAATTTATGCCTTATGCTTCCTACTATGCTACGGTTGCTGTGTTCATTCTTACTTTCATCCAAGGGTTTACTGCGTTCTGGCATTTCACTGCCACCAAATTCTTTACTGCCTACATCTCATTGATTTTATTCGCTGTTTGTTGGATCGGATTCCACTTCTACTTTAACGGGTTTGGAGCTAAAGCTTTCCAATACAGAAATTTCATGCTTCCAGTGGAAGAATGTGACATCGATAGTGGTGTCAGACAACTCGATGATGAAGATTGGGAAGAAGATGAACCAAAGAATATCTGGCAAAAATTCTGGGCATGGCTCGCCTAATTTGTCTGACTTTAAGACGATTCACCTTAGCATCTCGTCTGGTAAGTCCAACGGATCATACCATTCTTTACTTCTTGAAACCTTGATTCATATCTGGTGGCATGTTTAATTAATTAATATATTTTACAAAGTGTACCATACAAACTTGTAGTATTAAATCTAAGCCTAGGGGATGAGATAGATTAAATTAACTTTTCCGAAGTGGCTTATTGATACGGCCGCAATACCTGTTTCAACATTTAAATCCAATCGCTTGTTCTTGCTATTGTTAACCCGGAACTTAACATTATGAATGGATCATTGTAAATGGCTCATTTGTGGCCTTAAATGTTTTAGTTCCAATTATCCTTTTTGGGAACATTTAATTTTCAGGCACGCCAGCGATTGACAACAGCCTTGCAAATTAGACGAGTTGATCAGCAACCGGCAACAACTTTGAAAAGTAGAAGTAGCCCAATCAAGACAAATTTACGGAACAATTGGTGTGATTTGGGGTATTGTCTTTGTAGTAGCGAGCCATACTCGTAGGGTGTGTTCAAGTTTATCGTCCGACCCGCATTAACAGGATTCACGGATTTGAAGCAACGCGACTTCCCGTTAGCGCAGATGTATAATCCTGAAAACACCATACTAAGGATATTCAGTTACATGTTCTAATTATGGTAGACAGTTCTCTAGGTTGTTTGTTGACTACATTCTCTCGTTAAAATGTTTCTTAATATACAAAAGTTTGAAGTAAAATCAATCGTCTAATGAAAATCATTCTGAATAATCTACCATTCTGTCATTTCATCAGGTTTTGACAGTTTTTGAGATGTTCTCATAGTTTAATAGATAACGAACTTAGCCTTTCCACTAGTGACACCCACAGTACAACCATCGGATCCGTTACCATTGTACTTACCGTTTTCGTACTTACATTCACCACTCACGGTACCTGAACCATCAGCAACAATCTTAACGTTGAAGTTGGCAGCATCACGGTTGTTAGGGTTTGGAATTAAGGACAAGTAAGAAACACCATTGGCAGCACCAGCACCAAAGTTCAATGGGGCCCAGTTACCAATACCAGAACCTTGATCACCCCAAACACAACCATCTTGCCATGAGACACCGGCATTGTTGACGTAGTATTGAGCAGAAGTAGGTTGGTTTCTCCATTGGTAGTAAGTGGATTGGTCTACCACAGTGATTGGAGAGGATTGACCACCACCCACAACGGTTGGAATAACCATGTTTTCAGTACCTGGATAATCGGTTCTGCAAATAGCCACGTCTTGGTTCAAATTGTTTTGTACCGAAGCAGATTCCACACCCCATTCACACAAGTACTTGGCATTAGTGTTGGATCTGTATAATTTACCGTTCTTACATAACAAACCACCAATGGAGACACCACTGGATGGTTGTTCAGATGGCCATTGGGTTTTGGACATACCACTTTGACAAGCGTAAGAACAGTAAGAACCTTCTCTACACTTACCACCAGTGGAACCATCGGAGTTTTCAATTCCCGAGAAACCACCGAAACCAAGGTACCACAATGGGATCACACCTTGACCGGATGGGAAGGAGGAACAGTCGATGGTACCATCTTGGAATGCTTCGGATGGGTTTTGGTAAGCGCCAAGGTCACCTTGAGGAGGGTGAGAGCCGGAGGTACCAGTGGCGGAAGGTTGAGGCTTGGAGGCCGAGGAGGCGGCAGCGGAGGAAGTTGCCGAAGATGAGGAGGAAGAGGAAGAGGAGGATGAGGATGATGAGGATGAGGTGGTGGTGCCAGCGCTAGAGGAGGCAGCGGTGGAGGATGAAGTGGTTAAGGTAGTCAAGGTGGAAGACGAGGAGGTCTCGGTGGAGGAAGATGAAGTCTCAGTGGAAGAAGATGAAGTCTCGGTGGAGGAAGAGTCTGCTTCAGTAGCCACAGCCTTTTGCACAGCAGTGGTTTCGGCAATGAGAGAGCCATCTCTGTCCACGGTGACAGTGACATAGGAGTAGTCATAGACTACGGCACGCTTGTGTTTATGATGGGCGTGGACTCTGGTGGTGGCACAATCGTCATCTGAGGCAACCACAAGATGAGATAAAGCCGAGATGGCCAATACGGAGGATAACTTCATACCTATGAATAAAGAAAGGAACGACTATAGGTTAGTTAGTTAGGGAATTATATACGGGGGATGGGCGGTATAAAAAGGATCGAGGAATAACAATTGGGGAAGCGTGTTTTGCAGGTTTGACGAAGGAGTTTCGGACAACAATAAACATTACACAAAGCGATGGGATAAAACGCGTTTGATGTGAAATGCTGGTTGGTGCAGGTTTCCAACTATGAGCCAGCACCTAGCGGAAATAGCAGCCAGCCATGAGCATAGCCATTTTTCAGCCATTGACCATGCCATAGCCACCACGACACCGACACTTGGCTACCAGTAACCACCCCTGTAGACTTCGTGTCAACAAACGTTTTCCGGTATCATATTGATCCCACCCCTTCCACGCTTGGCAAATTCTCACCTCCTGAAACCAAATGGTTGCCCCGTTTCACACCGAAATTACGTACCAAAAGAACGACAAAAGTTGGTTAAGGTAAAAGTAGAGAAGAGGGAAAAAGTGGGGGCTCTGGGGGACTGGCGATATTTAAGGTGGGTGTTGATGAATTAGCCAGCGACATGGCCAGCGACATGGCCAGCATAGTTAAGGGCTGGTTTCCTAAATCGGGCAGGAACCAGCGAGACTTCGCTCGACCGCGACATCATTACCATCCCGTATAACCAGTAGTTACCGACACTTGGCGGCCCAATTGGCCCGTAAGAGTGCTCACACACTGACGGTAATGGCTCACGTAAATACAGCCAAAACAATCCACCCTTCGAGTCCACCAATTAGGTCTTGGCCCGTGTAGTGATTAAATATGACTTCTACCCTTTTAGGAAGACCAGATGATAATATCTCTACCCCTTTAGCGTGACTAGGTGATAAACAATTTACTTTGGTGACTATATGAAAACATTTCACCTTATATGGTGAATTTATGATAAACACTTTAGCTCTTTAGTACCCATTCACAGTGTGTTAAAAGAGGTTTCCACTATATGGTCAGCAAATGATTAACAATGTAATGAATCTTCATCATTGCCATACCCCTACAGATATACAACGCCATAGGATGAATCCAGAGGGTTGACAAGTTTCAGTTTAGCATATCCTTTAAAAAGGGATATTCGTATTAATAGATAAATATTACTTTATATTCTTGATGGAACTATTTTTTATACCTCTTATATTTTATTATACTTTATATTGTCCTTATATCTTTTAATTGAATTCATTTTTGATATACGTATGTCTGTCGAGATTATAAGGATTAACCACAGTCACTTGGATTCATAGGTAATGATAAATATTGATAAACTTAGTATCTACTATATATTATACTTAACCTGCTTTCGATGAATCATTTACAATATATATTGAAAATTCTATCTAATGAAATTTCAACATCAGGACGTTATAGATATCCCTGAATGTTCACTTATAGATGATAGAGGCGAGTACACAGCTCCATTTTATTTATATATATGTTCCAGAAGTAAGGTATCTTTGATTGTAAAAAATCATACAATGTCCCAGAGAAGAAAAAACGATACAAGTCCAGGGTTAATGAAAAGAAAGGAAAGAAAATATAATATGGAATCACGATAATGGTTTAGCCATTCTTTACCAACAGATGGAAGCAAATGGTCCAATTATTAGTTATATATCTTTCTATAAGAGTCATCACCCGATTGAATTGATTAGCTTTCATGACAATATGTGGTTTTCACCAGTTGATTAGCATATGAGTAGTTATATGAGTAGGTATATGAATAAAGATGTGGATACCAGTAAATAGTTATTGATAGTTATTTGGTAGTTATTTAGTACTTTTCCCTGGCTTTCTATATCCAAAGGTTCTAGTCAAATCTATTATACTATTTCTACGTTCCACAACTTTGGATGTACCATACTAATCGATACGAGACCATAAATATTAGCAAAAGTTCGTTAAGATTGGGCGAGCCAAGGTTTCAAAGTATTGTACGGTTTTAATTTGGTTCAGAACTCATCACCAGTTGTTCAAAGTAAGCTCGTTAAGCAAACTACGCTAAACTAATAACAATAGAACTAATAACAATAGAACTAAGCACACCAGAACTAAGGACACTAGAACTAAGCACACTGGTATGTGTTGCATTTCGCTAAATTTGCTCGAATGGTAAAATACAATATTTAAAGGTCCATGCCTAATTTTAGAAACAAGTTTTTAACGATCATTCTTCATAGAAGATCCTTGATCTACATAACAGTACCGAATTTAAATCTTCAAAACGGGACTGAGATTAATCTGCATTATTGAAATTTTCAAAACAACATATAGGGGTAGAATTGACGAATTCAAAATATTCTGTGCGATGTATACGACAGAATTGAGTAAATTAGTTCTGTAAACGAAGGATATTGGACAACTGTATACCCATTACGGGTATTCATTATCAACACACACACTTTGAAAGTACTTTCAGTAAATATAGATTATTGAAGCAGCAGACACTACAATTAGAACTTTAGAAACAAGGAAGATATCAAATGCTCCAATATAACAGACCAATTGTTATTAGTGGAAGGGTTGTAGAAATATATGTGAAGATATACTTTAACCACACTAGCTAATTAAGTTGATAATACTGGTTAATCATTTTCATACTAAATAGTTGATCACATTATTACTCAATTGTTGTCATGTTGATATTGTCGTAATTATTTGAATTATCTAATCACTTCATACTTGATTACCAAAGTATGGGTATACTAAGTTATAGAACCTTTCAAATCAAAAGCAACTTCTGATTTCACTCAAAATTATTGAGCCACCTAGGGTTGGTGGTGACTGGTTGAGTTCAATTTGTTTTGGGATCGTCACCTTCGTCACCCAAACACTGATGGACTCAGTCCTATATATGTCCTTTTCAAGACCACCAATTCTCCATCACCTTCAGAAATTATCACCCCTTAATAATTTAATAAAAATGTTAAGATCTTCTCAACCTGCCGAACTCACTAGCCAATACGTTGGGTTTACACATCCAAAGAGAAAACAGCAATTATTTGTCTGTATTTAGCGGTTTGGGTGTCCTCCCTGAACGAAACTGTATGGACATCTCATCATAAAACACAACACTGGTGTCTGTTACCATTCACATTCGAGTTCTTTTTCAAATCAAATAGCCACAAAGTTTCTAATTAATATTTGGAGTAGAAGAAGGATGGTCCACGAGGATAAGATAACTAAGTATTGATCACACCAGATAGCAATAACTATCACAACCATACTTCGTGAATGATGATTATAATCTAGACGTTTTAGTTGGATTATAATTAATCATTGATCACTTTAGTTGAATTATAATTAAACATTACTCACATTAGTTGAATTATAATTAAACGAATTGGTTGATTTGTGATTATTTTATCCTTAATCACATTAGTTGGACACTTATAGTGAAGTTAGTATTGTTCGTAACGTTCTTTATAATATTATTCGTTATTGTTCTTCATGTTAATTTTGGTTAATCTTATTGTCTCGCTTACAGAACTTCACCTCAACGAGAATTTACATGTCCTCGAAGATGTTACAGTCATATTCGTATCATTATGAAACATTTACAGTACTAGCGAAGAAGCTAAGAATTAGTTGGGGATGGCGGGGTTCGTCAAAAGTTGACCTAATTTTCTGATTTTTTTTTAGCGATTTTTTACCCCTGTTTTTAAGCTTTTCTAATTAAATCTGATAGTAGCTAATACCTAGTTTAAATCGGAATGTCCCAACAAAAAAATCATGCGCAAACAAGGGGATATATGGGACTCTATGGGCTTCTCTTAAAAATTTAAACCAGAATTAGCTCATAGATTGTAACAATGGTTAATAATGGACAATATTCAAGTCCTTGAACGATAACCTAAAAAAGCTAAAATAATTGGAAAAGGTTCATCATTGAGGTGATGGATGGATCTGAAACAATAATCTTCTTCTCTTTTCGTTTAATTCTCTTCCTCTTTGTTCATTCTCTTTTTTGTTTCTTTCTTTCTCTTTTACCCTTTTTCTCTTTCCTTTTTTCCCCAATTGAATTACTTATCAACACCCAGGTTTCGGATTATAATTTAACCGAATTATCCTCATTCCCCACTGAAACCGTTAGTAGTAGGGGTAATGATTCTGGACTAAAAGAGGAATAGAATAGTGAAAAGAGACTGGAAAAGAACCCAAAAAAAAACTGAAAAAGACTTAAACCAGTTTTTATTTGTTTTAGGACTATTTTGATGAGGACCATCATAGAACCGAGGTTAACTGAGGACTCCTATTTTTTTATAAACTTCTGATTATAATTACAGTTTGATTGAAATGCCTCAATCGTAGGTAAGCCAATAAACTAAGCTGTTGAAGCCAAGCTAAACAGGTAATGTCTTCTAAAAATATTTGTGTGAAATTCATGTCTATTCTCAGGGTTGTAGATATGGTGGTGAAGGTGCAATTGGGCATAATTGATGACGGATATCCGAACCATAGCTGCAATTACCATCAATTACAATGCACATGAATGTGGAGAAAACTATCGCAGATATACGGCATTTATTAAGCTAACCAAAAACCGGGCTTGGCCAACATAATAACAATAGCCGAATTAAACATCACAACTTCTACCACCGTTTAAAGTTTAACCGGCTATGCAGACTAAGTGTTGTCACAAAAAATTATCTAACCTCCCTATTGAATTTTAGAAAGCGCAACTGAAACATTCTTTTTAGCTTAAAGTTGCTGAATTAACTTCAAGTATTATCGTAGATTCTGTAATCAAGAAAATCTCCTTCAACCGAGGTATAACTGACCTAATTAATTCTACAATTTCCATTGCACACAACGTGGTAACAATAAGTATGAAATTGTGGAGCCTGTATATCGGAGTGTTATCCAATTTTAGGTCTTTTTCGTTAGATTATTCTACGACCAAATCCACAATTAGAATTTAATTCTAGCCCAGGGGTGACCCCTTACCTGGAACAATGAAATGGTCATATCAAGTTTAGTCCTGAAACAATTAATTAGTCAAATTGGCCGACTAGCGAGCTCTATAGATTAGAGGAGGGGATGGTTAGTTTTAATAGCTATACTTTTTTTTGGTAGCTTTACATTTTTTTCAGCTCATTTTTCGGTATATCTCTGTTTTGAATTTTCAGTTTTTTTAGGCTCTTTTTTTAAGTATCGTTTGTAATTTTTTCTAGCTGTTTCTCGTTATACCTTTTGTATATTTTTGACTTTTTTGGTTACATCTTTTGTATTTTTTCAATTTGTTTTTGGAAATGTCTTCTATCTTTTTTGTACCTTCTTAATCATGATTGGTTGATGTAATATTATCTGTAATACCAAGGGTTAAGGATATATGCTAAAGTAAGAAATCCAGTTGGTAATCACGTCCTTCAAAACTTTGCTATTGAATTATTATGAAACGGTTTGAAGTATTCAGGGTGCTAGAAAATTATTCGTTACATATGAATAAATCATTCTTGGGCATCGCTTAAGCATATGCATTTCCGCAATTTGCATGATATTTGCGGCCAACCGAGCAGAGATTGTATTGTGGTGAAATCCGCTGTTTGGATTGGTGGAAAATATCGTGGAATTACAGTATAGTTATTCTTTCTGAATCATTAGTGGGGGGCTGAGCTGATTTAACGGTGCCGAATTGTCGCTAGAAATTTTGAGCCTTGGAATGGTTCGGTTGAGGGTAAAAAACGTAATAATACGAGTGTGTGGCATAAAATAATAATCACCAGTGGTGGATACCCAGAAATCGTACCCAGAAATGGTTACCAAAAATGGTTACTAGCAAAAGCTCTAGCACTGAAGATTGTAGAGACGATGGGGGAATGGTAAGGAAATATAGAGAAATGACAAAACAACTCTAGGGAAACCTTAGGAAGAAATTAGGGAAATCTTAGGAAGAAATTAGGAAGAAATTAGGGAGAAATTAGGGAGAAATTAGGGAGAAATTAGGAAGAAATTAGAAGAGATTAGTGAAAAATTAGGAGAAATTAGGAAGAATTTAGGAAGAAATTAGCAAGAAATTATTGGAGGGATATGACAAAGAGACAGGAGAAATCATTGCAGAGATACGACAGAAGCATGGCAAACGATAGGGACAAATGTCTGAAATTATTATTATTCTTATTAAGAAGAAATTATTGAAATTATAGAAGTTATCGATATTATTGGGAGATCCTTTACAGGGGCACTGATTGATTGCTCATCCACTGTTGTTAATTATTCTAACAACTTCTGTTTAGTGTAGCAAATATTTATTATTGCAGTAAGGGTTTATTTTCCATGTATGTACGTTTCTTGCTGGTTCTTCGACGTTTCTCATTGGTCACGTCAACCTCACTATCAAGTCAGAATGATAGACCTCGGTTCGACTTGCGAACCAACGCCTTATTTTACATGCAAACGAATACTGAAAATCGCCCCATGACTTAAAAACCAGGTACCGAATACAGCTAATCTATATATAGAAGAACTCAAATGGGAACGGTTATATCGCAGGATGGATAGGGAGTTCTGATCTAATTGGGAACAGCAGTGCTAATTATAACTAAGTAGTATAAATGAACAAATCGCTGGCCTAGATTGCTGCAACCGTTGACCTCATTTATGGAACTTTGATTAGAGGTTATGCTATGCAACTTTCGGAGCTTTGAAATTTGAGGGTCTTAACTTTAACATAACCCTGCGTAGATAATATAGGTAACTTGGATGGTGAGGTAGAGCAATGTCGATATAAGTTCCTAGTTCAAAACCAGTGCATCGGGAAATGCTTAGCGAGAAACGAGAGACACCGTTATCAGGAACGGCATCGGATAAACCAAACAGGACATCCCACATATTACATCGATCCTCAACAGTAACAACCACTGTGGGATAACACTCACATCACTAACAAAAACATCACTAAAAACAAGGTATCCCACTAAAACAAGCACCTCATCAAAACATTCCATCAATTACACTACCATTTATGATGTTACTGGCATCACCTAAAACATTCTCTAATCACCGTTTCATGTTTTTCTTGCTGGACAGTTCCTGGATCAAATCTAAGGCGGGCCGGTAATCTGAATTGTCCATTTGATCGGACCCTTAATCCATCCCGTGAGCCATAAGCCTAACCTGTTAAGCCCTGAATAACCGATGTAGACTCATTAAAAAATTATTGTGTGAGCCGTCTGTTTCGGGTCAATTGCATGTAGGTATTTCCTCAATACGCCGCTTCTGTAAAGGCCTATTGTTACGATTTTTCTTGACAGCTCGGTCTTTGATAGATTTGATGTTTCCGCAATTAGTAATTTGCTCTGCAGCGATTAGAAATGAGCCGTGGATTGTGACCAATGAGATGCGCACCTTCGCTGAGCTGGACCCTGGCCGACAATTCGGAACTCCAGAGGCACATTACAGATACATTAGGACACATTAGTTAGGTGAGGGAAGTTTTTTTTTGGTTTTTGACGTTGGTCTTTTGGATTTTTGGTGATCATTTTAGGTGGTATTTTAGAAGCCATTTTTTTTTTTTTTTTATTTATTTATTTGCTAGTAAAATCATAGTTATCTAGTTCTTAGTTAGTTTGTTAGTTACTGGTTGTACGGCATATCCATATGGTTGATAACCATGTGACTAATCATTCTAATAAAGTTTCTGTTTCTTTTTTTGGAAGGTTTCCAGTTGGTAAAGAAATATTTTTTCTATATGTATGGTTAGTAACTAAGTTCAAATATTTTTTATAGCAACCACAATAGTGACCCCTCTTAGAACCCTAAAATTCAAATTTTAAAAATAAATTATTTTTGATTTGTACCTGCAAAATACCTTGGTAAAACTTCGATACTTTACCGCCTTGAATCCAGCCGATATTTTTCAGGTGCAAACTCACCTCAGTTTCAAGTCCTAACAAGATCAAAAAGCGCCTGACACACCTTAATTTTAGATCTCAAATTGGGGGTTCAGTCACTTAAATAATCACAATCTTGCTAGATCTTTATTTGCAAATTTATATCATCTTTTTTAATTCATTCTTTATTACTCTTATGAGAATTTGTTCTTAATGGAATTGCTTAATTATTCAAATTCAAATTCAAATTATCAACCTGAACTTCATTCATTTATGAATTTAATTACCACTGTTCCCAACAATAAACTTCATTATTCCCAAAATTTAAAAAGAGGCTATGATTATAATCCATTAACCAATTCTACATTAATGCCAACACAACCAATTCAACAAAATTTGCAACAACAACAACAACAACAACCACAACAACAACAGTCACTGTCAAACCAATCACAATTTCATTATAATTCGGATAATGAGCTGAGCCAAGGAAACGTTAGTAATGTTTCTGGTACCGATTATGACTATAAAGATCACTATGGATATGGAATGAACCCCCAAATTCCTAGCAATCCTCATGAATATTCACCTGTGAACCCAACTCCAGTTAATCGAAACCAACCATTTATTCAGCCCAGTTATGAGCATGGACAAGGCTATTTCCAGCCTCATTCTTCTCAGCCAAACCCACCCCAAAACCCTCAAAACGTACCTGTTTACGTTGAAGAATTTAAAACTCCAAAGGGCCATTCGTTACCTGATATAAGACCCAGTTATGAAGAAGGTCCTTCCAAATATCGAGCCAATTCCTGTCCTGTTAACCAAAATCAGTTGCAGCCATACTCTCAACAAAATCTTTTATCGATTCAAGTCCCTCAAGGTATAGATTTGAACCAATATCCGGATATGACCACTCTACTCAATTCTAATTCGAGCTTGTTACCCCCACCGGTGGAGAGTCAATTTGTTGATCATAAATCGTGTCAAATCTGTGGGAAAAGAATCACTCGTGATATGTCCAGACACATGAGAACTCATCAAACCGAAGCAAGATTCACTTGCAAATTCCCCAAAGATCAATGTCGTCATAAGCTGGGCAAATTCAACAGACCATATGATTACAAAAAACATTTATTAAATCGACACTTCAAATTCGATGATCCTTGTGTGAAAAGGCTTCATAATCTTAGTGATAAATTATTTGACTGGGGGACTTGTCCTTGTGGCCTTCGATTCATGGGTAAAGACTGGTTGGACAAACATATACTTACCGAAGATGAGTCCAAAAAATGTCCCATCATTGAATGATTCGGATGGTGCCCATGGAGAATTTATAGACAAAACGCATAAACTTGTACCGTTAATTGATATACGAATAATGATCAAATGTAGAAGAGAAACGTTAAAGTAGTTATTTATTTCAAAACAATCACAATTGAAAAAACGGTTATTTATTTGCAAAGAAATAGGGTAAAGCTGCCAAATACGAGAGTATGTATCAGCTAATTAAAGTAAAGAAAGTATCAGCACAAAATAAGTACCAAAATATAATGAATTAGCCAGCCAATTGAAATAGAGGTCATCGAATATCGCCTTGCTCCATCCCTTACCAAATTGGAGTCCCAATCTTCATCCAAGTTGTAGTCAATTAAGTCAGGAAACTATGACGCCCTCATTTTTTATTAATAGACCGATTAGAGTTTATCAGTGATTATTGCGACAGACAGGTCCAAATGAGGAATCGGGTCGTGGGTTTGTTTTTCAAAAAAACTCTCTGGTCCAGCCATAGATAACACAAACAAATTAGCTAATGAATTAAAATAGGGAATTGCAGTATTGGTTTCAGGTTTTCCAAAAAATGCAGGATGGTAGGATGGCAGTCAGAAATTGGTGGATGCCTCAACATGATAAACATTAACAGAGTAAGCATAAAATAAAAACGATAAGGCGGAGATCAACAGTACCTATTGATTAGAAAGGGAGAACTTAAATAGTTGCGCAAAATGTTCAAAAACTCAGTAAGAATAAAATAATATCCAGGTTTCATTGACAGGTTAACGTTTGAACCATGTGTATAATTTAGTTTAATTTTTCAGTTTAAGTTTCTTTGCAGCCTCGGTGATTTCAGCACCTTCAATAATCTTGACGACCCCCTCACCGTCAAATTTTTGTTGAATCAAATCATAAGTAATGGCAGCTAAATCGCTTACATCAATTCCATGGGTAATTCTTGCAAGAGGAGTTCCTGCAGTCCAACAACTAAATTTGACCGCAATATCATTCAAAAATCCTTTAGGACTATCACGATCACCTATAAGTACACCAGGTCTTAAAATGATGGTTCTAGGGAATTTGAGAGCTATCAAATCATCTTCCAATTTCCCCTTGGTTCCGAAGTAAAGGAACTTGGAACCGGAATTGGCACCAATGGTAGATATCAACACCAAAGTTTGAGCACCCGCTTCTCTAGCCGCTTTAGCAGCTTCGTAATTGATTCCATAATCGATTTTCTTGAAATTTTCAGCAGATCCAGCAGCAGCACGGGTAGTACCGAAAGCAGAGTAGTAGACGGCGCCATTGGCATTCTGTTGGACCAATTCAGGCCATTTCGAAGTGTCTTCTTCCACGATGGAGGTGATGTTTGACGAGGCTACTTTGGGAGCTCTTCTGGTGAGAGTAGTGACGGGAACTCCTACCGAGTTAAGATGACTAAGGAAGTGCAGTCCGACAAGTCCGGTGGACCCAAGAACGAAGTAACTCATGATGAAGTGGACGGTTAAAGTTAAGAAATCGAGCGTGTTGTAAGTCCGTGCGATTTGCCACCATTTAGTAATGATGGATAAGCAAGTGCGGCGGGAGAGAAGTAGCGAGCAATCTGGAGGGGATGATTAGCGAGAGGGTTTTAAGGGGACGATTAGCGAGAGGGTTTTAGGGGACGACTAGCGAGAGGGTTTTAAGGGACGACTAGCGAGAGGGTTTTAAGGAACCATTGGGGAGGAAATAGCGAGATGATTCAAAGAGGCTGTTTATTGGCGATGATTTAGTAGCGATGATGGGATCAATTGATCCGTACTGGCCCCAGAATGAACTATAAAAACTTTAAAATTCTATTTACTTTGTATTTATACCTTTTATATTGCTTTATATCAATTGGTACTTTTCATCAATGCTCATCAACCACAGCTCCCTAAATCGTTAGCTTTGGGAAGTGATTTCCTGGAACCAGAGCATAGACTATGAACTATCGCGAGTAAACAATTTAGCGTCATGGAACTAAACAGGTCCTAAACTGTTAACGTTATTCAGAGCGGAAGTCCATAGTGAATAATTGGAGCCTCAATTTAGGACACTTCAGGAAGTCACTGGGATCTCATTCTATTCCGTTTTGGTTGATTTCAAAAGGACTCATTTCTGGGGCCGTTGCAACCGTTGACATTATCATCATGGGTTGTATTATTCTGATATCATTGATATCATTGTCAGGGCTAAACTGACTGGACTGGACTGGATTGACTGGACTGGACTGGCTTGACTGGACTCTGGGTCATCTTCATTGTTAACCCCCAAGTGTTGCAGTATGAGTTGATAACCAGATCAAAATCATATTTCTCTCTTCCACCTGAACCATTTAGACCGTCCACCCAGAGCCCAGCATGGCAGCTCAATCTCGACTCAGTATTACCCCTGCGCCGGTAATTATAATTCGGGACTCTTCCGACCCTCATCTGAGTTAGAATTCATTCTTTCCTTAGGTTTACAAAAGCTAGTGGACCTTTCTTCATAGTGCCTTCTTTCTAGTCAACTATAGTCGAGATTGTCAGGGTCCAACTAATTATAGCGCAAGCATGGGCTTTAAACTATAATGTTGTTGCCATAATTAATTGCAATTCAACCCAATGGTCTTATCACAAGTTCCAATTATAAATGGTGCCATTTTGATAAGCTCGCTTATTCTTCCTTGCCAACTCGTGCAAATTTCATCCAGCCAGGAAAGCATTGACTTTATTATGGTTTAGTACATGCTTTAGTACAGGCTTTAGTATTGCCTTTAGTATGGGTTTAGTATGGGTTTAGTATGGGTTTAGTATGGGACCAATAAAGTTGCTGGTAAGAAATTCGCAAACACCGGTGACTCACCAGCAGGATCCATCCTCAAGTCTAATCGATTTAGCACCTCTGTCACTTTTGGTCTGTTCTATGGCCCGCGTTATTTCCGCAATAATTTTTTACCCGTTTACTTCCACACATCTTCGTACTGGTCATGCTATATAATATTTATCAAAGCAGTCGGTACTAAAATTTCGTACTTCTAGAATATGTACCAACAATGACGATTAGAAAATTCTCCGAATATGTCTGTATATCGAAGAACCGTTCATGTGGAAACAAGGTCTATGCATATGGCCGCCAGAAGTATTGAATAACAGGTGCCCCCAATTAAACCTTCAACGAACCTTTTGAGGAGGTTATGAATTACTTTGCTTGGTAAGGTAGCCGGTAGAGAATGGTATGTGTGTATACATTAAGAGCTGAATTGTTTTTTTTGCCATTTTTTTTTTTTGACCATCACACATTTATTTTTTACTCAATTATTGCATGCATAAATTGCATATGTATATGTATAGAATTTATATCAAAAGATATTTAAGACGTTCTTTTATCAGCTCATCAGTAATACGAAGAATCACGGCAATGAACACTGACTTCAAAAATTTCATGTCTTTGACTTAATTAAATGAATTAATATAAAGATCTTTCAATCTTTTTCAATTAAACGGATAATCTGGGATCATGCAAGTTTAGGACTTGATACTTTAAAATTGGCGATATGGAACAATTTCTAGAACACGCATATTATCCACCAACCTGAGATGCATAAGTATCCAATAAAAACTCGGATTTTAGAAAAACTTACATGCATCAAGACCGCATTTCAAGTTGTTCCATAATAACCGAAATGCACTGCATGGAATTATTAAAAAAGTACGAGTTTAGTAATAGTAATGAACATAAATCACAGTTGCTACCTAATGCGGAAGAGTTCGGATTGTACCTGGCTATGATCGTACGAGATCTAGATCCAACGGAAATTGAATACGAAGCATATATAGAATTATAAATTAAGGTTTTGATGTAAGGAATGAAGGGTTTGGTGAAATGAGTATTTGCTAGCAATAACCGAAAAAAATGTGTCGAATAGATTGCTGCGGCAAGCAGTATGTTATTTTATCGCTCAACCTACCTACAAATCTAAAGTTCTATCGCATATCAAAAATAGTTCAAAATATCCATAACCAGAACAATTTAGCTCAACTAAGCTTAAACACATCCATATACTGTAGCTAAGTTCACAATACTTAAAACAGACTCTTTCTCGTACAAAAAAGATTGCAAGCAGGTTGAATTTTTTACTCATCATACGTCAAGGTTGCCAAGAATTTGATCCCTCCACTAATAGCTGCATGTTTTCCAAACATAAAAATTATTTGGTCATGGAAGGGTTCCAAAGTTAATTTAGCAAACTGTGTTAAAGTAGAGGTCTAATAAAAGAAGCAAGGAAGCTGAGAATTCGGGAGATTAGGTCATAGATACAGCATACAGATCCCGCCTTCCACCCCTTTTAATCATACTATCATTTCTTCCTGCTTCCATACCTTGTACCTAACATGTCAGCTAATATTTGCAATAAAATATTCAACATGATGCTACATAATAATTCGAAGCTAGGAACGAATCGCAGATAGAACAGTACTAAAGTGGATATAAAGTATACTATAATATACACTGGTTATACAGTCCAGGAAGGAGAATGGTCCAGTGTTCTTGTTGGTTCGGAGATAAGATCAAGTAGTGTGATTGACAAACCCTAAACCAAAATCATAAACCCTATTCCATACATAAAAAATGAACATCCATGGGAACAAATAAGGAAATGCAGCTCAAAAATTGCAAACCACCAGATGCAAACCATCAGATACAACGGCTAGCCTTTTTGTTTTTCCTTTAAGTTTTTCCTTGACTTTTCCACTTGGTATTAACTTTATGACCGGATTAATCATTGCCAATCCCACTCGTCATCTTCAACGTACGACCTGTTCGTATTTACCTATACGGCATGTAAAAAGTAAACAAAAAATTAAAGTTTATATGGTAAATAAAGCTTAACAAATGAGTTTTATGAACATTTTGTACATCATATAAAGATATAGGTATATTGTATTTAACTAGAAGACCTGTTCTTATTTTACTATAAGATGCAGCCATAATCTATTCGTATTCGACCTGTTCTTATTCAACTAGTCAATTTGGCTACATAGACTTGAATTATTATTTAGTGGGTGTATAGTTTTTCCTATCTGCACCAACAATCCTATTGTTTGCCTCTCTAAGCCTCTACCCCTCTATCGGATTTATAAACTATTCGTAAATAATATAATTAGGACTGTTAGGTGAAGCGGACTTATTGTCTGAAATGGGGCTTATGCGAAAAGGCTGTGACAGTATTTTAGAGGTAGTTAATTAATAAAATTAGGGTTAATTTTTAAATCCAATTGAAGAATAGTCTTTTGTTCCTCGTAATTTTTTCCACCGAATAATACGCTAAGAATTTAGGTCTAGTTAAGATGGGCTCATTTGGTATAGTATTGTAAGAGTGACTCCTAGTACTAGGACCCCGCGTATCAATATCCAACTACGATGTCCGTGGTTATTGTTTAGTGAATTCCAATTTTGAGGAAACAATTTCTGAAGTTGAAGTCACAAATGTTAGAATTGGTTAATCACCAGGTGGGTGAAGCTCGCGTAATAGACCAAAGTAGGATTATCAGACCTGAATTGTTTGACTAGATAGAAGTCGTTGATAAATACAAACAACATCTCTTGCTACTCCTAGCACACCGCTTTGTCATTCCTAGCTGTAATTTTCTGGGCTGTTCTAAAGCGAACTTCAACGATGCGATATTTACCCATAATACAGTCAAATAAGACTAAGAATAGAGATGGGATACTACTTCCAAGTGGTGATACCCGTCCAATCCCACTGTGACGAGATGAAACAAACAAGACTATTTACAAAAGATGAATTATACTGATTCGAGCATGGAACATCACCATATGGAACACCTCAAGATCGCACACCTCAATATAGCACATACACTTCATGGTAACAGATATCACGACTAGGGTGTGCCTTATGAATACCATAACCGATATCTTGTATGGTTTATAAAGCTTCATTAAATTGTACAGAGTCTCTGTAATAACCCCAGTGAGCTAGAACCCGTACTTAATTCTTATTCAACGGAGGCGAATTGACGTTGTTACCAAAACATAGTGAGAGGAACACCCGGTAAATTGCCATGTCTAATGTCACCATCTCACTGTCCACAATATTTATACCCATAAAAAATAAAAGATGTCAACCGGTACCATATTAAATCCACCGTACACTATTAGCAACAGAACCACAGCCAATGACTCCATTACAATACCCTGGTCTACCCCGTTAGCCTCAAAAGTAAGTAAGCATCCTTTCAATTGTGACTATACTCTAACCAGTTGATTTAAAGAGTTGACAAGACATAATTGGCCTAGCAGGAAATTGTTAAGGGCAGTTTACCAAGTTGGGCGATAGAAAAACCAAATTCTAGGAGTCCAGCAAAATACAAGTCTGCTCTTGATTGAGAACTGCAAGAAGAGTACGGATTTTGAAAGCCAAAGGAATGATGATGGTCAGCTCTTGCCAATTAGCTCTTTTGGCATTGAGCAGTACCATTTTTTATATTATTCAAATCAACTGTTGAAGCAGTCAAGTTCAAACATGATTAGTACCATTTCCACGATCCCCCAGTCATTTCAATTGATTCCATACCCAGCTCAAGTGAAAGTGAAAACCACTCGGTATGATAAGGAAATTCCAACTTAAGCAAACAAGAAATCAAAACTAGTAATGCTAAAATAGGCTAGTACAGCTACAATATGCTACCAATGCTACAATAGTAATCTTCTATTCATGTTGTTGGTTATAACTAGATTGGTCCAAGAACTATCTTTCTTTGGAAATACAAGCTATTACTTGGACCAAAACTTATCGCAGACAATACACACGAGACGTTAAGCACGATTTTGTGGTTGGAATGTTTCGATGGATGAGGTGATCGAAACAGTGGATGTTAGGCTGGATAGAGGTTCGTTGACTAACCAATTAGAACCGCTCCAAAACTGTTTGATCAAGTGATGATTAGGCTTTTTTTTGGCCTCTTTTTGGCATCTTTTTCGTGGTAATTTCGCCCTTTTTGGGGGCTTTTTCAAATTCTTTTGTTGCAATCTTACACCATTTGGAACGCTACAAAATCAACACACCCAATATTCTCCAAACACTGGCGCTATAAATGCAAATTTATCTCCAGAATATTCCAAGAAAGAAACCCATCAAAGAAACTCGGGCGAGAGAGTATGTATATAGGTATTTTTTAGAGTGATTTTTTAAAAAGTCTCTTTATTAGATATAACGTCTACCCCCTAAAAAAATTTGTCCCAAAATAATAACCTGCAAACATAATTCAAAACTCTGGTAATTCCAGGACTATAAATAATTTACAGCTATTTATAGTAGGTATTCAAAGAATTACTCAAACATCCAGTTGGTGGCATTCCCCTATAGACCTTGTGGAAGCTCATTTTGGCCAAAAGGTTTCAGAATTCTTAGCAATGTCATTATGAACGTTCTTCAAATCCTTAATAAGGGGTGGTAAGACAATTAACCAGCTAATATTGAGTACTACGACATACTGCTAGTGCAAGTGAGCCACCCTTGAAATTTCCAACCATCAGTGATGAGTCGGGAATTCATGCAATTAAGCAGTGTAAAAAGAGATGAGGTGAGATTTTAAATCTTCGCTAAAAAAATAGTCTGGACTAAAACGTTTCCAGTAGAAAATTACCCTTCAAGCTTGTGACGTGGCAACGTTTTCATCGATCAAAAAACCCGTTAGTGTACATTGATACATTTTTTGTTTGAAGCAGCCTATTTGGGAATATTTTTAATCTTCCCAGATTATTTTGGTACATTAATACTATCATATTATAAAAACCTATCAGATAATATTGCTTCTCTAAGAATACGCAAGATGGCATGACCTATTCTTCGGACACCAGCAAGATAACCGAGGAACCCTCTCTGTCTACAACCAACAATAATTCTATGAAATTGATGCCTCGAATATAGCTCCAGAACTATTGCTTAGTTTTAGGACTATCATATCAAGCCGTTCACTTGAGGTTTTGTGGATCCGGAGATAGTGGGACCCTACAAGAGATATAACACTACCATATTAAATCAGCAATCATAGAGACAATAAATAATAGGTCACTGGTGGTATCTAATCTCTTCCACTACGATCAGATAAAGCAGCATGAGCATAGAAGAAAATCTCATATACTCACAAAATGAACCAGCTTCAAATGCAGAGGTTTATTATTACAAGCAAATGAAAAGGATATCAAGAATAAACACAATGCCCATATCGGAGAGAGGTACCATAGTTAGTTATACAAAATTTCGAGTGGTTTGTTCTGATAGCACCTAATATTTTTCTATTACTATGCTTATATATTATCGTAGCAAGTAACATTTATGTAACACCAACTACAAGAGATCACTAATAAGGGCTGTTATAAGGACTCTTATTAGCACTCTCATAATTTCTTTCATAATTGCTCGTACGATAACTCTTACCGGTCTCTTACCGGGCTCCTACAAGAGATATAATCAAAGTAGGAATATATCTATAGCAAAAAGAGTGAGATACGTACACACATTTCTGACTCAACGGCGATAGTAATTCGCTACAAATTATCAAGATCAGTCAATAGTACTGGCACAATCCCGTGACACCAAACCTCGTACCATTTCAACCTTCTTTTCTAGGTTCAATTGACATTTCCCTAATTCGTGACCATTGCACCTAAACCCTCGAATTATTTTTCTCGAGGAAACTTCCATAATTCACCTCCTATATCCGTGTGGTTTGATTATAAGTGATATCATTCTACCACCTTCTTATAATCTTGATCACATACGTCAACTTACATCCTTCTACACATTAAATCCTCCTTCTTTCTGTCCGTTTTCAGCATTTACTCCGGTGCTGCTTTGTGCACTCCAGACCCTTTAATCATTCACACCGTTGTCCATCTCCCATCACACGAATCCTTCCCTACATCTACATCAATCTGTCATGTCGTGGTCACAGCCTGACCCGGACTCCTCCGACATCGATTTGTTTGCCACCGCGTTGTACCATCAGTATCATCCTGACTCACTACCGCCCAGTTCCGAATCTGGTTCGGTGACCCAAAATCTTCATCAACAAGCCCCTATGGATCCTTTAAGTGACGATTTCGATTACTTCTCATACTCCAGTTTCTCGGTACCCCTGAGTCGGATAGACCAACTTTATCCACCTGGACCTAACGCTTCTGAATCCCTTTTAAAACGAAGATTAAGTCCTGCTCCTCCTCCATTGACACCTCCATTAACCAAACCCAAGAATAAACTCCTTCAAAAGCAAAAACCAAAGCCAGTACGACAAAACTCGTTCCCATTGATCAATAAAAGTAAAGTCACCAAGGGCCTGGAGACCGCGGTCACTCCGGTCGACTCCCTCCGACAGTCCTACTTTGAATTTGATACCTTCAATGATTATACCCAGGCAAAGGATGACCCTTCTGAACCATCCTCTGATTTCCATCCTCCTCATCCTACATTTCGAGACATTCCCCCTTCCAAAGCCAGTCCTAGACCCAGAGGAAGACCCAAGAAGTCCAAACATCCGGGCTTTTTCATAAAATTGGACAACCTTAACCGTGACATGACCACTAGCCACCCCAACTCTAGTGTGGAGTCGCTTTTTGCCCATAAGCAAAACTCCAATGTCAATTTGGTTCCAGCTAAACAATTCGGAGCACTTCCTCAGTTCAAAGATATCGACGATGAGGCTGTACGTCGTGATTTACGGATTCTCGAGCCCGATTTGGGGACCTACGATGGTCCCGATCTTCAACGTATGGTATCTACAGCCTCCAATATGACTCCCTCGATGAAACCTCCCGGAACTAACCAAACGGGTTACTTCGAGGAATCCGCTCTTTCGGGCCACTTCTTGTCTCCTCACATCAACTACAACGAAGAGGACTACAACAATTTCAACAAGACGTTTGACGAATACTTGCAGCCCAAAGTAGAGCCACCAACCGAGCGTCCATCCGATTCGAACGGGTACAACTTTGATGTCAATCCTCCCGAATTGATACCGTCAGTACTGACGATGTTCAAGCCAATAGGATTCGAAGTCGATGGGCAGGCCCATGATATCGAAAACAGTGATTCTCATGATGTAAATTCACAAAACCATGATCTTCTTGATCCCAATTCCCATTTGAAACAAGAACTTTCGCCACTATCCAACTCCTCCTACGAAAATTATCCTATCGAACGTACAAACTCCCATCAAAGTAACAACAGTACATCCAGCAAAGAAACAAATGAAGTTGGAGATTCCAAACCCAAGAAAAAGAGAAACCCCAAAGCAGCGGTCTGTCCTATCTGTTCTAAGCATATAAGTCGTGACCTCACTCGTCATTTACGGATTCACAATGAAGTGGGTAGATTCCAATGTGTATACCCCAGGTATATGTGTAATCACAAGACACAAAACTTCAACCGTCCATACGATTATAAAAAGCATTTACTTCACATCCATTTTAAATTTGATGATCCCAAAGGAAAATTGTCCCATACTTTGACCGACAAACTTCCGTTATCCGGAGCGTGTATTGGATGTGGGGCCCGATTTTCGGGAAAGGACTGGTTGGATGAACACGTTTTGACCAACGATCCCTCGAAGAGATGTCCATATATCACTGGGGAAGGATCGAACTGAAGGACTTGACGATAATAAATTCTAATTCAAAGGTTTCAGGGAGTCTAATCATGAAATTGGCTAGGAGACTTGAAATTGGTTCTAATAATGAGTACAGTTGGAAGTGTCGGAAAAGATGAAACCGTTAACAGTGAATGAGTTAATAAGTCCAATAAAATAGGAAGGGGATTTCAGTTATGTTAAAAAAAAAGAGACGATTAATTTAATCCATAATATAATCAAAGAGTCAGGTTAAAATGAGAAAGAACTCATCGAAACGAGAAGAAAAATGGTGCAAGAAGATCAAGGGTTGGAGCAAAGAAATTATTCAAAGTATAAACAACATTCATGTGATCAGAATTGCAAATCCACGATGAAATAATATGAAAAGAAATCATGAAAACCAGGTCTCAAAATTGACTGTATGGTTTAAATACACTGGTTATTGATATGGAGATTTTGACCACGAAAGGGTATTACCCCCCTACCTTCCCATAATAGTCCTATTCAAGGATAGTATATATAGGAGCTGGGGCCAATCAAACATCGGAGCCAACTAAACAAAAAGTATATTAAAAGGATTGAAACTAATCACGGAACATCGGAACCGGATATCAATTAAACAGCCAATGGAAATCTAATGCCCAGACTTCTCAACAACAAAGTTTAATTTACCCCAGCTAATAAATCGGTTAAAGATTGCAAACTCCGTTGTCCCAACTGTCAATCAATCGCCAGGCCCTAATTAATTACCCGTTGCGAGCCATTAATTTAACCGATTAAGCTTCTAATTTGCGAGGCTTTTATTAGTCGAGCCATTAAAACTGCCTAAACGAAGAGAAGATATTTTACGATGGCAGGAGCCAAGAGATGAGCCCAAAGGGAAATTATGGAAAAGATAAACCCCAAACGAATGAAATGAAGTGAAAAGTCATGTTGATTCGCCGGTATATGGTCCTGTACACAACCCGTCCCCCCCACACGACCCGCCAACACTACCACCCAAAATAGCTCTCATTTACCAACAACAACAAATCCCATAAATAACTCGAGATCATCAAGTTGAGGTGTACCCGCTGATCATACGATCCCGATGTCGCTCCTCCATCGAAAATCAGCTTCCGTTTTCAGCCCCAATTAACTCACGCCAATCCGCGCTCGGTTCTCCATTTCCAGCTTCAATATTTGCTCAACAACGAGCAAATTCTCTGATATAAAATGATGAAATGTGCTGGTGTTGGTTATCAGATTTGTTAAGTTAACAAACTATAAGCAAGACTATTAGCAAGACTAATTGCAAATCTTGATCATCCTATCAGCAAAACTACTAGCACTACTTTCATCATGGATATGGGACATATGTCACTGAGCGGAGGCTCTGGAATGGCCATGAGTGGCATGAGTGGCATGAGTGGAATGGGAATGATGAGTCACACCGGTTCTGGAATGGGAATGATGTCTGCCACTGGTACCAGTGGAATGGCCATGCCTACCACCACCGGAATGAGTGGTATGGATGGTATGGGAGGAATGGGAGGTATGGATGGAATGGCAGGAATGCACATGTACTTCACTGCTGAGTTCAAAAACTATCCAGTTCTTTTCAAGCACCTTAAGGCACACACCAAGGCTCAAGCGTTTGGTATTTTTGTGCTTTTCTTCTTCATCGCCTTCTTGGCCAGAGGTATCGAATTCATAAGATTGTACTTAGAACAACACGTTTGGAAAAATCCTGTTTACGTCGATTGTCATCCTGATAAATCAATTACCAACGGACCTGCCAATTGTTGTGACGAAGGTTCCAGTGTGGAAAAACCCAGCTCAGCTGATTTCAAGAATAATCCGGATGAATCTGACAAGAGAGATGCCAATCCTTATCAATTACCCTTAGCTTCAAGAATTTTCAGAGATCTCATAAGGTTGGCCTTGTGTATCTTACCAGATTTGTTTGGTTACGCATTGATGTTGGTAGCCATGACATACACCTTAACTTATTTCTTTTCGGTTGTGGTGGGCTCTGGTTTAGGAAGATTTACCTTTGAAAGATTAAGTGACAGACTCAACCTTAAACCTAGCGGTGGATTTGCAAGACACTGTTAATAGATACATGACTTAAAGTAATACACACAAAGATCGAACTATGCACATAGAAACTGATCATTCTAATTAATAATATATACCGTGTTAGAATATTAGTTAATATATTTCACCAAGATACCAAGAATACCAAGACTGTAAATACTCATAAAGGTGCCTCGCTTATTTTCACTTTTTCGTTCCGTTTTCACCTTTTCATTTTGTTTTCACCACTTATGATCGGTATGTTATACCCTTGAGAGAAACAATCCGATTTAACCCTAACCCAAAGGTTTGAATTCTGCGGCTGGATCCCAGCTCAGGGTCCTGATCAGACGGATTATGCAGGGATTCAAGTACTCGAAATTAGGCTTTAGTAGGCAAGATCAGGACCATGAGTAATGCTTAGAATCATCTTTAAAGCCAATTTAAGTAAGCGGTTGGGAAACGACCTTGACAAATAGTTCTACCGATGTTTGACCATCTAAAATATTAAGCCGAAAGTTCCAACTTCCAAGCCCAAAAATTTCCCTATTAATTTCGGCTATTTCAGAAGCTTATCGTAGTAGTTTTTTTTTTATTTTTTTCCAGTTTTTCATTTTTTATCCTTGTTGCTTTTTACATCATGATCCGAGTTCATAGGATCCCATAAGTGTCTACGCATGACATCAACATTACGATGCAAAACTAAACAATAATAATGTGAAATTAAAAAAAAATTATCGGCTAAACTGTTTAAAACTGGCTCCCCTCTCTAATTAATCTCCGTTACACAATCAGCAGCATATTTTTGCTTTGTGCTTGAACTACCCCAATTACACAGAGCTAACTGTCGGTCGTAGCGATGCGGGCCCATTAAAAAATATCTAAGCCTTTAGGTTAGTTGTTCTTCGTAAATGTAGAGAGAATTATAGTGCACCTGTTGATGTAAGGTGGTTGATGCCTGACAACTCGCGGCATTAGCTTTTTATTTTTGCTTTGAGAGTGCACGTCTTTGGAGGCTGAGTGACATGTGTTAATGCCAAGTTCCGTATGGAAAAACCAGTTGAAGGTTTAATTAGTGAAGTCTAATTACTCAAGTGTCAACTACTTCGATTTCAACAGTTTTTCTGGAATTAAATTTCATTCCAATTTAATGATGGCCCTATCTCAGATCATATCCAGAGGTATTTTGCACCCATCTCATAGTCTCAATTCTCTTACCAGTAAGCTATGATTAATGGCTGGTCTACTAGACTGACGAATTGGATGATCCAGTCATGATGTGACGCTTAAAAAGGTATAAAGGGGTATGCTAAATGGCAAAAGGTTTATCGAACTAAACAACTTTTCGTAATTGTATTTAACTAGATGATTAAATTTTCATCCCCGTTCCTATAAACATAGCTAGTCTCTCACGATCATTACCATTGTCTTATAAAACTAGGGCCCAGCCAATAACTTCATCAACTGGAATTCACAACTATTTTGTCCATTCTCAATTAATTATTTATCGTTATGGCTGAGCACTAGACCTGTTAGTGCAAAAAACTAGCCAGAGCACCAACGAAACTGCGCCAAACTAGCCTTACTTTCCAAATATATCTGCTAATTGTCATTTTATTAGCCAATCTGCCCTTTTAACACATAACAGTTTAGTTGGATTCAAACACAGACGACACCTTCTTCAACAAATCATTATATTTAGTTTTGTTGAATTGAGTCCCGTTCCCATCAGCCAACTTTTCACTGTAAACCAACCTTGCCATATTTCTAAACTCTTGCTCGCTAAATCCATGCTCATTCACCTTAATAAAATTAATAAAATTAAACTCGTTCAAGGTGAACAATTCGAAATAAACTGAAGACCTTCCAAAATCAACTTCTTCGGGATTCTTCAACAAGTTTCTTAAGATTTGCTGTAACGTAAAAATATTCAACAAGATTCTCTTGATACCATTGGCATTAACCTTTCTGATTAAATGTGAGCCTTGAATCACCAACATATTAAGAAATTCAGATAAACCAACAAATATGCTTTCCTTCTCAGTATCATTCAAATACTTGGTAAGCTTGTTATCTATAGAAAACACCTCCTTATTAAACATACCGATGAATTGATCCGAATCTCCTGGTTCGGTCGTTGGTGTCCAATCTATCAGCTTGAATGATTTTCCAATATAATAAATGGCTTTACATCTTAAATCGTACCTCAAGGCCAATAATGTACGTTCTTTTATCAACCGGAAGTTTTCCACAACTTCATCAAAACTTCTGAGTTTATCCTTAGTTAAGGCAAGATAGAGATTATCTTGTACTATGTCTTCTCCTCTAGTAACATTGATCATGGATCTTCCATTTTCCAAGAATGACCAATCATACCTTAACTTGTCTATAGTGGAAAGAGTGAATTGCAGATCTTTGGAGTTGGTAGCATAGTTGGATTCCTTTTTGATTGATGGTAACCAGGTCAAAATCCACGACGTGGTTAATAATAAGTAGCACACTTGATTGAAAGTCTCGTTGTCCAACAAATCATCTTTATTGATATCAAATATCGATTCTTCTTTACCAGAGAACACAAGCATCTCAAGTTCTTTTGCTATCAAAAGTTTAAGTTCTTCACTATTGGGTGCAGACTTAACAATTAACCCACTTACTTCTGTCAATGAAGGAACCTGTATCCATTTACTGGTTCTCAGAATTGGTTTATTGTTGGTAGGAGCATTATAATCAACAATTCTATTATTCTCTTCACCTCCAGATAATAATTCGTTATAAAACGATGAATAAGACTCAGAGAATTGGGTCAAGAACCTTAGGACAATAGCACTAAATTCTCCTCTATATGTTAATGAAGTATTGAATACCGAACACACATTATAAAACAATCGTTTGAAATCCAAAGCATTTTGGTATATAACAGTGAAATTGGTTGAGGTAGGTGTAATGGCAATATCTGAATTCACATGTGATTTATCCATGGATATAAGATCTAATTTCAACCCACCACCAGATTTTGTTGTTTCATGATCCAGGTGTCCAATAAACTCTTTGAAAGAGGAGCTCAAACTCTCTCTGACGTGAGCCAAGAAAGACAATTTCATGAAATCTTCGAAGAATTGAATTGCAATTGAATCGGACGATTTATTTCCATCTGCCGAGAATAACTTTTGAGAACCAGCTATGAAGATCAAGAAAAATTCAAGAATGATTCTCATATTGAAAAGATTTTTGGGTACAAGAACCTCAACCACGGCATTGAATCTTTCATTTTTAATATAAGGAGAACTCGAGACCGGTCCTTCCGTTTTCTGGGATTTAAACGAATCTGATAAGAGAAACCCTGGGAACATATCTTGTAATATGATCTGTAAATCTTCAGGACCCCGAGAAGTCTTATTATAGGATACATCTTCGAACAGAAATAAATCTCTTTTTCTGAGAATATCATGAATATGACTGTTGTTATGAATCATATCCGAAGTCCCACCAATAACAGAATTATCATAGATATAATTTGTCATTAATGATTGTAATTCCTTTTTGATAGAATTCCAAATCCCATTAACGTCATAAGATTTGGTAGTATCTCCATAAACTCTATTTCCATCTCCATTGGTTACACCTGGTACCAAATTTTGACCCGACTCTATTTTGTCCACTATTTCACTTACAATCTTGTGTCTTTGTAACACAGCCAAACTCTTTATAAAAATAGATCCAAACAAATCTTTAAGGATTAGTACTGAACTGTCACTAAAATTTTTAGTTCCGATGAAATCGAATGTGAATGAACGATCAAATGATTGGAGCTTGTTGAGCTTACTAATGGTGGTACCGTTTTTCTGCTTGACTTCTTCAATGGTCCGGTTGATCATCCCATGTAATTCCAGTTGGTTATTGACGGTAAGGATTTCTATGACTTGATTCAAACGACTCAATTTGGATGCGGTGTGAAGAAGCATATACATGTAGTGGAAGGATTCTGAGCTGAAGCTGGAAGTGGATTCCAAAAGGATGGAATAGTCCAAACCTGAATTTGTGTTACCATTTTCCGAATCTCCATTGACATTAAGAAGTTTATCGTTACTATTAGAAAGTGAATAAATCTTATCGGTGGTATTGGAGAAATGTGAATGGAGTTTGGGCAATTGGGACGAGATAAATGTATGCACGGGTTTAGTAAATACCTCCACGACTTCCGGAATATCCAAGTTTGCAGAATTATAGATATACTGTTCCAAATTATACAGCTCAGCAATTAACGTTTTGAAAGACGACAATTGGGGGTTGTTCAGTCGGAACAAGGTGTCCCAACTATACAAATGAGATACCGAATCGTCGGTAATAGCCGTACTTCCCTTAAGGTATATTTCATTTTGAAGCTCGTCCACAATCAAATCAAACAAGTTATTTGATTGGATCTCGAGGTAGTTCTGAATCGAGTTCATTGCAGGCAATGACCACAAGTTATACTGCTCAGCAAGCTTGTAGCCATGAGAAATCACATCATAAACCTCATGAATCTTCTTGTCCCCAACCAACTGGTCTATCTTAGCAGGGATTTCCATGACTTCTGTAATGGCATCCAAGATCTCGATCATCTCAGCATACCTGGCCGAGGTTTGGCTCAATTCACTAAGAATATCCGAACGATCATGGATGTCTTTGGTGGTACTTTCCAACATCTCTTTGATCTCGATGGAATCTTGTTGAGACTCAGTAAGGGTGGAGAGAAGAAGGTGGTAGGACCCCACCGAGTTGTTGAAAAGCTCATGGTGGTCATTGACCACGTTCCGGAGGGCGGACTCGGTAGATTGTTTGATCTGTTCAAATTCCCCCAAACGATGGGCCATTCCTACCGACGTATCGTCTAGAAGTGATACGGAGACCTCAATGGGGTTGGCGTCATCATTGAGGAGCTGGGGCCAGTCGTATCTGATCCCGTTGTGGATCTCCTTAAGGTTGAACAAGGAGTCTTCCATTGTGGCCAACGTAGTGAGTAGGTTTTTTATTTAGTGAGAAAATGGATCAAATCTCCAGGAAGATAGTGGGGATCAACTAGTGAGGATTATTGAATTAGCGAGAAATGAGAAGCTAAGGTGATCTTCAAGCATAGCTAGCAGAGCCGGAAAATCATTCCAAAAAGCCCAGAAATGCTCGTAAGGGCCAGCTCTACCTGTGGAACTCCATACCGCAATATTTAAAACATGCTTTCCCTACTAAATGGCCACAGTCTATAACCCAATTTAGCGAGAGTCCTGGAGATTTCCCTCACAATTTAGCGACAGTTTCTACGCGTATATATACTTCCCACTAAAACAACATCTCCCTAAAATCACCGCTACACACCTCCATTACACTCCCATTACACCCCTACCCGAGTCATGACGTTGCCCACCGTCATAGACCTTTCTGATGATACCTTCACGGAGCCCGAAATCATCGAACTGTATGTATCACCTTTGGTTGCAACTATCTCACTACTAACATCAGCCTTACCTCGGAAAACAACGAGCCAAAATCGCCACCTCCCCGTAATGGACCCTCTATACCTACTTACACTCCATCAGGATTCTCTCCCGTGAAAAAAGCTCAAGAAATGACCCCTTCATCACCATTCAGAACCTACGAAACTCCCACACAATCATCTCAGATCAGGAAACCAAAGGCAATTGTGATTCTGTCATCACAACAAGACTCTGAAAGTCAAGCCACCTTTCAAGATAACGCAAAAACTCGGTCTGAACTACAATCTTCATACCCATTCCAATCTCAATTTGACAGTCCATCTCCGGAAATTCCCAGCTCTTTAAAGAACCACAATCCAGCTCCAGTCGATCTGTCTCCCATAAAAGTACTGTCTCCATGTATTTCATCCAAATTAGACCCTTTAGATGACTCTTCCTTCACATTTCTGCAGCTGCAACCCACCACCAAAACAGGCTTGATGGATATGGTACGATGGTTATCCGATAGTGAGGATGATCTGTTTATTAAGGAAACCCCAAGAGACTCCTTGAAACCCAAGTTGAGTGTTATTCAAGAAAAACCTATAACGATTCAGGAAAAAACTACAACTATATCTAAAATAAAGAATTACGATAGTGTGATGTCTGAATCTATAGATACAGCTATCACAATCAGTCAGAAGCCACTTCCAAAAAAGAAACAACTCAAAGAATCAGAAGAAACACCGGCTCTGGACTACCATTACACTGCCAAACAGCTTAAGGAGGCCAATAAAATTACCAGAAAAAAGGAAGAGTTGATGCAAGAAATGATAATTAATATACCCCGATCTCTAGGCCTAGACCAAGAACTTGTCCAACAAACCTTGGAGCATATGACAGTTGAATATTTCAATTGCGACGTTCCACTAATTTACTGGAGACGGAAAGTTAAAGCTATTTACGAACTGAAACGAGATATATTTATTCCATGTGCACCCAAAGAAGTCCAGCAAAAGACTTTAGTTCTATACTATAGAGCCCCAGACTTTGTGGCGAGAATTTACGACGGCTCGCTCAAGTTTCACATTGATAAAGCATTTGCTTTAGCCAAACTTCGAGACCCCAGTCTCCGATACACAATTATCATTATTGTTGAAGGGTACGACCAATACTTGTTGAAATTGAAAAATGTGGAAAATAAGAAATATAAAGACCAGGTTCTCCTGAGGTTAAACGAAAGCTCACAAACAAAAAGGAGAAAATTGGATGACGAGCTCGACATCACTGCAAAAGAAGTGCAACATATGTTGACCAAAACACAGTTAGACCTTGGGGTGAATATTTTTCCCAGTCGAACCATTAAAGAATCGCTCGAATGGCTTCACTCATTCACGTATACGATCTCGTTTTCACTTTATGATAAGTATGAAAGAAATAGTGGATTGGCTAATTTGGGTACAGTGAAATCTGGCACAGATCCTAAGAGTACGTTTCTACAAACAGTACGTCAATTTAAGATGATGACAGAGCCAAAAGCAGATAAGTTGTACGGACTGTTCCAGAGCATTTATTCGATTTTCCTCGAGTTTGAAAGCAAAGGGACTCTAGGAAAAGATGGGTATGGGAAAAATGTGGTCCCTCCTACTACTGATAGTGCTATGAAGAAAACATTATTAGCAGATGATCCCAATGAAGTGGTTAATGAATGAGATCGAATTGTTATCAAGATTCAACCAAATGACCACAATTGATTGGGTTAAGCATTCTATTATAGCTTCCCATGAATATGACGTGAGCTATAACTTCCAGCCCCTGCTTATCACCTATTTATTGAAAGAATTAGAGCGAATTAATCATTGTTGGTCTGCAAGATAATTTGAGACATCGAGGATCAATCACTCTAGTTCTTGATATTTCGGGGCTCGTCATTTATAAAAAGCTGTATCAACTTTTACTATGTGGAGTTTGAGACAACATCGCCATCCTCAGCTACACGTTAACATGCGTGGCTTGTTGCTCTGGTTGTACCATAAGTGGAGCTTCAACAATACTTGATGAAGGAGGTTTATTCCCGAATATTCCCCAGATTTTGACTGAATTGGCAAGGCTAAGTGCTCTTGTCGTATCTACATATCTGAACCGCTTAAGTGGTACTGTTTCTATGTTATTAATCCGATTATATATCTATTCATAAACTGATGAGAAATGTCCCTACCCGATCATTCGTAGCTCATTAATTGATGGCCTTCTTGGCCAAATGTAAGTCGTCACTGCTCAATTCTTTGATATGTTCCACGTTGGACAAACCTTGAGAAAACTCGGCTATTTCACTAGCAGAAAAGTCGTACTTTAATTCAGCCAATTGGTTGATAATACTCAATGTCTTGTCGATACAGCCAGCATGGCCATCTTTTTCAAGAATAGAGGCCAAGAATTCGGTCATGTGGCCCAGACGGATGTGCTCCTCTTTGGTTTTATCTAATCCGGTGGACAAAATGGCAGAGATCAATGATAGTATTCTCAACTTGACCTTGTGGTTATTTTCTCTGGATAAATTGATCACCTTCCAACCGTTCAACTCATCAAATTTGAGGTAACCTGGCTCGAAATTACGAAGAAATGATGCGATAGCAAATAATGCCTTTAAAAGAAGCTCATTACTGGTTTTGGGATCAGCAGCAATATCAATCAATGCTTCCAATCCGGTGTACTTGTTGAAAGCCTCCTGAGAGTTGGGGTTGTTCTGGACAGCTGTACCCACTATGGAAGCTGCAAGTACTCTTAAAGATTCTGGTTTATCTGAACTTAACTGTTCAATAAGTGGGGGCCACAACTTGATATTCTCGATGTTGTTGGCATTGTCCAAATTCTCAATCAACATTTCGAAGTTGTCCAAAGCGATCTCCTTGGCTTCCAACGTTGCTTCCGGATTACTGACCACTATTATCGATTGCTTCATGAGGGTTGGCTCATCGGGGCCTCCAAAAAGTTGCAGTAACATCTTGGGATCGGGGGCGCCGATTTTCTTGATGGCTTCCTGGTCGCCCGACTGTTGGGCTATGGACCACTGTAAGATTTTATCCATGTTGATGAAATGGTGCTTGTAGGTGGGCTTGTGGAGTTGTTATATAGTAGTGGATGGAGCCTAGACTATTCTAGAAGGTTCCGCGATGGAGTCACGTGGCCGCCGCGGTGCTAGTACTAACACCAAGTCCAAGATCTCACACTACACCAATTGAAAGGTTTTTGGGACAGGGGAGCTTAAGACGGATGTAGATTTGGGCTCTTTCAGGTTTTTGAGTTGTTCCAGAATTCACCTAAAACGTCTTTTCTCTTTTCTGTTCTGCAATATAACTGAAAAAGTTCAGTTTTCCCCATAAGGCCCAATTCACTGGAAAAACTGAATTCACAGTGAGAATTCACAGTGAGAACTCAGTTCACTGGAAGAACTCAGTTCACTGTGAAAACTCTCTAAAATTATCATCCAACTGTACCAACAGTGGTCGAGTTGATTTGGCCAAGAGACTTGACCACTTCATGATTGTTCAGTCCAGTGAGCTAAATAGTCACGGTAGATTGTCTTGCTAAATTGTCTCGCTAAATTGTCTCGCTAAACAGTCTTGGTAAACAGTCTTGGTAAACAAGTGAGGTAAAAGTCTCGTTAAACAGTTTGCTTAACAGTTTGCTAAACAAGTGAGGTAAAAGTTTGCTAGATGGTCTTGCTAAGAGGCTTCGCTGGATAGGCCACTTTGCCGATATCGCTGGGTCAGTCTTGGCTATAAACCGAGGGCCGCCTTCTTTTGACTGCAAAAACAGATTTCTGTAATTCAGCGGTGTCCATTTGAGAAACATTTACCGCCAGGAAAAACGCACCAACCGAGGCCACCAGTCACCATACCGCTGAGGGCAGTAACAGTCCGTTAGTATGATCAATTGGGACCCAGCCGTTTTAGTTTAATCACCTTATGGTTTCACGTGCCGTGACTACTCGGGTGAAGGGGCCCCGGGTTCCAGATCAACCTGATCCAAGTGCTCCGGGCCTTTCATGTGGATGCACCACTTCTGGCAGCCACTCAGTGCGATTGAAGTTGGCTAAAATTGGAATTTATTCAATTGAGCCAAGTTTGAGTTCACACGTCGGTGAATCTTCCAGTGTGATTTTAAACGCTTGTAATGGTTCTACGGGGAAGATTTGGGACTTTGAAATCGTGAAATCGTGAAATTCTGAAATTCTGAAATCGGAAATTCTGAAATCAATCCCTCTACACGTGAGACGCCGGTCTTGTTCAATTCTTATGACCATACAAGCAGCTAAACCCTACTACCAGCCCAATTGGGATAGTTTGCTGGTCTTATCGAAGTGGTAAACATTTCGCCATCCAATTCCAGCAATTTGTAGCACAATTGAGTGGTGGAATCCGTTTTCGCGTCACCCGACGGGCTCCCCTCGCCCGACTATAAAGTGTCCCCATGCGATTGCTTCACCAAATCAAAATGTCTTTATCCAACAAACTCTCCGTAAAGGACCTCAATGTCGCCGACAAAAGAGTCTTCATCCGTGTTGACTTCAACGTCCCATTGGACGGTAAGACCATCACCAACAACCAAAGAATCGTTGCCGCTTTGCCAACCATTCAATACGTGTTGGAAAACAAGCCAAAGGCCATCATTTTAGCTTCTCACTTGGGTAGACCAAATGGTGAAGTTAACGAAAAGTACTCCTTGGCTCCTGTTGCTGCTGAATTGGAATCTTTGTTGAAGAAGCCAGTTACTTTCCTTAGTGACAGTGTTGGACCAGAAGTTGAAAAGGCCGTTAACGGTGCTAGTGATGGACAAATCTTCTTATTGGAAAACTTGAGATTCCACATCGAAGAAGAAGGTTCCAAGAAGGTTGATGGTGAAAAGGTCAAGGCCTCTGCTGAAGATGTGAAGAAGTTCAGATCTCAATTGACTGCTTTGGCTGATGTTTACGTTAATGATGCCTTTGGTACTGCTCACAGAGCTCACTCTTCCATGGTTGGTTTGGACTTACCTCAAAAGGCTGCTGGTTTCTTGATGGCCAAGGAATTGGAATACTTTGCTAAGGCTTTAGAAAACCCAACTAGACCTTTCTTGGCTATCTTAGGTGGTGCTAAGGTTTCTGACAAGATTCAATTGATTGACAACTTGTTGGACAAGGTCGACTTGTTGATTGTTGGTGGTGGTATGTCCTTCACCTTCAAGAAGGTCTTGGATAACATGGCCATTGGTACTTCTTTATTCGATGAAGCTGGTGCTAAGAACGTTGAAAACTTGGTTGCCAAGGCCAAGAAGAATGGTGTTGAAATCGTCTTGCCTGTTGATTTCGTCACTGCTGATGACTTCAATAAGGATGCCAACACTTCCGTTGCCACCGAAGAAGAAGGTATTCCTGACAACTGGATGGGTTTGGATGCTGGTCCAAAGTCCAGAGAATTGTTCGCTGCCACTGTCGCCAAGGCTAAGACCATTGTCTGGAACGGTCCTCCAGGTGTTTTCGAATTCGACAAATTCGCTGCTGGTACCAAGTCCTTGTTGGATGCTGCCGTTAAGTCTGCTGAAGCTGGTAACACCGTCATCATTGGTGGTGGTGATACTGCCACTGTTGCCAAGAAGTACGGTGTTGTTGACAAGTTGTCTCACGTCTCTACCGGTGGTGGTGCTTCTTTGGAATTGTTGGAAGGTAAGGAATTGCCAGGTGTTGTTGCTATTTCTAACAAGCAATAATTGAATATTTATCAATATTACGTTTTCAATAAAATCTAATTATACAAAATCATATCGAGAAATTTGTAGGTTTCATTTACATAACAATTCAATCTTATTTTACTATAACTTGTTTTAAATCAAGTGAATGGAATGCTAAGGATCTATAACTTAGATTTTCCATTCATAATACCACTCCAAGCTTCCTCTGTCAATTCTTCATAGTTGTCACCATTTAACCAATAAATGAGATCTTTGCCATTTTCTCCCTTTGGTAACACTTGGTTTTTATATTGATTTTTAGGAACCTTGTGATTATGAGATGCTTGGATTTGATCAATAACCTTGATAAATTGAGGAACAGCATATCTTGGTAAGGTTTTAAGAACATGAGAACTAATTTTTGCCAACATATCTTTATGATGTTCTTGACCAGCATATTCAGCTTTGGGTTCAATCACGGCGAAACCAGCTCTACCTTCATGATTTGGAACTTTTACCCCAACTACAACTGCTTGTTGTAGGGCTTTAGAACCTGCTAATTCGTTCTCCACTTCTGATGCTGATACATTTTCAGATTTCCAACGGAATGTGTCTCCCAATCTATCAACGAAATACAATAACCCATCTTCATCCATTTTTAACAAGTCACCACTTCTAAACCAAGCATCTCCCTTTTTAAATACGTCTTTGATAATCTTGGAAGAAGTGGCCTTCTTGTTTCCATAATAACCTTGAAACGTTTTCTCAGGATCTTGTGCATTCATGATTTTCATCAATAATTCACCTGGTTCATTGTAGGCAGCTTTAACAGCAAATCCAGATTGAGGATCTTTCCATATTTCATTCTCATCTTCTGGATCCATCTTGACTAAAGTTTGTTGTAATGATAAGAGCGAGGTAATCAATGTTCCATATTTACGGCAAGCACCCACTCCATATTCACCATATTGCAAATTGGTAGTTGCCATTGGTGACTCTGTAGAAGCGTAAAACTCACCTATAGCCTTAATATGAAATCTTTCCTTAAATTCTGTCCAAATATCAGGACGTAAACCATTACCATAAGCAATTGTAACATTATGTTTTTGTTGATCAGGATGTGGTTTGGAATTCAATAAATAACGACAAACTTCTCCCACATATTGAATATGGGTTGCATTTGACAATTTAGCTTGAGTCCAAAAAGAAGTAGCAGAAAACTTTTGAGAAACGGAGACACAAGCACCATTTAAAAGAGCAGGACAGACACCAAGCATAGCTGCCGTAGAATGATACAATGGCATAGCTGTCAATACTGTGGAGTTAGACTTAACTTTCATGATATAACCAAAAATAATCGAAGCCATAAATGCCTTTCTCCATGACATAATAGCAGATTTTGGTAAACCTGTGGTACCAGAAGTATAAATCAAAACACAAGCAGATGAATCTTCATCTTCTGGTCTTCTGGTATTATCAGGAGCTCTGTACTTAGGTGATGATTTGTCAGACAATACTTTCAACAATTCGATCTCATTGAGATATCTCAAGTCAACATCAGGCAATTGATTTCTAATTCTATCCTCTGTATCACGAACAGGTGCCGCACAATCAGGATCAACCAATACCTGAGATACACCCGAGATTTTTAAACAATGAACCAAAGCTTGATCTTTTGTATTGAAATTCAAAAATGCGGGAAGAGCTCCAATATTCCATAATGACAACCAAATAATAATAAATAAAGGCTTGTTCATACAACTTACGGCAATGGTATCCTTGGGAGAGACACCATAATCGTATTTCAAAATATGCGAGAACCTTAATACCATTTCATGTAATTGCTTATAGGTGTAGGTCTCAAGTGAGAATTGATCATCATAAATTTTGAAGCCTTCAGCATCATACTTCAATGGAGGAGGATTCTGTTTGGGTCTAGGGAATGACACGGCGGTATTGTTGGCATACTTTACAGCTGCTTTTTCAAACCAATACCAGTAATTGGCTCTTCCTCTATAACAATTATAGAAGAAGCCTACCAGGTCAGTTATCACTTTCCTGACAAGCAAAACATCATCTTGAATGTGGTACTTGGCTTCCAACAATTGACTTCCTAGCACAGCGGCTGCTGCTATTTCTAATGCTGGCATTGTTAGTTGATAGTTTCAGATTGAGCAAGTGGTGAGGATTATATAGCTCTTAGCAGGTTTTGTCTCCTCTTTAGTTTGTGTCTTTTTAGTGCGCAGTACCATCATGTGCATTATGAAGGGTCTAGCTTGAGACAGATATGAGGAAATGAATTTTCCAGAACGACTCCGCTGATGGGGGGCAGATGGCAACGGAATTGTCTATCATTCATTGTAACTTTTAGGACTTCAAAGCCAAAATTCCTCCCATTTTTATCAAATATCATACCCTTTAAATCCGCTTCACGTGCTGACTTGCTCGGTCTCTTGTAGATCTCCGTAGATTTTAAATCACATGGATCGGTCACTTGCTAATCTTGTAACATGAACCGTGGCCACATATGCCCCAACTTCCATTTTGGGCTAATATTAGAACGTGATAACCATCTATGTAAAATTCACCCAACATTCCATGCACCAGGAGTTGTAGGTCGTTGCACAGCCGTATGAAATCCCATTTCTATGGATGCAGCACTAAGGACATCTATAGCTGATGGCTCTACATAAGCCGAGCCTTCACCGATTTCCTCGATCCACTTGCCAATATTGGGATGTTTGATTTTGAGCAATTCGATAATAATCTTTGTTTTGCTAATAATTTTAGAATCATGTTTATACCATACTCCATGTTGTAAAAGACCTCGTAAGTCAGTTTGATTGTCATTTAGATATTCTTCCATACAACAATTAGAATGAACTTCGATGAGCACCTTCAAAGTGTCGTATAACCGTTGCTTAGTCTTGGTATCTTTAGTAAGACCTGTAGCCTGAGCTATCATGGGTATCATAGCGATATAATCATTGCAATTGGTTGCTCTAGCAGTCTCTTTCATCACCACTGCTATTTTGAATTTGGACTCTGCTCGGTGGCTATTGGAAATGTGGCAGTCAACTAGTCCAAGTGCAAAGTTGCAAATGAGTCTAAAGAGTGCTTGATGAGAAAGAATTGATACCTTATAATTCCATTTGAGGTATTGCTCTTCTATTTTCTTGCTTGTGCTTGATAGGTAACACCAATGAGACCATAAGTAAATTGTTACGAGCTCTATTAGAAGCTTCTGGCTAGAGGGTATTAGACATTGCAATATCCTGAAAATAGTACCCGAATCCAATAGGTATTCAAGGAGCTCATTAAGTGCTGGAAAATAGTAGTTAGGATTATCATGGATTTTGTAGGAAGCACATATACTTAATAGTGACACTGTACTGAGCTGAATGGTTTGAGAGGATTCTTCATGGTTGCTTAGCACTTGTCTAACCTCACTGATCAGCTTTTCTGCTGCCCAAGCAGATGGAAATTCAGTCATGGGAAGCTTTAGCGAGTACCGAAGGATAGTTGACATCTTGAGGCTGGAGTTACTACCGGGTTTGGGGATTAGGGGTTGAGAATTCAACTGGGTTTTCATACTCAAGAGATCCCTAAAGCTGTACTTTGTAGAAGCTGGACCTGGGCCATTGGTAAACTGTGCTTTGAGAAACTTGACAATATTCTCTCCGCTGAGTCCTGGTGAGTCGATCTCGTCACTGAGGACATCCAACTTCTCTACCGTTGAATTTTTTTGGGTTTCGTTGTATTCATTCAACCTTGTCATAAACTCGGCTGTTTCGCTAGAGCCTAGCGCGACATCAGACTGGATGTTGTATGGTGTTTGAGATGGTTTGGGAGATTGCAAAGGGGTTTCTGTCACCGGAGTCTTGCTAATCAAATCCCTTCCGGCTTCCTGAACGAGACCGCCCGTAGGCTTCGGCTCCATGAATGTCGGCTCCACGAATATATCGTCTTTAGCCGCTCGCTCAGAAACAAGGCTTACTTTCTCCAATTCCTCTTCTTGCTGGCGAAACGACGTTCTGGCTTTCCGGAGCGAGATACTGTACTCTCTTACCCCAAACAGAATGCCTCCAAATACCACCGTGGAAAATAGGAGAATGAGAAAAATGTACACCATGTTTGCGAGGAGCTCTTCAGGAGAGTCATCCGAGGTCGAGGGATAATCCAAAAACGCCACCAAGTCGGGATCATCCCAGTATGGGCTGTCGAAGTCTAGAGGGTCCATCAAAAGCGTACTGTTGTGGAGGACTGAGGGCGGGAGAGTTGCAAAAAGGACCAATTGCTGCGAAAATTCCCGCCAACAAATGTGAGAAAATGACCAAAATTCACCAATTTTAACCAGAATTGGGACTGGAGAAAGCCCGAAATTATCACAGCCAGGGGCTATAACCACGGATGATCTTGTTCAGTGTACCACCACCATCCCCAACATTGTTCAGAGGAGATTAATATTTAAAAAGGTAATAATTATACCTACAATCCCAGATAAAGATCAATCCATATAAACCAGATGAAACTCATTATCCAATCCATAAGTTCCACTATGTTTAGATCATGACAACCATTACTCCAGAGCCACGATAAATTTCAACCCAATACATGCACGCTACATATATAATCACATCCATAATCACATCCCATTGCTGCTTCACTTCCATTATGGTTCCAAACAAGTCGATCAAGATAAGGATCGTAGAAAATATGGGTGCTAATCCTCAAATAGAGAGATGGAGTATTCAGTCATATACTTATCGACAAACGCAGACCTATGATGTATATACTCGATAAGATATATCTCTTTTTACTTCTGCTGGAGTGTAGATATGGCTTATCATAGTCTCATATCACTCCTTCCTATGATGTGTGTCACCACAAAGTCCTAGCCTTAGCTCCCGAATAACCACAAGCGAACTCGGAGCTTACAGAGCTATACAGAGCTGAACAGAGCTGAACAGAGTTGAACAGCCAGTTCCGAAAAACCCATCACTTATCGCAAGTCGAACTTCACTACTGGTTGAATTCATCGCAGGTTGTAAACAACCAAATTAATCACACGTTTATATTACCCAAAATTAATCAATTTTTTTGAAACGTCTTTGGCTGGCAATCACGATTAGTTTACAGACAGTATTGTCATTCCTGTCGTTTCTTTCCTTGTCTTATTTCCTCCTCCCTTGATGGTAATAGCGAAAAATCGCAGACAAGAATTTGCAGTCCTACAACATCCACACATCCGAACAAGTGTACACCACTATAAACAGTATTCACTTGGCCATCCATACCCAAAATCAGTGTATTCTGGTTTCTTGTCGTCCCCAATCAGAACAACCGTTTCAGTCAGCACCACACGTGATCCATCCTATAATTGTGAGCTGATAAAATTGTCATCTCCATGCTTTGCAAGTCCGCCTTCTTCTTCACCAAAAATGCGGTGATCCACAACACCTTGGCCCTGTCCAAGGTGGCCCGGCTCTCCATTGCCACGCGGCCAAAACCCTCGTTTTTCAACGTGTTTTCCAGGTTTTCCAGAGCCAGACCGTATTCTACCATCCCAGTGACTGCCAAACCTGAGCCTTCCACCATCGCCAGTGCTGTCAAGGCGTCTACCGAAGCCGGGAAATCAAAATGGCCCATCATCTCGCTGAAAATCGTCGGTTACTGGCTTCTTGGAACTTCTGGTTTGGTGTTTGGTATCGTGGTTCTTGGAGGTTTGACCAGACTTACAGAATCAGGATTGTCCATTACTGAATGGAAACCTATCACGGGGGCCATCCCTCCTTTGAACCAAGCCGAATGGGAAGAGGAATTTGACAAGTACAAGAACTCGCCCGAGTTCCAACAATTAAATTCTCATATTACTTTGGATGAGTTTAAGTTTATCTTCAAAATGGAGTGGGCTCATAGATTGATGGGAAGAACCATCGGTTTATTCTTCGTGTTGCCTGCGCTCTACTTTTGGAAATCGGGCAAAATGTCTCCTCACGTAGCAAAACGTGTGTTGGGATTAGCTGTTCTTTTAGGTTTCCAAGGTGTATTGGGTTGGTGGATGGTCAAATCGGGATTGGATGAAGAAAACATCGCCGAAAGAAATTCAAAACCGACCGTCTCTCAATATAGATTAACTGCACATCTTGCTGCTGCATTCTTATTACATTTGGGAATTATTTCGACTGCAATTGAAATTTTCACTGAAAACAAATGGCTTAGAAGTAATGCGGAAACCGTCAAGAATATCCATGCAAAATTAAATAATCCTGCTTTGAAAAGAGTTACACCCCTTCGTTATATCTTATTAGTGTTAGCTTTTGCTACCTCGATGTCTGGGGCTATGGTAGCTGGGTTAGATGCTGGATTAATCTATAATACTTTCCCTCATATGGGTGATGAAATCGTTCCAAGTCTCAATGAATTGATGGATCCAGTCTTTGCTAGAAAGGAAGATAAATCTGATTTGTGGTGGAGAAACATATTGGAAAATCCTACTACTGTCCAATTGGTACACCGTACTTTGGCCACCACCACTTTCTTTACCATTTTGGCTGCCAGCTGGTACGTCAAAAAAAATAGAAGCATTGTTCCAACTGCCACTTTGAAGAGAATGCATGGTGTTTTGGGTCTTGCCTGCTTACAAGTTACTTTGGGGATCACCACATTAATTTACTTGGTGCCTATCCCTCTCGGATCAGCACACCAAGCCGGTGCTTTGGCACTTTTGACAGCTTGTCTAGCCTTTTCTGCTAGTTTGAAGAGACCTAGACCGGCTGCTGTCAACTATATTAACCAGGCCATGAAAAACAAGTTGTTACAGAAGTGATGTAAATAGATACAACTAGAAATGTAAATAGAATTAATTGAATTACAATTATCCATGTCTCAAAAGGGTAGAATAAGATTAATTAGGACATATCTTTGTGACAATGAGAGTATACTTGGATAAAGCTCTATAATGGGTGGAGAATGCTATTGTTTACCATATTCTCTTGCTCGACATTTCATACCTCATGACCTTGCCCAAATCGTCGTCCTCCAATCGATTGAGCAATTGTTGATTTCTTCTCTCTTCTACTGTAGGAGGTACTTTTTCATCATGATCATATAAATAAGATCTGGTGATAGGATTGATCGAGGACGGTTCCGTGTTGGGTATTCCTGGTAAAAATGAAAGATCAATGGGCGATCTTGGAGATTCTGGAGCTAATGATCCTCCTGATGAAACGTCCGGCGTTTCGTCTCCTGCTCCTGACAATGTGATAGCCAGAAGATTCTTGGTGGACAAGATGTTTTTGTTGAAATAACCAGATTCTTCATCAGAATCAGTAGCGGAGGTGAAACTGGAGTCTATTTGTGTGGAATTGATCACTAATTGAGTAACATGTTCTTCACCCAATTTTTTTAATGACTCCTGATACTCTCTGTGTTCTATTTTGATTTTGTTGGCCATTTTAAGGACAACAAGTCCAAGAATCAATCTCACTAATAATAGTGTAGCGAATGTGATCAATACTAACCCTGAACTTGCAACTATGGAGTATGTATGAGAAGTGGTGACAGGAAAGATCAAGAGTTGCTTGAAATCAGTAAGGGTCATTCTTAAAAAACACACTATGGTTGCCAATAATGGTAAACCAATTCTTTTGGTTAATACCACATAATCTGAACCACTTGAAGAATCATATTTGAATATGGTGAGATAATCAAGACTTAATACGTAAAGGAAGTTTCGGTATACTCGAGGTCTAATTTTGTTGAATTTGGCAATGTAGGAGTGTTTGAGCCAATCCACAAAGATCTCACTACCTATCACGATTATTGCAGGTCCAAAAATGGCACCAAACCAAGTGTTCCAACTTTTCCAACTATTTGGAATCAACCCTATTTGTCCTAGCTGGAGGAAGTTTCGAAGCGTAATTATGCTCAACATGATTGATAATTGGAACCTTTCACAAAGATCAGACATGGTAATTTGAAATAAACCTTCTCTTTCAAATTTCTTAAATACAGAACTTTTCAATTCGGCAAATTGATTGGATAAAAGAAGGGCTAGCAATGCGTTGGAGTATGAGTTTGCAGCCACGTTCAATGATATGGCTTGGTAGATGAGGATATATCCATGAAATGACAAATATAACACTGAGATGACAAAGAAAAATGCCAACTTAAGTCTTTCCCCAAAAGAAGAGGAAGTGAACGAGATCTCATGAAGAATATTAAGAAAGTCCTGGCCCAAAGAAGAACACAATTTATCGGCGACCTCGAGAACTCCAAACATCACGTATAATTTGATATGGGCCAGACCACGAATATCATGATACATCTTAGATATATCCAACCTCGGAGACCATAATACACCAATGGAGCATAGTAGAATAGACACAGTAACAATATCTTTCTTTACAGGAGCAAAATGTCCCCGAAGTCGAGCAAAATCACCATCATTAATCCTCCATTCACTAAAGATATGTTTCAAACCAGTGATGGTAGTAATGACAATCTTCAAGGGAGTCACGGTAAACAACGTAAGAAACGAATTGAAGCATATAAGCAACCCAAACACCATGAAGTTCTCCAAATAAAGAGGAATTTGAATCATGTTGATAAGTTCCTCATACGAATCGGTCGCCTCCTTCTTGGATGAGGGTCTACTGGGGCCTTGGAGCGAGTCCACCGGGAGATTGAGCTCGATGAGCAACAACTGGTACAATGAAAAGAGTCTATTTTTGTTTCTGGAGCTCAGCTTATGGGAATTGGTACTGGTACCTGTGAGAATATTGAAGAAGCTAGATTGTGAGTGGGGGATCGAGGCCGAGCGAGACCGGGACCGGGACCTCAGTCGTGACGCCCTGGATGCTGATGGTTCTAGCCTACCCAGAACCGAGTTACGTGGACGGGTCATTGTGGGAACAGATCCGCTTAGTACTGGTGGTATAGTTAAGGATGTCCGGCATGGATCGCGTAGTATCTTCAAAAAGAAACTATAGAGTTATTAATTGGAGACACACTTGAACCCGTGTAAGCCTCAAATCAAATCATACCGACTACAATAAGAAATGTATACCTACAAATAAATTTCAAGCTGATTTAATGAATAGTATGAGTCGATTTGATTAAAGGGATATAATATATATAAATATTATAGGTGAGATATTGAAAAGAGGTATGAAAAAATTATTATCTTAAGGAAGCAAAGGCTAATGCTTTGGAAATGAAAAACATGTTTATAATATCAACAAATCGTAGCATGAAAATGTAAAAATAAATCAAGTGGAATGAAACATCTGAGTAACTTAAAAAAATCAAGTGGAATGAAACATCTGAGTAACTTGAAAAAAAACAGGGGTTATATGAACGTTGAGTGAAAGTACAAGAGTTAAAGAATCATCAAGAGGTGAGAATAAAGTAGAATCTACTACTAAAACATAAAATAAGTATTAAGTAAAAGAGTTCAATGGTATGAGTGCTCGAAATTGTTTGTTTCAAATTTTTAAAAATTTTGAAATTTTTGATTAGCTCACCAGGAAGATGATTCATGTAATTATATACATCACGATTTGATTAAGGTTACAGTTTTGATCATTTGTCAATTGTGTCATTCATCGGTGACAGTGGATCTGCCTGCATACGGCCCGGCGCACGTGACGCCGCTCACTGAGAGTCACCATAGATATAAATGGACACCAACTAAACCGGACCCTCCAAGCGCCAGATCCAGTATTGTTGACCGTTCAATTACACTTCCAGTGCCGCAAAACGAGAATTTTGTGAAAATCCCGAGTTGAAACCGCGTGATCCGCCCTGAACCGCCCCCACCGCCACCATGGACTTACTTACGCTTCCAGGCTTCGTTCAACGGCTTCAACCTTACTCCCAAATCGATCTTCTTATCCCATCAGAGGCCTCGAAGCTCCAGCTTTTGATCACCGAACTTTTGGTTGACCACTACATCGACTATCCGCTCCTCAAATTCCTTAGCCGCTTTATGAGCCATCAGTCATACGATGAGATCATTGAAGAACGCAATATAGAGCACCAGTGTGGATATTTGGTGTGTGATAAGTCTCCCCGCCAGCAAGTACGTAGAGCGTCAGACGGCGTGATTTTACCAGACCGTTCTTCCACAAAGTATCAAATCTACAATAGAAAGCCATCAATGATTCTTCCCAATACCTACCTATCACAGTATTGCTGCAAAGACCATTACCAGGCGTCCATCTTCTATCGAAATCAGTTATCCAACGAAGCACTCTTTGCTCGTAGGGACATTATGATGGTGCGTCCCTTTTCGGACGAGTGCTCATCCAATTGGTACGAAAATGGCATAACTTGTTTGGAAGAAGTACTATCGAAACATAAAGAGCTTAAGGATCAAGGAAAATCCATATCTGACGTCATAGCCATGATGAGTGGATTATCAGTATCGGAAGGTGAACAAAATGCTGATACCAGCGAGCTTATCAAACTCATAGAAGACTTCGAGATTGTGGAAAAAGAAGGTGGCATCATTGGTGAAGAAGAAGATGATGATGAGGACGAGCTTGATTACGGCGAAAGAGCAAATGGAATTGATGGCTATATCACCACCAATAAAAGTTTTGGGGGATATGTCGTCTGATACGATAACGAGAAATGACTGCATGGCTGATGATAGTATATAAGCACTATATCAATGTACAATACTTTTATATGATACGAATGGTGGGTTGTAGTATCCTATCAATAAACTAGTATGAATTCAGTTCTATAATTATGCTATTTACATGGATTTCATTACGAATTATCCTTGTCTATATGATTCCTAATTTATTTAAGTCTTTCTGATATCAAATTTAAACCTTTTGTAGAATTCCATACCCCACTTAAAGTGCTTTGTTCCTGCCTCTTGTAAGTAGTCTCCCAACCTCTTGCCTGTTCCCACTCTCTCGAGCTCAGGAATCCCATTTTCCTTTGATGATGAAAGGTACTGGTCATAGGTTTTACAAACCTTATTTGCACTCAATATCTCAGAATGCTTAAACACATTATTCGAGTCTAATTCTTTCATAAGACCATTATACTTTTCCACTAGGTGGTCATAATGCTGGTTCATTTTCTGTTGGAGAGCATCTCTCTCTTTTTGTAAAGATGAATTTTTGTTTCTCAATTGACTATATTTCAGAAAGTATTTGTCGACTTCAGCCTCTAGTTCTCGGGTATTTATATCGAGATGATGTGTCCAATCAGATAAATATGACGTGAACGATTTCCCTTTTTTGTCTAGAAGATATTCCCATAAAGCCTCGCTTTCAGCCCACTTTTGATAGTGAGTTCGAGGATACACAAATTCCTCGGGTCCAAACCCTTTACTTCCGATTATACTGTATTTTCCATCAGGGTACATTTTCTCATCTTTAACTGAACCAGGTTGTGAGACCCAAACGTTCCGTATTCTTATCAATGTCCACAGTTTTTTGGTATCTAACGCTATTTCTTGCATTTGTTTATGTCTGGGAATTGGCAGCTTTATGTATGGCATAGGTATTGGCCCAGCAGAAGTGGTGGTGATTTTGACTTTGTAAGGACCTTTTTCATTAACTATATGTTTCAATTCTTTGAGGTAGTGAAACTTGTTTATATCGTATTCGAGCGAGGGCTTGACAATTGACTCGATATATTGTTTATCATATGCCGAGTCAATCATATCGTGCTTGGTGGAATCAGGAATACCATACTTGCTTTTGAAGAAGGAAATTTCTTTGAGATCGGGGGTATTGGGGAGTAAAGTAGGATTGGGAATGAGGTGCATTTTCTGTTTCAGTTTCAAGAACCGTCTCAAAAGATGATTTGAGTACTCCTCGCTCTTTTTTAGCTCTGCTTCCAATACTTTTGCCTTTTGATAATTCTGAAGCTTGGAGTAGATCAGTCTTGGATCCACTGGTTTCTTGACTTTGGACTCCTTCTTGCGTAGTTCCAACTCGTTGGTTAATTTATCCAGTTGTACTTGAAGGTCTTCTTTTCGGGATAAGTAGTCTGATCTCCAGAGCAGTTCTTGGAATTTATGGTTTCGATAATCAAGCACTATATCGATGAAACAGGTGCTATCTCGTATCAATTTCTGGTCTGCTTCTACTCCTCTTAAGAGTGCTTTTGCGAATCCCTGGGAGTCTTTGTAGTGATGCTCAAACTCTCGCTTTAAGTTGTATTTCCATTCGGATTTGAGGTATCGTATGTAAAGTTCAGGATCAAGAAGGTACTTGGAGTACTCCAGGCCAGATGAGGGGGCGGAAATGGTTTTGGAATGTCGTATGAGTGATCGATAGAGCGCAAGCACTGCTGAACGGTGTGCTACCTTGTTGTAAAGTCTCATGGTCAGAGGGTAGTGTAATTATGGCAGTACTGTGAACAGTCCAAATATCTCATCAACCTGAGTGTTATTGTAAAGATAATGAGAACGTTATGGCAAGATTTTTCTTATTATGGCCAATCGTAAGATAAGTCTTATTAGTTTTATTATGGAGTGAGATGAGCCTGATGAGTTCAATGATCTAACTGAAAATGGCTCTGGTATAATTTTGATAGTGAGCCTCTTCAAGATATCTTCGGTATAACAGTAGAGCACAATTGCTGGTATGGTACAGTGAAGGTGTTGGTATGGTAAAGGATGATTGTTAGTGAGAGGATTGATAGCGAGGTATAACTGTTAGCGAGAATCGTCACTAATATAGTGAGGTATATGGCACTAATAGTGAGCACTATAATTACGGGAATTACGAGAAAAATTGTTAGTAAAGATCAATGCTGGACGTGGACCATAACATCGTTTTAATGAGCAGTTTATGGATAATAAAAATGCCACCAGTTGACTACAACATGCCAATGAGTAGACGGTAACTCTTACCATATTTACTAAAGGTTATAGTGAGATCTCGTGACTAAAGTAGCCAAATAAATACATCACTATAATGGTAAGTATCTGTCCAGTTGTCGGCCCTTTCCATCCACTAACACCAGCCTCCCAAGTTATCCCGAAAGGAAGTGCCCAGTGTGACGATTTTGAAGTTTAAACGACTCAAAACAACCTACGCCTTGCCCATTACTGAAGGGGACCTTACCCTGCTCAAAGACACACTTATCACCGCCATCAATGGCAGTGGAGGTCTCAAACTAGAAGAGAATGAGGAGGACGATATCCCGGTGCCCAAATCCGAATTTGAGGACGATATTCCTGTGCCCAAGTCCGAATATATCGATGATGACCAGCCTGAACTGGAGCAATCCATCATCGTTGATGTGGACAGTATTAGATTGGCCATTCCTAAGGACAAGACCCAACCTTATGATAACCAATGGATCGAGTTGGATGAGTCTCAAGCAAGCACCATCAAGTTTAATGATTACGATATAATAGCATTCGCCTACAAACAAGAAGACTTTTATATAACAGAAGCGGTCTATGAAGACTAGTCAACAAGAAATGAACATTTTAGTACAGGAATATATCACAATATGGTATGCTGGGTGCCGTCTACGGCCATTGAATAACTTAATACTTCTTACCACTTACTTTTCTAATACCTGCCGATTGAATTCGGTTACCAGGACTTTTGGTTTGAATCATCCCAGAATTGACCCGTGATCCTGATCTGGACTTGGGAAGCTTGATGCTATGACTAGGGGATGATTGTGGTGATGATGATAGAGTAGTACTGACGGTTCGAGTGGTGGTTGTGGTGGTTGTTTTGGTCAATTGGACTGGCTGATTAGATCCATTCGCTGATATAGATTTCAACACTCTCCAATCATTAGACACGTCTCTTTTAGGTGACCCATTAATCAAGGTTCCATGTGAATTGTGTATTTCGACATCAGCTGATTCTTCAGCCTCGTGTAGACTTTTTCTTGTAGGACTTTGAATATCTTGCATGGTTTCTGGTTGTTCATCATCCGAATTATTGATGATTTCCACTACTCCAGAATTATCCGCTTCTTGATATTTTCTAGGTTGACCTGGTGATTCATTTGGTACTGCTGTTTGAATTTTAGATGCTAAAACCCCACTAATCTTTCTTCTTCTAATAGGAGTTTGGAATGAAGAATCCATGTGACTTACAGATGAATTGACTGATTGTTGATGTTGTAATTTTCTTTGTTTAGCTTCTTGTTTCATTCTGGCCTTAAATTCATCATAAGGAGTTAATGGAAATAAACCTCCAATAAATTCATCAGGTCTATTGTCTAATACCATGGTATGTCTCCAATCTCTAAAGTCATTTTGATGTAAATATAACCAATGTTGTTGAGGACCAACCACCATACCTGGACGAATCATTCTCATATATCCAATACATTCATTGGCAGTGAATCCATGAGTATAAATTAAATGAGCACCAATAAGACATCCAGTTCTACCAAGACCGGCTTTACAATGAACGGCAATCTTTCCACCCTTGTTTATAATACATTCAGATGCACCAATAAACTTCTTAACATAGTCCATGGTAGGACAAGTGCCATCATCGAAGATCATATCAATATGTTGAATATTACGTTTGGTGAATTCAGCTGCATTGTATAAATGACTGTTTAATCTAACCACCAATCTAACATCGTTTTCCATAAAGTAGTTCAATACTTTTTTGAATGGTTCATTAAGTGTAGGTTTTCTGGAACTTTGTTGAGGAGATGCAAATGCCACGAAATCTTTGGATATAACATTAAAATCACCTTGGTCTACTCTTTCGTATTGTTCATATTCTTCAAGGTTAAAAGTTGTTAAGTCGATCATTCCTCTTTCCTTAGCTCTCCACATTCCATAAACTACGTCTTGAATAGTGATTTCATAATCCGCATTGGAGTAACCTGCGTCTCTAAACCCCTGGAATGGTGGATCAACTTGAGCAATGGGCTGCAATACTTGATGAGGAGACCAAGATTGGACCAATGTCATGTAGCAACATAACAAACAAGCAGTGTTAGCTCTTTCTTTAGGAGAGGTGGAACTGTATAATACGATGGCTTTACCCTGGTTAGACTCTTCGTTCAAGATATTATGAAGCACCACGGCAAATCGGTACAAATTACCAATATGTAATGGCCCAAAGTCGAGATGGAACGCGTTATAGGAAAGGGCATCTTCAACGGTGAAGTAGACAAGATCAGCGGTGTCTTGAGGAGTGTAGTCGTACGCGCCGAGGTAAATACGGTCTAGAGTTAGTAGAGTTAAATATCAAATCAAACACTTCGATAAATCGTTTTCACAAATCATCGGTACTCCCCATCAGATCATAGTAGTCCTGTAATTAAGGCATGATTTAGCTTGACATGCTGGTATGATTCGAATGTGCTTATACATACTCTTTAAAAACTCAATGAGCGGTACGTTGACTTTGCTCTTGCCCATGTTGTTGTAGATTCACAACAGCGAAATGGGTCTTTATATGGGCCTGGTGTTTGTTTTGGTTCTTGCCGTTTGTGTCTGCGGTGCGCACACGACACAGATTCCTTATTCAGACCGATTTCAGACACTTACAGCCAAACATGGTAAGTGTGTTTCACGTAGATCCAGCAGGTTGAAGGGATACGGGCAGTACTGGACTGGTTCTGGAGGTTGGCATCGTGCTGAGCTCTCACAGGTCCAAATGGTGGCATGGAGCTGTGGCAACGACTCGAAAATGTCTCGTTTCATTGAGTTGCTAAGCAACAAGAAAATAGATAAGTCTGAGCCAAACAGATAAGGGTGTTCAGGCACAGGCATGTACCTCCAATGACGGCTCCCCCTTAGACAGGCTGAGATCTCTTAAAGCTGGCGCGATCAAACCAGCAATTATCAGATCTGAGGGCTGGTGATAATCCATCGATTGCACTATCATGTTGACTACCACTGATCTTATCCATTGACTACGTCACCTGTCGAGACCTCATTGAACCGATGGAACTCCTTGGTGCGTTGTTCTTGCCTTCATTGCCGCCCACACTTCTTCCACGGTCTATGACTATATCTCTGTCACTGATCATGTCTTCATACCGCTATGATCCTATATCTATACATACTAACTGCAGTCAAACTTATACAGCTTTTCCTCAGAAACCCTTAGTGCCCTCCGCAAATTCCGTTTCCAAAGTGCCAGGGTGTCGTCCATCCAAGCTGTTATTTGTAAGTACTCGCACAGTTGCAAAATCATACTAACATCCAGACTTGATTGATAAAGAATCCTACGAGATCAAAAAGCAGGATGATGAGGAGATCTCCTCCTTGATCGACTTAATAGAGGAATTACCAGAAAACAGTCCTCGTTATATCTTGTTATCGTACCCCATGAAGGCGGATGACGGACGTCTCAAGACTCCCTTGGTGCTTTTGTACTGGATCCCACCAACCTCAGGTCAGGAAGGTAGAATGCTTTATGCAGGTGCCGTGGAACAGTTTAGAGAGAAGGCCGGTGTCTCACAGTAAGTACCACAACCATGGATCAATAAGGCAAGAAATTCGTGTCATACTAACTTTAGACTTATCAAAGTGGAAGAAGAGGACGATATTTTGGAAATCGAAGAACAATTGAAATAGACTTATACACCTTCATAATACTTTCATACCTTATAGGGCATCATCTCGTAAATAGGTCTCACTGTAATGTCCGGGTAGCGTGCTCACATCTACCGCGTGTAATTTACCTCCCGTCTCATCGCAGTCGTGCGCCGGCACCATCTCAATTTTTCAACTATATAAGGGCCCGCACTCCCAACTTTTCACCTCATCAAAAAAATCCGTCAAAATGGGTCGTATGCACAATTCTGTATGTGAGACCAATAATGCTTGATAGACGAGGGTTGATTCGGTTCCACTCGAAGTCAGTCACACTGTGACTGACTTGACTGTGGGCAAAACTGATCGACACCACTATGAAGTAGCACTCCAGCAAGCTGGATGTGTCCGGAAAGATCTTGGTTGGGTTGGCCAAGCATGGGGCATGGGGTTCATATACGCTCTTGGTGAAAGGTTACATAGACCTATCGAGAGCTCATGACACCTTATCGTTCAATCAATATTGTTCATGCTGTTCAGCCAATATTGTTCAGTCATCTGTTCATGAGGTTGAATAAAAATGCTTAGTGGGCCAAAGTCATTTGATCCCTCGGCCAACAACAACCCATCATCTTCCAGTCCTCTGAGACATTACTAACATTGCAGGGTAAAGGTATCTCTTCCTCCGCTACTCCATACTCTAGAAACGCTCCAGCTTGGTTCAAGTTGACTTCTGACGATGTTGTCGAACAAGTTGTCAAGTACGCCAGAAAGGGTTTGACCCCATCTCAAATCGGTGTTATCTTGAGAGATGCTCACGGTGTTTCCCAAACCAAGGTTGTCACCGGTAACAAGATCTTGAGAATCTTAAAGTCCAACGGTTTGGCTCCAGAAATCCCAGAAGATTTGTACTACTTGATTAAGAAGGCTGTCTCTGTCAGAAAGCACTTGGAAAGAAACAGAAAGGACAAGGACTCTAAGTTCAGATTGATTTTGATCGAATCTAGAATCCACAGATTGGCCAGATACTACAGAACCGTCGCTGTCTTGCCACCAAACTGGAAGTACGAATCCGCTACTGCTTCTGCTTTGGTTAACTAAGTAAATAGAATAATTTATTAGTTTTCTGTATTATAGAATCCAGCGAGCTGGAGTGTAAGCTAGCAAGGCTAGCATAATAGACAATAATCGAAAACCTGTATGAAGAAAGTAAGAGATGACGAACAGACCAAAATGTTGATGACAGACCAAAATCGTTGTTGATACTATGATGGTACTCTATAAAACACTTCTATAAAACACTTCACGTTATTGTACAAAAGTACAAATTTGTGATTTTCGTAAAGTTATTCAAAAATTTCAAAAAATCTTAAAGGATATTGAGAAAGAATTTGAATCGTAGAGGTACCAGAATACATAAAAAGGGATCATTTTGAAATAAAGGGAATGTCTCTCAATTAGCCACAAGTATCCCACTACACTGTAATATGAAAAGTTTGGTGATCCAGATCTGAAGCGTATAAGTAATAATTTAATCACTAATTACATACCATAATTTTGCGACTGGTTATTATAACATGCGTGTAGCAATAACCTATACCCCCCAAAAAAAGCCCATATATATCCATACAAACAATAACCAACCCACCCATATCTATCCATACAGCCAGTATCCACATGTCTATATAACAACTCTTCTCTCAAACAATTCAGCTTCTAAGCACAGATTCATACAATTTCGCTCTATATTTTCGCATCTTTTCGCGATAACTGACTGTTCCCTCAGATCTAAAATCCACTACACATCCACCAAAGACATTCTAAAGTCAACTACAGTTTCAATTCCATCACCGCCAGCTCGTGAAGACCGTCCCTGAAAACACTTAATCATGGATGCCATCTCCGATAGGGTGTTCACCGAAACAGGTGACTCTACCAACGATGATCCATCACTTCTTACAGTCATCCTAGACCTTTCACCCTCAAGTTGGTATGCTCTTAAAGACACCATTTCCATCGGCGAGGTAGCCAAGTCTCTCCTTGTGTTTATGAATGCCCATCTCTCGCTCAACAACTCCAATCAAGTGGCATTTATCGTCAGTACACCCCAAGGGTCCAAGTTTCTCTATCCCAATCCAGGCAAAGCATACGATGAAGTTCGAGACAAGTTGGTGGACAAAGAGCCATCGCCAGGACTAATCAGCAAGGAAATGTATCGACAATTCCGTATTGTGGACGAGGCTGTTTTAGAACAGTTGAACCAGACTTTGGGAGAATTGACTGAAGGTAATCATAAATCTACACTCTCGGGAGCCCTTAGCATGGCTTTGACATACACCAATCGGATGCTGACTCTCGACCAATCAATATCAACCACCACGGCTTCTGCCATTAATTCTACCACAAATATGAAGGCATCCAGTACTGCTGCCAGTATGACCGGTACTGGTGCTGGTGCTGGTACCACCAGCGTATCACTTATGAAGTCCCGTATATTGATAGTCTCAGCCAATGACGAGGATGATATCAAGTATATACCGATCATGAACTCGATATTCACAGCTCAAAAAATGAAATTGTCCATCGATGTGGCCAAGCTCGGGAATAAGAACTCGTCTTATTTACAACAAGCTGCTGATGCCACCGATGGAATCTATCTCCATATCGATGATCCAAGGGCCTTAATTCAGGTTCTATCTACTGCATTTTTCGTGGAACCATCCATTAGACCATACATTATTCTTCCTACAAATTCCAATGTCAACTATCGAGCCAGTTGTTTCATCACCGGAAAATCAGTCGATTTGGGCTACGTGTGCTCCGTGTGTCTTTGCATTATGAGTGTGATACCTGATACTGCCAAATGTCCAGCTTGTGGGTGTACTTTTGATGAGAAGGTGATTGCTCAGTTGAAGCGTGGTCCTGTGGTGATGGGGAAAAGAAAGAAGCAAAAAACATAGAAATCCGAAAGGTGGTGTATGATGTCAGTGGTCCCGGTACGAAACCTCGAAATGTAACATACAACATGTCTTATATTAATTACCAAAGGGTCCTGAGGTATGTCCGCCAGTATTGAATTTGTGGAAATAGAATTCCCACGTAAACAATTTACAACCAATTCGGCAAACAAAAGAGTACCTTCTGTCCAAAATCATTTGAATCAGAAAATCTTCCGACTAGACTAATGTTGGACATGACAATTATATGATCTATGACAATGGTTGCCATACAGAAAGCCATTCAACAACTTGCAAAAGAATGTGGTTACCTTTTCATTGGACTTCCCTTTAGGTTCGTCACAACAAAGTTGCTCATCAAGAGAAAACGATCGAATAGATAATCTTGTCCGATTGCAATCGTTTCTAAGTTATATCGAGTGATCCAGTCCTGGAAAGACTAATGAAGCATATCTAAGAAATAGCCTTCCACAGGAATCATTGTACCATATCGATATTTCACGAAACCATAAATAGTATAGTGTAGTACAGCCTAATCTTGAAATCTTGTGGTAAGATCATCACATTGGTAGCCCAGCGATCCAGCCATCGGAACTATTCGCAACTGTTACATTCTATTGTCCAACCTAGTCTTTTGCAACAGGTACTTCCATTCGCATTGTAGATTTGCAACAAGGTCAGATCTTGCAATAGTAATTGTGACAATGTAAGCTTTGGTAGTGGAGTAGGGCAGTGGTAACATGACCATCAATATAAGATGATGATTTCCGTCATCTCTTCGTAAAGTGAACCAGATGGACAAGCTGTAAGTGTACTTGTGTATTTCAGTACTATTCACTGAGTTCACTTGGTTCTGTCTTCAGCTCATTCAGCTTGGCGTTATCTCGTTCTGAGTGGCTTTATCCCACTGTTGACAACCTCGAATGGATACTCCCTTGGATATTCGTGTTTGTCAATCAAATGAAGACGGCGCTTCTTGGGAGTACTACACACCTTGGAGCAGTCTGGAACAAAACACCGAAAGATCTTCTCACCCTGCTCCTGTTTAATCTTGAGGAACGGGTTGTGGTTCTCGTCAATGTGGAGCTCCAAGAACGATTTGGAAGGAAAACGCTTGTGGCATTGGAGACAGGTATGATCATGGGACGACACATGGAGTTGATACGAGGCATATGAGGTGAAGGAGGAGGAGCAATCAGGACAGGAGATAGAGGTGGAGCTGACAGGAGCAACATACTCTTCCGTGGCTTGGGTCAGAGCTTCATCTCGTTGTCTTTTCATGGATCGAGAGATTATAGACAAATTACCAGTGAGAATTGAAAGTTACAGTGGAAAGACAATCAAGTGAGATGAAGAGGATGAGTTAATTACGAGATTGGCACTTAGAAATCAACAGGGAAACAACCCCTCCAAATAATGCTTCTGGAATCAACAAGATCATAATAAGGTCAATGAGTATACTTAACTAATTAAATATAACTCATCATATCTAACTGATTTATTTTCCATGACTTCTTACAATTGAAGAGTTCTTTTTCATGGCATACTGCTCTACACAGACTCGTTTTGGGAACCCATTTTCTTACCATATATACATATATCCCCTTCTATCTATTTTGTCCCTCCATCCACTTGAGTCCTTCTATTTACCTCTTGTTTTACTCCTTGGTTGACTCCAAATTTATTTGCCAATATCCTCAAACCAGTCTTGTGGTCTCTCTTCGATAAACTTTCTCATCAATTCCTTACATTCGTCGTTGTCCATGTTAACAACTTCCACACCCTGAGATTTCAACAATTCTTCAGCACCCTGGAACGTCTCGTTTTCACCAAGGACAACCCGCTTGACTCCGTACATAAGACATGCTCCTGAACACATGTTACAAGGAGATAAGGTGGTGTACATGGTACAGTTCTTGTAAACACTTCCTGGTAATCTTCCGGCATTTTCAAGGGTATCCATTTCACCGTGCAAGATGGCGGAGTTCTTTTGGAACCGTTGGTTGTGGCCACGTCCTAAAACCGTCCCGTCTTCGGAAATGAGAGCTCCTCCAATGGGGACTCCTCCTTCTTCGTAACCTAAAGTTAGTAAGAACTAAAGAGCGTTATGCCCAAAACAAGCAAATTCTTGCCTAATTGGTTAATGGGATGATCTAGCGTACCCTTTCTGGCTTCTTCAAGTGCAATTTCCAACCCTTTCTTATCGTCAAACATGTTAATGTGAACTCAACTGAAAAGATGATCTTCTTAGTGATGCGACCAATATCTGGACGCAAAAAATTGCCCCATGGGGAATGGCCAGAGTCACTAATTTTCACTAATCTAAAATAGCCAACTACGGTCAGTATCAGACATGGTTGACTATTATGAATTTGAAGAATTTGTTTTCATCTATTTTGAGATATTATTCAGCTCAAATGAACTACTTGAGGTACGGGTTCATCAATGGAAATCTACAATTGTCACCCTTCTAACAATGGGGTCAACGTTCTTGATAGGCTGCTTCAGTGAGAGCTTGGAAAATCTTACTTGTCCCTGTTCAGTCATTATATATTGGACGTAAGAGTAAAGTTAAAAAACCGGTAACTAAATTTATTTCTTCGTCACTGTGATATCTCGGATCAGTATTATCAACCTTAGTATTCAGCCACTACTTTGGTACTAAAAGTTATTACTTCTTGAGGAAGGCATAGCACCCATCACGAATCTTTTTTGTATCTGGCGGTGTCCCATTTTTAAGGTAAGCTCGATATTCAGGAAACACTAGTTGCACTATCTTGTCTTCAATTGACTTCTCACAAAGAGCGATGTAGTCATCATTGGAAAAACAGGTCGCGCAAAAGTTCTTTAAGGTGAGTGAAAGCTTTATGACAGGATATACCTGGCATTGAAATTGAAAAGGATATACCTGGCATTTAAATTGAAAAGGACATACACTCCGTTTAATTTGAAATAGGTTCCTGAGCTGATGACGGTCGAAGTCTAAGGATTTCTGCAATATGGAGCACCAGGTTTCCTTTAATTGAACCTCAGGATCCACAACCTTTCCCAGATAAGGCAACATGTTTTTAATCTGATGGAACAACTTTCGGGCAAAATATTTGAATACTAGCTTAGCTGGTTCACCCGAACAGCCCAAGATCTCAAGCTCGGCTGGATCTGAATTTTGCGTTTCTTCCATAAATGCTCTAATTCCCGGATAGTCCCTAAACAACCATTGAAAACTTGCTGTCCACTTTTCGAGAGTGTCTCTACTATTGAATTCTAGGTAGCACCACAGACGAAAGTATTTTTTATACACATTCATCCCTAGTTCAGTTCCAACTTTGTTACATATCCACACTAGCAAACCTCCCGTGAGATTATTCTCGAGGAGCAGGTGTAAGTTGGTGACTTGAGCTTCAAAAGAGGCATGTGTTTTTTCTTGGCCCTCTAGTATCCTTTGAAGCATTTGTTGTTGTTCCAAGATCCTCTGATTCTGCTGCTCAATAGCAGCAAGAAAAGAAGTAGTGGAAGTGATTGTTAATTCATCTTCATCAGCAGTCGACTCTGTCAACTCCCCATCGGTCCACTCAGAATCCTCGGTATCGGAAATTGCAACCATACTAAATTTCGCAGCCATTGTTTCCGCTCTCATATTATCACCAATGTTTCTCCAGAGAGTTCCAACACACAATACTTGTTATTGAAAATTTACCCTTCCGAACTAGAGTGGAGAAAATCTGTGTCAGATGTTGCTGGCTTTATACCTTGAAGGTAGCAACCTTGCCACCAGATGCAAGTTCCTGTGAGAGAAATCCCTCAGGGGTAAAATTGCGGTACATTCAGAGCATCATACCTAGAAGATCTATGGTGTGTCGCTAAAAAACATGAATCTTTGCTTCAACACTAGACGGATGATGTCCCTTTTACTCCTATTCAAGGGGAGAGTAAAGTCAAGTTGAAAGCATGAGCCTTCAAAGAGGCTGACATGAAAATTTCCAATGCTGCAGGAGTAAAGAATCATTGTTGAAGGTGATTAATCACATCGCCCTTTCCGGAAGGATTAGCACTGGCAAGGATGTACCAAAATGTACTACTAATGGAACTACAAAAGAGGTGTCTCCCTCAAGGATATCAAAGCTGCTTATATTGCACAGCATATTCATTATTCAATCATGGTCATCTTCACTTATACACATTGATACTCCCATTTCTGTCCACAGAAATAATCATCTCAAATGGACGGGAGAGGTATCCGATGTCGGTGACCAAGTCCTGGTTGGTTCTTGCACCCTCAAGCTGCTGGTTTGATAAATCCTCTAAGGCATAAACATCTTTTTTGTAGGAGGTTTCGAGGGTCTTTTTCTTCTTGCCAAAGGTTTCATTGTTTAACGTCAATGTCAGTCTTCTGTAGGAGTTGCTGATGAAACTCGTCTCGTAGGCACAATTTACTGATACCGAATCACTGACACTATTCAAGTTCCAAAGAATCAAACGTTGATTCCAAGTTGAGCTCAAAAAGTATCCCAGATTCTGTGCTTCGATGTAATTGAATGCTGTGAAGCTTTTATTATCGGGATTATGATTTGTTTCCAATGGATCGTTGGTAGCAAATTCGATTTCCAAAGATTCAAGAATGGTTTCAACACTAAAGTCTTGAGTATCATTACTGACTTCAAGCAACGAATACTCTTTAATATAAGGAATCTCAACTTGTGAGCTGAATACCTGTTTGCACTCAAATGATGGCACTTCCCAAACCGTGATATCGGACTCACTGCTACCTCCTATCATAGCAAAATAGCTGCAGTCAGCCAGAGCACCAGATTGGTAAGTCTTTGGAAGTAACACCAACTTTTTTATTTCAAACGGAGTGTTTCTAAATGTATCATCTGGTTGCTTTAATTGTACTTTCCAGCTCTTGGTTAAGAAATTGAACCTCATATCCCATAACGTTATGATTCCTTTACTAGTTCCCACAATAATCCACATGTTTCGTTCATGAATCAAAAATGTGGTGGCAAGTCCATGAATCAATGGGTTTTGAAGTTCGAATGCTTTTTGCAGCCTAATAATATCAAACCCAATAATCTTGGAGGTAGATGTGATCCCAATCATTAGATTCTGTTTGTCATTAATGAGGAAATCACTCTTTACGATATATCCTTCAGTTTCCACATCCAACTCGAATTTTCTAATAAGTGCCAACCGAGAAAATTTGGTGATCTTCTTGGCCTTATTTCTAATCACATCAATTCTGTATAATCGGGAAATACCATCAATGGTGGTCACAGAAAACACAAATCTGTTTGAAAGAAATTTCACTGATGTGATCGAAGATTTCAAATCGACAGTAAGGCTCGGATTTAATACAGTAATGATTTTCTCTAACTTGGAAGTGTTCCAAATTTTCAAAATACCACTTTCAGACCCAGTGATAAAAAATTCAGACGTAGGACAAACTTCCACACAGTTTATTCCATCGATTCGTTCTGTTTGGTTACCTTGAATTTGAGCCACCAAAATCCCTTTAGGTTTCCAACCCTTATTGGTGTCTCTATCAACTCTAGATTTGGAATCTGATCTTATCAAAGAGCCAAATTCAGAGAAATTGTTCAAGGAGGGGTCAAATTCGAGATTGTTCAAGTAATTGAGAATAAACGGATTGTACCCTGAATAACTGTGCTTAAGATTCACGGTGATAATTTTTGAATTATTGACACTGAACACTCGATGAGAATTTGATTCAGTGGGCAAATGGTGTGCCAAATGACTGGAATTACCATTACTTTCATGGCTCATTTCTAATTCTCCAAAAACATTAGCTTCAACCGTTTGTATGGAGGCCTTGACTCTGGCAAAATTGGGTAAAATTAATGAGTTGGTGATCCCCCTGACCGACTCAAAATCTTTCAAAGAAACTGAATCTGTGGGATCAACCAGGACATTGGACTCGGTGGTTCGAGAACCAACCGTTAATGATTCAGACTTGTAACGAACATCAAAAAAGACGTTTCTTGGAATCAACTGATGCGATTGAAATTCTGCTTGATTTCCATCAGAACCCTTAGCATGTCCATTACGACAGACATGATATATATAATCTCGGAGAACAAACACTTTCCAGACATCACGATCTTCCAAGCCAACCGATTTCAATTTGATGAGCCATTGTTTATCTTCTGGTGATAACGGAACTGAAGATTTGTTCCCATTAGAAAGTGGAAACACCACCTCACTATTCAATCGGGGGAGGTAAACTGATTTACCCATATTTTTGGAGAAAGAAACCACTGATTTTTTTGATGTGTTCAACTGGGGTAACGTGGAGAAGTTCTTCTTTTGCCAGAATAATGACTTTGGTGTAGCATTTAAGGACCATGTTATTGCTAGCTCGTATACCTGTCTTGACAAGGGTTTTGTAATACATGGATATAGGGAGTCCCAATCAAAGACCGATATGTCATAGTTCAAAAATCCTTTGATTATAGGATATAAGAAACAGTATCGATCAGCAGCTGTCAAATTGTCACTAATTGAGATAATCAAATTCAACACTGCTTGTCGTATCCATTCATTGGGGTGTAGTAACAAATTTATCGAGTTGGCCAACAATTCTTTATAAATTTCCAAGGCATTGAATTCGGTTTTAGGATTGATAAGTCGGTTTTGAACAAACTCATTGAATATTTCAAGCACTTTTAACACCACAAATTGTTCCAGATCACCTAATGTTTGAATTAATAGTGGTAACAAGTATTGTTCGAAAGAAAGTACACCCACATGTTGACCGATTTTGAGAATTGAAGACAAGAATACTAATCTTAAATGGAAATTAGGATCATTGAGATAGGTGATTAAGTGTGGAAGAATTATATCATTGGTTTTGTCGACTCCAAAGAACTGACACAATGGAAGGACATTATTAAGCAAACTAATTTTAACCATAGGATTAGAATCTGTGAGTAAGGTGAAAGTAAGGTTTTCAAATTCAATGTCAAGTTGTGATTTGGGGATGGTAAATCCTGATGAAGGAAGAACCAACGAATCTTGATGAGATTGATAGTTTCCATTAGTATTGGACATGGAAGTTTCTGACTTGAAGGTCTTGGACATCATCCAGAATTTCTTAGAAACATTGGCGAGGTATGGCAAACAACTTGCCAATGTCACCTTAATAGTATCTATTTCTTCAGCTGATGAATTCAGAGCCAACAAAGCAGAGAGCTTGGGAAGCAAATATTCAGGAAACATCAACACATTGATAGGGGTAATGTAGGAGCACGATAAGAGTAATGTAGTAATACTGGTCAAAGCAGTACAAACGACTCGCGCTGATGCAGATGAAGTTTGGTTATTAAATGAATCTTCAGTATATTCATCTAATAGTGAGCAGAGATACGGAATGGACCGGTCGAGTTTGCATTCATCATTAATTCTTTCCGATAGTGCCAAGATTAATTCACAGGCTTTTATCTTTGACGACACTTGTTTTAGGCTTCTCATTGATGAGTATATCACCCCCAAAATTATTAGGGAAGCTTGGTCCAGTTTATCAGTAAATTTGGAGGCCATGATGTGATAATTGTGAGGCATTCCAGGTAAATTCAATTTAAGTGGTACAAACTGGTTTTCATCCAGGTCTTGGGGTTGTTCATACTCGAAGTTCAATGCTTCCACGATCTTGTCAAAATTCAGGTAGATTTTATCTATTTTTAAGTCATTGATGGAAATATTATCGTTTCCAGGAGGAACTTCAAATAAAGAATTGTCATTTAACTCTGAGATGAATTGGTATAAAAAGTCATAAAAGAATGAAGGAAAACATTTCTTTTGGTAGGAGTGAAGCAATTCCTCGGCCGAGGTTCTATTAGCGGGATCATATTGAATCAACTCTCCAATTAAACTCTTTATATCCTCATCAATGATGCTCAAATCAGGGTTATATTCTCCCTTAACAAATTTGAAAAGTTGGGACAATGTAAATGTGGGTTCTCCATCCAAGTAAAGTTCGGAAATAACACACCCCAAACTGAATAAGTCCATTTCGTCAGTCAACCCATCAGAACCCGCATACTGGCCATCATCATTAATAGTTTGTGCTCTTGATTCACTTGACGAATTGTAGAAACGTTCAGGTGCCAAGTAACAGACTCTTCGATCAGAGGTATCGAAGTAAAATGAAAATTGTGATGGGTTATCTTCGGGTAAATAGACGGGTTTTGTATAATTTGCAAAATCACTTAACATGAGCCAATTCCAGGAAGTTACAAGAAAATTCTCAAGCTTGAGGTCTCCATGATGAATACCAAGACGATGACAATCTTCGATGATTTTGAGCATTTGATACACCATGAACTTCTTTTCAATTCCCTCAAGAAATGGCCTTATGGAGAGTCGATCATATAAATTTGTCTTGAGCATTTGTCGGATCAAATACCCTGCCCTATCCGTTTCTATAAGCTTGTGCCAAGGGAGCACATGATTGAATTGGGCCAAAAGGGATGCTTGTTTTGTGATGAGTTCTGTTATCTGGTCTAGTTGGAGAACATTGGAGGTGGAGGATGGCTTGATTAGGATCTTGATGATCACTAGGTTTCCATTGGTCCTATCTATAGCTCGGATGGTCTTGAGGAATCGGGAGTTATTAAGGAGATCCACGTATTGGAACGACTGAAGTATATCAATATATGAACTGATGGCCACAGTGGGTGCCGAGGGGGCTAGAAGTGAGAGACGTGCACCCATGTATAAGTCTAGAAGAGCCCCAATGCGATAGAAAGGTCCTTTGGACTCACTGGAGATGATGTTTGGCAATAGTCCAAACGGTAGATAAGGCACGGGTTAATTGGGTCTCGGCCGGGTGTCCTCTGTCCAATTGGATATTAACTTTGGACGCAAAAAGACGGAGCTATCCTGGGAGGCACCAGAAAGAAAAGTGGTGGATAAAAATAAATTGGTTTATGAGTTGGAAGTCCCACTTTAGTTGGGGTAGATTTAGAGTGTAGATGGGTCCTGTATGGTGAACAAAGATATATAGCCCTGTCAGAGCAGACTATCTGCAGGAGATAAGATCATGGAAGACTTTGGACAGACCCAAGTATTACCGATAGAAGACGGTTCCGATGTTGGAGAGTACCTTAAAAGTGTGAGGAGAGAGGCAGAGACAGCACCCACCGTTTTCTGGAGCAAAAACGGAAAAATCACGACCACAAATGACCCAACCATCGACAAACGCCATCACGATGATGGAGATCACCAGGAGGGTATCTACAACGAGCCCCAACTCAGTCTCGACGAGCCCCAGTCACTGAGAATACCCTCAGCGTGGAGCTCCAATGTGTTGGAGCAGTTTCAAGCACTCAAAACCGCCATTGAGGGCAGCCAGCTTCAGGGAACAGGATTGGTACCAGAAACCGCCAACGCTTGGCGGAAGTACGTGTTGGACCAGCCTCCTCCTCCGATTGGCTACTTCTACCACACGATTGACCGTGCCACGGTGTTCAAACTAGTGGTGTATTGTACCAAGTGGTTGAGCTTGTCTGCCAACGCCAACATGTCCCAGTGGATTTGGCAGTTGTTGTTACGAATAGAGCTGTGTATGGATGCCAGTGAATTGGCGGTGATCCGGGAATTGGGGAAGAAGGCGCTGAAGTTGGCGCTGAGGGCCAACCAAGACAACACTGACGTTGTTGCAAGGGGAACTCTCGATATGATCGTGGTGTTGGTGGGCGAGTACTACGGCCAGAGAGACTTGCTTGGCACTGGAATACTAGTATAGAGCTACAACGGAGATTAATGTCTTGATGGTAAATTTACAACAGCTATGTTGTCGTTTTTGCAGCAGTTGCCATCACACGGGCCAGATTGATGAAAACCGGTGGCTTAAGCGAGAATTTCAAGCTCAGTAGCACCGTGTCAATCAAGGCCTCTGTTCATCGGCTCTGTATCAATCCACCCATATCAAATGGATCATACTACCCTCTTTTGCAGCTCTTGATCAGCGCCACTTTGCGAGAAAACCAGAGACTTCCATGTTGCCGTGATTGCTACAGCTATATCGTGATTGCTACAGCTACATCGTTTACTACATTATGTGATGGTGTTGGCCTCACCGTGTGGTCTATACTGACACCCGAGTGCTCACTATTGATAGGTGATGGCTCACTATGGTGTGATCCTCATTCCTAATTTGCACTACTCGCACTCGTCGTCGTAAATTGGAAATTACCCCAACGATATCAATCAATGGCTCCTAAGATTAGACAGGACTTAGTTGTCCCGTAAGTAAGGAAAGAGAGACGGCGGAAGGGTACTTGAACAGAAGCGAGTCACCAGCGATGATTAGGTTTTCCCCATAAGCCGAATGAACGACTTAGTTCGATGAATTCACTGGCCACCAGAAAGTGTCCGTAGTGGTAGCCCTTTCACCGACTCAAATGAAATCAACAACGAAACGTGCTTCATTCCAATGATCAAGTAACCTACCCCGGTCTTCGAGATTATCGTTGCAATCACGCTCCCTGCTGTGTTTACACTATTTTGCAGTACTAACTTCAGTTACAAGCATACTCCCGCTAAAAGAAGAGCAGAGGCTTCGGGTATGATCACCCAATCGTTGCCCATGGCCGCCATGTTCATGAGAAACAAGTTGTTATCGTGGTCTGCTGTGTTCTTGGCTGTTCAATCATACTTGAACGAGCCTATTAATGCTCCTAAAGACAACGACGCGGCCCAACAACCTCCAGCCTTGAAAGTTGTTTTCGCCTTCATTTCCTTGCTCACTTGTTACATGGACATTGTGTTCCCCAGCTCGGCTCCAACTCCACGTGTAGCCAAAGCCGTCACTGAAACTGCCACTGCCGTGGCTGCTGCCTCCACCTGAACAATTTGGGATTCACACCGTTGTTGATATTCGATTCCAAATGACGTTGATTACTGTGATATTTACATGATGTCGATTTTGGTGATTAATTTGATTATTTACACTATGGCAATCACGTTGATTGCAATTGATAATCTGGCAAATTTCGACACCAATTAATTTAAGGTCGATGCCCAGATTTCAGTATGAACTCAATGGAGTCTGCTGTAATAACACCCATTAATATAAAGATTTCTTCGCCACCTCTGAGTTGTAGCTCGTAGTTATAATACAATAGACATGGTCTAGCTCTATGGTACAATGGTTCCAGTAGTTATATCTGGACCTGAGTTGATTGCTCTTCTCACACATCTGACTTCGTTTGGTTTCCCCAATCAAAAATAATACTGCTGGCTCCCTTATAGGAAACACATACTTGTTGTGAATGATGATCCCATTTCAAATCACAGATTCCAACATTGCCTCCTTTGGCATCGTGTGAGTCTGACACTTCGAAGTTGTAAATTCCCAAACATTTCACCAAGTCTTGAGGACCAGTGAGAGTAGCCACATCCCAAACAGTGACTCTTCCAAGATCATCACCTACTGCCAAAAATTTGAGATTGGGGGAAAGGGCAGAATTGAACACCAAAACGTCTTTTCTTGCCTGAATAGGATTGTCTGCTTTCACTCTGTAGTTTGCATGGTTCTTAAACAAGTCTGTGCTCTTCAAATTATCTCCATTGGAGGCATTCCATATGTTAAGAGTTCCTTCCATAGACAAACTGAGTAATAAACTGTCATCGTTATTCTTATTGAGCCAGTGAAGATCGATAATAGGAGAAGTGTGGTTTTTGAACGTTTCGGACTTTTTGTTTAAATCTAAACACTCTTGAGAACTTCCTCTACTCCACACCTTGATGGCGTAATCATAATCGGAACACGAGGCCAAAAGTTTAGATTGGGAATTGAATTTAAGAATAGAAATGCTGTTCTCGTGACTATTGAGGTATCCAATGGTATGGACATCTTGAGCACCAGGAGCAAATGCCAGGGGTACAATTGAATAAATCTTGATGGTGTATTTTGCATTGGAAATGGCAAATTTGTTTTCGTCAAGCCAGCAAGCATCGATCACACTGGAGGAATCAGGAGCAATGATTTGTTTGATTAACCTGAGGGTGGCTCCATCCCAAAGACTGACCTGATTATTGCCATCAACGGTTAAGAGGTAGTGACCCGTTTCGTTCCAAATTAAACTGGTGACTAACGCAATCGAAGAGGGTGCCTCAAGCTCCTCTGTAGGTAAATCAGTGCTAAACGTGTTGGCGATATTCTTAAGCTTCCCATCGGGTGACCATGCTCTCAATTCTCCATTTATCCCTGCGCTAATGATAAGATTTCCTTGAGGAGACCACGACACAATATTGATTTCGTTCTTCTCGTTCAACACGTTGGGATGATTGAGCATCACTGATTCGGCTATCTGGCCATCCTTAATTGCATTGATCACAGCCATGGAGTCTTCTCTCCCATAGGCAAAAACAGGGGTTGTGGGATGCCAGTCGACCACCAAACTCGATTCGAAGGTGATGGAGGGTATAATGGAAGAAGTTTCAAACTCCACGGGATCTTCAGGAGCTGGTACTGGCTCCTCGCTAGGTTTATCGGTATCTTCCATGTCCACATCACCAGCCACCACTGCTGACTTGAGCACAAATTTTCCGTTGTCGGAATTCAGTTCTGATTGGTTTTGTTTATCGGCACGATCCAAGTCATTGTTTATCAAGGCGCCAAAAAGCGAATGGCTCAGTTCTGGGCGGGTTCCAGAGAGCGAACTGGCGTCTTCCTGTGCCACCGAATAGAGGAGACCCTTCTGGACCAATTCCACGAGACATCCCGGTTGAATTCGATCGGTTAGGGGAGTATTGGAAGTGTCGTATTCTGCACAATTGGAGTCTTTTTGAAGAGCATAGGCGGCAAGCTCGAAGCCGGACTCTTGGAGGTATCGCCACACGAGGTAGTTGAGCTCAGTACTTGTTAGTGACATTAACGAGTGAAACTGTAGGAGAAGGACGAAGGAGGTATAAAGAGTGTTGTGTGAGTTGTGTGGAGTGAGAAAAGACTAGCGAAAATTAGTGAGAGGTTGTGAAGGTAGGGAAAATTAGTGAAAGATGGTGAGAAATTAGGGAGAGGATATACGGTACAGAGACACCAAGTATGATAACAGGAAATGAATTAAAGTGGTGACGGAAGACTATATGAGAATTAGGTATGGATATTTTTCTTTTTTGTAGCTCCAGCTGTAGTTTTAGGTTTAGTTTTAAATGTAGTTGACTCTCTCCATCTTCATACTACCCAAGAATTCGTACATTTTCTCGCTAGATTTGGTTTTACATTTCGCACTAATCCCCCCATTCATTTCAAATTCTCTCGCTATTTCTCAGATTTTCCTCAATTTCTCGCTATTTCCCCAGAATTTCTCACTAATTTCAGTTTGTCGCTAGTCACCTCCTACCAATCTATCCTCATATCAACTGATCCAACTGATCCAACTGATCCAATTGATCCATGGAATACAAAAAGTCTCACAGACAGAGTAGGGCCCCTTGGCTGGCACCCAAATCTCACAATCCCTATGCAAACATCCAGCAACAGGCTCCTCCCGACAACGTACTTCAAGTTCCTCCAAGTCGAAAGGCCACTAGACGATTAAGCATCCACCAGTCCGCCAGTGCCCAACAGCATGGTCGCTCTTTCTCGCTGGTCAACGGCTTCGACCTCTCCACCCTCCCTCCTGTTCCCAACTTATACAAAACAACCACCAATGCCACGGAAAGACTGGAAGACAAGGACGAGTTTGGCAACATCGAAGCCAAAATCTTTCGGGATTTGGCACAGGGAACGGCGTCGGAGATCGATGACTACTATCAGCTCTTGACCAAGCAGAACACCATCATTACTCGTGATATCAAGGCCAACATCAACCAGAACCAAAAGAACATCTTGCAATTGACCAATGACCTTAAGGAGACCCAGGACGAGTTGCTCCAGTTGCGGGTGCTGACCAAAGAATTGTACGAGGTGCTTGACGATTTCAGAGAGTCTGCTCAGAGACGGTTAGACCTCGAGAAACCAGACCCTGTTGCCCATCAGAAGTCTCAGGCATTACAGAAGAAAAGGGATCGGTCTTCCATCATGGTGCTAGAGAAAATGTGGGCAAATGAGCTTCTGTCGTTGTTCAAGCATGTGGAAGGTGCCTCTAAATATATCCAGCCATTACCGGGAAGACATGTCATAGCTGAGAGTGGAAGATGGCAAGAAATCAACGCCGGTACATGGAAACCCATCAAACCCACCCATTTATTCATTTTGAATGATCTCTTGTTAATGGCGACCAAAAAGAGTGCTCATGAAGGAGGAACTTCTAGTAAGTCCAGATTACAAGCAGTTCAATGTCTACCATTGAGTCAGGTAGAACTTATTCAAATCCAAGCTCCATCTGCCAAAAACGATGATAGCAAGTCATACCTTATAAACATCAAGTCAAAGTCGCTCAGTTACGTGTATCAAACCGATAGATATGACCACTTCCTCAAGATCACCGAGGCTTACAACAAGGGAAGGAACGATTTGGTCCAGCAGGAACGTCTAACAAAGCTGGGACCATCCTCCAACGATGCTTCCGAGACCAACGACGAGAAACGGCAATTACGAGAGTCTTATAGAAACTCGGGCTCGGTAGAACCGGTAGAAGATGGTGCCAAGCGAACTAGTGGTAACTGGAGAAATAGTACTGATGGTGTGCTCCAAGATATATCTGCTCGGGTTCACTCTAGAAACAGATCTCACGATTATGGTAGACAGAAAGTGGTCAATGACAAGGGCCATTTCTTCAATGACTTGAAGAACTTGGAAGATAAACTCGATGATGTGGATGTGGAGATTGCTCACAATCAATACTACCAGGCTGTGGGATTTTTGAGTCATATTGAAGGGAAGTTAAAGAGCATTGAGTCTGCAATCACCAACAATTCCATCAACTCCACTAAAACTTCTACCGAGGAGGTCAAACTTCTCATTGACGTGATTAAGTTGAAGATTAACAACAGAAAGCTTAAGGTACAGCAGGGGTTGATTTTTGACTTACAGCACAAGATCTCGAAACTTACTGAAGATGAAATCGAGAACATTATCCTATACTTTGAGAGTTTTAACCAGCTTGAAAAAGGAATCACCTCCTATTTGAACGCCATGTCCAATTTGTTATCCACCACCGTCACCAGATTGATAGTAGGAGTCCAGGGATCCACCAAAATTGATGTGGTCAACTACCTTTCGAACTTGGTGGTCGTCAATATCTCGGTGATTAAAAGAGCAGTGTTGGTATATAATCGCAAAATCACGCCTATTATGAAGAAAAATGGTAATGACAAGGTGGACTCCAGTGGATTGATCAATTGGTGTGTTGATGAAATCACGAAATTGGTGGCTCAGTTGAAAAAGCATTTGTATGGGACTTTATTAGCATCGGTAGGAATCAATCCTGAAACCGACCAGCCTATTTTGAAGGTCAAGGACAAGGTTTTGTTTCAAGATTTTCTTGATGTGATTATTCCACAATTGAATGAGCTTAAAACGGTGGGAGTGAATGTTGATTTCGTGTTTGAAGACATTTTGGTATTACAAGAAAGAGAAGCATGAAAGGTTCTGAAACCTTTGATAAAAAGACCTGATGAATATTGATAGAACGGTTTAGAATGAATTGGGACCCTATTGACTAACAGCCATGTATCATCTATGGTTTATATAAAAAGTGCTCTGATCCTAGAATGAGAGTCTCAAATTTCAGTGGACGAAAATGGACCCATGGAATAGATAATTGTGAACTAGCAGGTGACTGTTTGAAAGTCGTACAGTGAATACTGCTTGACCCATTGTTAAGAAAATCAGAAACCAAGACACCAAGATTGATATGAGTATACAATCTGCTTGAATGAAAGTCTAAAGCCTTGAAAACAATGTACTCTGATCCGGAAGGATGGTTTCAAAAGTCTCGAATCACCAGCTATAATAAACTTTCCGGCAAGCAAACATCGTCCTCAATCCACAGAGTGCCGTTCGCCCCTAAAATCCATTTAACTGAACAAGCCTAAAAAATTTACTGGCTACAATTGCTTCAAAATAGAATAAACCGTTTCATTAATAACTCCTGGTTGGTCTGTGTTTTACTCACACCAGACCATGAATGTAAAAGTATCTGAGCCAAAACTCAGCTTGAATATATGTCTATTAGTCCCTAAAGTTTGTCGTATAATTTTCCCAAATCGCTGTGTTCTCTGAAATAAGCACCGTACCGTTTAACGGCGATGATCGACAAACTGGCAGTGAGGATGATTCCTGCAATAATGGAAAATAATATACCTGGGCCAATGGATGACAATAAGGGTTCCACCACGAAGGTGGCAACTGCGGCCAATATTTGTCTGACGAAATTGTTTAAAGCCACCCCCGTAGCACCTTTTCCTGGTAAGGAATCTACCAAGTATGTGACAGTAGCCCCAATTAAAAGCATGGAAGCAAACCCACTTAAAGCAGTTCCTATAAGAGGCACTAACCAGAACTCTTTATACTTGAGGGTCCAGCCAAAAATCAAGCATGCTGGCATGTATAACACAAATGCAGTGGCCACGTTATAGGATAATCTAGCTTCGGGGATGATTGTACCATTATGTTTCTTAGCATAGTTTGCCAAAAGTCGATCGTTCCATTTTCCCCCAATAATGGAGGCCACAATATAAGTAATGGAATTTGGAATATAGAGTAACCCGGTAATAATTGGCTTAAAGTTGTAGGGGGGCCTTGAGTACTCGTAGGAGATGGTCATGTTGAAGAAATAAATGGCTGCGAAACATATCGAAGAGGCAGTAACCACCAAGGCGATTTGAGGATTGGTGAGTAAGATGAGCGAGTGCATGGGTCTAATGGTACAATCGTAACAGTTTGTAGAGAATTTTTGCCATTTGGTTGATTGATCTTCTGGTAAGTGACTAGCACTTTTTTTCAATTCTTCTTCAATCATATCAGTAAGAACTTTTCGAGAGTAAGTTGATTTGTTTGTGGTGAGTTTAGATAAGGATGGCATGAGAGGGTCACCCACAGGAGCGTCTTCGAATTGTTCTTCCAAGCTTCTTCTAGTACTAATTCTGCTCAAACGAGATGCGACTTTTTGGATTTGATCTTCGGTAAGACCCATAACTTCTTGGGTGGTTGTATTATTGTCGGATTTGTGAGATATTTTCTCTGAATCGTCACTGACCTCGGTATCTAACAGATTATGATGAAGTTGATCCTGTTGTTGTCGTAAAAGCTCTCTTACGGCTGCAAAATTGTCGTTCTTACGCAATGTCTCAGGCAATGCAAATACGATTAGGAAAAAGTTGATACCAGAAAATATCACCAAGAACCACTGAGTAGCTCTCCAGTCCCATACTTGGGACAACACCCCACCGATGATGGGGGCAAGAAATGGACCACAAAGAGGACCGAGGTAGTAGTAACCCATGGCGGTACCTCTCTCTTCAATGGAAAACACATCGGAAATGGTACCCGCACCTAGAGCCTGAACTGAACCCGAACAACCACCCTGTAAGACTCTTAGTACGATAAGAGCCAGGATATTAGGGGCGTAAGTTGTTCCAAAAGAAAATGCAAAAAATAGCCCGAATGAGATTAGGTAGACGGAACGACGGCCCCATTTTTCACTGAAAGCGGACCACCAGAGGGGAAAGATCCCCAACGAAAGAAGATAAATACCCACCGAGACATTGACCATGGAAGTGTTTGTATCAAGATCGTTCACAATATCCTCGATCGCGGGCAACATGATGGAGGTACCCATGGGCCCAGTGACTGCTGCTAGGGCGATGATGAAGGTGATGAGGTATTTTGCCGACTTGGGGTAGTCTCTGGCGTCTTCATATTCTGGGAGAAGGGTTAGTGAGGAGAGAAGACCTCTACGCTGAAGTCTAGGGATCAGTTTTCCTGTGGTAGGGACATTAGTGCCGGAGACATTAGTGAGGGAGCCGGAGCCTTCGTTGGGAGAGCCTTCGTTGGGAGACGTGGACACCGAGGGTGAGAGTTCGCGTGGTAGTGAGTGGACCTGTTGGACCAGGGAGTAGATGGAGAGGTCTGACTCTAAATCAGACATAAGGACGGTAGCGGATATAACCGGAGTTGGTGATGGTGTTGAAAAATGAGGGTTAATGAGAGTGAGAAAGTGAGAAAGTGGTGGGAAGTTACATCAGCTCATGTGAGAGTTGTGAAGTTAGTGTGAAAGTTAAAACTGTAAGCGAGGATTAAAGAGAAGCGGTATGGGTAGAGCTGGTAGGGGAAATTTAGAGTGAGGGTTTGGCAGGTCAGGAACTGAGACTGAGGCTAGGGAGATGAGAGAGCCTGCGGAGTGGAGAGAACCTGCGGAGTGGAGAGAACCAGTGATGAGAATGGTGAGACCAGTTTAGTGGTCCGGAGTTGGTATATTTTTCGCAAATGATCACTAATGGTAATCAACGGGGCTCAGGAATTATCACCTACTGATCCTCTACGGGGCTTCAAATGGTGGGGTATTGTTGAGCCGTGGGTGAGTGTGAGAGATCTGACGGTGAAAGGCTCCAATGAGAAGTTATCAGAAGGAGACAAATAAGAAGTTATCAGAAGGAGACAAATAAGGAGTTATCAGAAGGAGACAAATAAGACGGATCTCGAGGGAAAGTAACAGGACTGGCGGAGTTAAGACGAGAATCCTGTGATTTATAGAAGGGAAGGGACACTGGTGATAATTTGTGCTGTGAAGCATATGATTAAATGAGATTACTGGTGTGATTTCCACCGAGTAAGCCTTGTCACAGTCGTAGACAGCCCTAATAGGCGACGCTGCTGCTTGGTGCAAAGAGTGTCGTCTGATGGGTATTATACGGAGTGGTTTATCAACGAGAATGGCACTAATTGTCGTCTTGTGACTCTAAAAATGGTCCCAAAAAAGTACCCAAGAATGACCCAAAATGCTGTAACAAGGGACAAAGGTGTCTGAGAAGGTACCAGAACGTTGCACTATCTCTCGAATCTTCTACCCCACACAATTCAATTTATCGCTATTTCCTTAGCTGTTTTTTCTCTTGTAATCGCCAGGGTTTATTTGGCCCAAATTGTCAGTATGTCTTATGACCATTATTAAAGCTTAGGCAATAAGACCCATTTTTTGGTGATTGAACGAAATTATGAGGTTAAAATTATGGAATCTAGTGGTCTTTTACCATCGAATATTCTTCTCTCTCCCTGAATGCTTACTGTGTCTTCGATACTTTAAGTTTTTAGCGAACGAGAGGGTTTGAGTTTACAGTTAGAGTTCTGCCAAACGTTTCCGTCGGAAGACCAAACGTTTAAAATTCAATTTTCTAAGCACAATTCAATGGTTGGTCGTGGTCAATCGCCTTATCGTATGGTTTAAACCTCTTGGGTGTCTCCGCATTGGATATCTAAGAATTTTAAATGATCGCCTTTTTGTACATTTCCCACAAAATTTCGAAAAATTACAAACACCAAAGGAATAAATAAAAGCCTAAAACGGTGGTGTTATCCAACTATTAACTGAAAAATAAAAACACCCATGGTTACACTCTAGTAGGCTCTAGTAAGGAGTTATAAATTAATTTAATCACCTTTTTTTGGAGCTACATTAATTAATTTTTCTTATGCTTCTCATCCATTCTCCTCTAACTCTCGGTAACCATTCATACCCAATCGGATAGTTCACCATTCACGTTGGGGCTAATTCTATCCGGATCGAAACCGGTTCCGTCGGTTATTCACTCACAGCAATCATATTCTACTGCACCGAGGACCTGATAACTCACCAAACGTATCCCGAACTGGATCTTTAAATTTTTTAGGGACTCCCTTGACCAAATCGCTCCCCACCATCCTGTATACCGACCACAATCACCTTTGTTAAATACCACTGATCTTGTCCTATTCTTATTTCCATTCTGAGAACCCCGCCACGTGACTCTCCGCCACTTCGTCACTACTAGATAGCCGTCAGTCATCAATCAAGTTTTGACATTGGTCGTTGCAATTGATACTGTTGATACTGTCAGACACTTTGGAACAGACACAGAATCACCACCGCGACATTTCTTGGTCAGTGCAGACTCCGTGACGTCCCATTATCACACTGTTGCAAACATCACAACTGCACCACAACTGCAGACACTTGCACGTCAGACACACTTATATCCGTCACCAATCCACTACAACTTCCAGTGAACTCCCCACATCGGGTTCTTTAAATTAGACACCACTTTTCTTTATGCCCCGTGAGTACAACTCGCCGGTGGCGTTTGTTCGGGCCGCTGTTCTCGGCTTGGTGTTTGTGCTGGGGTGTTTGTCCATTACCATTACTCAGTACGTTGGGCTCCACTTGCTTCCCGACCCCGAGCTTATCCAGGGCCTCATTAACCTCACCAAGTCCCAGTTTGTGGTGCTCCTTACCTTTGTCACCAGTAAGGTGAGTCCATCCCGATTTGCAGTGACGTTTGATCCTAGTGGGACTGATTCGTTCAAGCTTGTGGATGGACACTTGGTAAGCTCACTTACTCCCAACTCGGTGCTCATTTCCAATCATCAGATCTATACCGATTGGTTTTTCCATTGGTTTTTATCTTATAGTGCTCGACTTAGTGATCTGATTCATATTGTGTTGAAAGACCTCTCCAAAATCCCGATTTTGGGCTACGGAATGAAAAACTTTAACTTCTTATTTTTATCTAGAAAATGGGAAAAGGATAAAGTGGTGTTGACTAATCAATTGTTAACCATTGATGCTAATGCCAGAGGTTTGGGTCCAGCCAATAACGTCAAGCATGTGGCTTCCTCCAACATTAGATCCACTCCCGGGGCTCCAGATGTGGTTCAATGGCCACAAGGTGAAAATTCAAATAAAATCTGGCCCTATCAATTAATCATATATCCTGAAGGAACTGTACCTTCAGACCGTACCAAAAATCGTTCTGCAACTTATACTGCTGAAAGAAACCTTCCTCCATTGAAGCATGTCCTTTTACCTAGAGTTAGAGGCTTGTTTTTGACCTTAAGAAAATTACGCAATACCGTGGAGGTAGTTTACGATCTCACTACAGGTTATAGTGAATTGAAACCAGACGAATACGGAGAAATTGTATTCTCACTCAAGAGATTCTATCTTCTCGGAAAGGGTCCATCTCAAGTGAATATATATGTGAGACCATGGAAAGTGAGTGAAATTCCTCTTGGACAAGAAACTCTTGATATTGATGATGCCAGCGAAGAAGACTTGAAAAACTTTGAAGACTGGCTTATTGCTAGATGGTACGAAAAGGATAAACTCTTGGACCACTTTTATAACACAGGAAAATTCGATACCAAATCCACCGAAACGGTGGTGGGTGTTATCAAGCTTAGAAGTCAATTAGAAATCGTTCCTGTGTTCTTGCCTATTTTTATTGCTATTTTATTATCAAGACTTGTATGGATTGTTGCCACCAAGTTCTTTGCGGGCATTAATTAGGAGTAATAATATGACTAGATTGGAGTGAGTAGATGGGCGATAAGAGTAGCAAGAGATAACTGAGAAAAGAGATGAAAGAGATAAAGATAAAAGAGATAAAAGAGATAAAAGAGCTCAAAAGTCGTTGATAGTTTACAGCCACGATTCTTGAAAGGTATTGAAAATACCATGGCATGGTTTGTATATCATTGTAGAATTCTGATTCAAATGACCATCTCTGAAGATGTAATGGTTAGAAGTACAATTGGGGTATTTATCAGAAAGAGTATAGTATGAGAAAAGCACATAATGAGGAAGATTTTATAGACAAATATTACCATAGATAACTGAGATAAGAAAAGGGTGATGGAGCAGTTGGGGGACCTCTTCATATTGGCCCTCGAAATTAGTGATTACTTTTGTAAGAGCCATACCTTGACAACAATCAGTTCAGTTTATTGAACAGATCTGATGATCTCAAGAATTTATAATAAATCACCAGTGACTTAATTGAACCAAATGATACTAAAAATTATTATAGTATCATCTATGTAGAGCCTTTGATCATGAGGTACAGAGCAACCGACCATTAGATGTTTACTTAAATCAAAACTTTCAGATGATATAAGTGTATTGGTCTGCATGAGTGGACCCCAAATGCACCTAGTAATATAATCGAAGAGAATACTTGAATTATACAAAACCAATTTTTTAGAACCAAAGCCAATTCAACTTAGGAAATGTTTTGTTTTGGAGTTAAAATGGAGGCAAAATTCACAGTTGGAGCATATTAAACCGAGGGCTTTGATAGAGCTGGTTGTTGTAGCTGATTCAGTAGCACTTTTATGATGAAAAGACTGAGAGGACACTGATGAAGCGGAGATAGTTGAAGGCCAGATTCCAAGTGTGGTACTTTTCTACTGGGAGATTCCTGAGTGTGCTTAGCAAGTGAGTAAGCCCTAGGAAGATACATTAGTGGGAACTATTTAGTTAGTAGTGAGAATAATCTGTCAGTATGGGTTTGAGAATAACCTGTCAGTGATTGTTTGATTTTTATTGAGACAAAGGTAATATTAGTGTTGATTTTAATTAGTGGGACATTTTTACGAGTGATATTGCTTAGAGAATAACTTTTAGTGAGTGGTACTAGTTAGTGGGTGATTTTAGTGTTTTAGTGTATTTTAGTGTATTTTATTGTAATGAGAATTTTGATAAAAATTTTAATGGGGTATATCCAGAACCGTCAAGATCACGCTTCGAAACTTCTCAAATATGGTACGGCCAAGCCACCCAGTCTAGACCTCTACCTGCTGCTCCATTTAAGTATTCAGTCGGTTTTATGGGTGCAGAAATGGTTTCAAATTTGGGGATGTCACAATCTGGTTCCAGATTTGTCGCAGGATTTTTGGGTGCAAAACTATAAGAAAGACACCCCACCGCCAGTTTCAGCAAGTCTCCTACCATGTTGCTGTTCCTCATAAAGTCCGTGTGCCAATACTTTATCGTGGCAATCTCGTTTACTACCACTTTTTTGCTTGGGTACCTCCTTGTGGGGTGTTCTGATGCCAAGCCGATATATTCAAGTGTATTTCTAGCAAACATCCGCTTCAATCAGAGCTCTGAGTACCTTGTTAATGTTCAGTCGGGGTATAATACCACTGGTCGGGGAGATATGGCGGATATGTCGCTAAAGGTCGGGTACCTCAGTTATTGTATGTCCCATCAGGGGAATCAGACCTGTACGTATTTTAAGTCTAACGGAACCAATACCGGGGTGTATATCATCCCGACCACCTCAAAAAGCCCTACTGCCCTCGATATGGTCGCTATTATTAGAGCCTTCAATCTGGTGTGTCATCCCAATCTTCTTTTTGCAGTGATCATTTTGACCATAGCCTCAATGGTGTTGCTCTGCTACTGTTCTATCCCTGTGCTTCCAGGTAAAGCCCTAGTCCGCAAAATCGCTTGTTTTGTAGGATTTTCCAACCTCCTTCTCTGGGGATTGGGGCTGATGTTGCAGCACGAAGCGGTTTCTTCGGCTTCCAAGATTGTTGGACCCTCTTCCATGGGGATTCTACAAGTCCTGAAAGGTGGAAGGGCTGATGCAATGACTTGGGCTGCTTTTAGCTTTATTCTTATTATTTTTATCAACTCTGTCATGGTTATGGTCAGGGATATGATAGGGAAAGATAAGGCGACGGATAATGTGAAGGAGAAGATGATAAAGTCGTTACCACTCAAGGTATAGATCAAAGGTGATGAGTGTCAATAGATAAGAATTGTTGTATAATTTAATAATTGTTAGCTGCATAGTTTTAGTAATTGTCATATCCCTTGGATTATCACTTGTGGCTATTGGGGGAGATACTCAATTAAATTCTATACCATATATAAATTTGATATACTTTTTATATCATTCACATCGTTCCAACCCAATTGCGTTTAATTAGAATTAAATACCTTGTAAAGTTGAATTGTTGATTATTGTTAAATGTTTGAAAAGATTGGAAAAATAATGTCAAATAAAACAAGTTTGACCAGATATATTGAGAGGAATATAAAAAACTTTGGGTGAATTTTCAAGAAGCCTAAGGATAAAACATCAAAGGCAAGTTCTGGGGAAATATTTATATAGAAATATAATAAATATATAAGTACAAGAAACGTTTAACGACTAAAAAGTGAATAAAATAACAATAATTTTCCACGAGCGACAACATCTAAAATATATAATTATCAATAAAAGATATAAATTAAAAGGAGATATAAATAAAGGGATAATGTTATAATAAGAACTTTATTTACACTCTCAGTGCAGATAAGTTATATAAAGACAATGATCTAATACAATACAGAAAACACAAGCATGAATCATAGAGATAGCAAACTCAAGATCATGATGATAGAAGAAAAGATGATGATATAGATAAAAAGATGATATAGCAAAAAGATAGATAGATAAAAAGATGATATAAATAAACTAGATGATATAACAAAAAGATAATAAAAATGGATGATGATATAAATAAAATGATGATATAGATAAAAAGATGAAACCTTTCCTTTACTATTTATTTGAATAATACTTTGTAGGGTATCTCCAATTATAGGAAATCCCCCAGCTTTCTCACACAAAAAGATAATATAAATAAAAAGATGATGATACAAATAAGGTAGATAAATAAAATACAAAAAGATGATGATACAATAAGGTAGATGATGATACAAATAAAATAGATGAATAAACGAAAGATGATGTTATAAATACAAAGATGATAAAATAAAATAGATGAATAAACAAAAAGATGAATAAATAAAATAGATGATATGGATAAAAAGACATAATAAAATAGATGATTAATAAAATAGATGATGATACAAATAAGCTAGATGATGATATATATAAAATAGATGAATAAACGAAAGATGATGTTATAAATACAAAGATGATTAGATAAAAAGATGAATAAACAAAATAAATGATAAAATAAATAGATGATGATACAATTAAGGTATATGACATAAATAAAAAGATGAATAAACAAAAAGATGATGATATACATAAAATAGATGTTATATCTAAAAAGTTGTTATGAATAAAAAGATGATGATTAATAAAAAGATGATTAAATAAAATAGATGGATAAATAAAAAGATAAATAAAAAGATAGATAAAAAGATGATGATACAAATAAGGTAGATGATGATATAGATAAAAGATGATGATATAAATAAATAGACGAATAATTAAAAAGATGATTAATAAAAAGATGATAAAATAAAAGGATGATATAAAAAGATGATATAAAAAGATGATATAAAAAGATGATAAACAAAGATGATCATCAACAATAGAAATAACAAAGTCTGACATTATTGAATTTGAAAATATATTCAAGTGCTATCAAAAGATTTTCTCGGAATATACAAATAACAAATTATACCCTCCATTATCATCTACAAGTGCACATTCGCGACCAAGTGTAGATTTAGATATATTTGCTTCACATTTAGTCAACCGTCTCGTTTATTATTGGGCTATGGACTTTATAGTGACACCGAGAAATGGGCCATACGAAATTACCGAACCAATTTTCCGAACCTGCTGATCCTGTTTGACCTTTTTGGTGGTGTTTGAGTCTGGTGGTATTTGAGTCTGGTGGTGTTTGGGTCTTTTCTCTTTGGTTCTTTGGTTCTTTGAGTCTGTTTGTGTGAATTTTAGAATGCTGCAAAAGTCTGCGACATCCAACGGCGCCTGCATATACGCCGACGTCGCGCGGCCAATGTCGCACATATTGTCTGCAGTCACCTGCATATCACGTGACCCTACGCTCTTCCAAGTCTCCGCCATTCCCACCAGTTTTTCATTTATTTACGCGTACAAACTTCAACCACCACTACTGGGCCTCCCGTAGCTTAACCGCAGAGCCAATTGGAGACAAAAGGCAAACAGGCAAAAGAAAACAGACAAAAGAAAACAGACAAAAGAAAACAGACAAAAGAAAACAGACAAAAGAAAACAGACAAAAGAAAACAGACAAAAGAAAACAGACAAAAGAAAACAGACAAAAAGAAAACAGAGCTGACAAGCAGACAAAAAGACAATCAGACAAAAATACGAATCCAACGAGTGTCTACCAAAGAAAAGAAGTGACACCAAAAGTTCCAAAAGTGTTTTCAAAAGTGTCTGTTCTTCACCATCACCACTCCGCTCGACACCCGTGATCAGCTCTACCCACCGATAAGCTCTACCGACCGGATTTTCCAACCAATTAGTGGTCTACCAACTGGTCTACCAAGTCATCACCAATTGCCAATTCACCATGTCGTACACCTCCCAGCTAGACACGTTCGTGTCCCGGCTCACCACCAACCCCGACTATAGAACGGCCCACTCCATTCTCTCGGAGCTCCTTGATATGATCGAAACGTTCAACGGAGCTGCTGAGTACGAATATTTCCTCAAGAATTTGGTACCGATATTTCTCAAGAACCTCGAAGAAGTGCCGATCTCGTTCTCCAGCCAGTCGTCCGAAAACAAGTTAAGAAACTCCATTTTGGAGATCATTCATCGATCCATTATGAACGACACCTTCCAACCATTTTCCGAACAAATTCTCGATACTTTGACCAAAATCTTAATGGATGAAAATGAAGATAATGGGGTGTTGTGTATGAAAATCATCACCAGCTTGCACAAGGCCTATAAGGCCAAGTTGGGTGAAAAAGTCAAGCCGTTTGTGGAAATCATCACCAAGATTTATGATAATATGCCCAAAACCATTCTGGATACTTTCAATGGCGACGATTCCATAGAAGAATTGACACCTACATCTTCCTTTGAAGAAGGTTCCAAGCCTTTAGCAAAAGCAATGTTTTCTTTCAAAACTTTGGCAGAATGTCCTATCACCATGGTATCTTTATATTCATCCTATAAATCGTTAGTGGGTTCGTCTCTTCCAATATTTCTTCCTAAGATCATCAATTTATTGACGTTACAAGTGGATGCCCAAAGACTGTATAAAGAAGAGGCCTCCAAAGAAAATAAGGCCACCACCTCTATTTCTCCTCAAATCAAAAACCGTCAAGCCTATAGTGACTTTATTCTTGGCCAGGTCAAGGCCGCTTCATTTCTTGCCTATGTATTTATCCGTGGTTATGCCAACCAACACCTTGATCCACAACAATCCAAAGTGGTTCCGGAAGTTATATTAAGATTATTAGAAGATTGTCCTGCTGAATTATCAGTAGCAAGAAAAGAATTACTTCATGCCACTAGACATATTCTTTCTACCCCCTTCAGAACTCAATTCATTCCTAAAATTGAACTTTTATTCGATGAAAAAATCTTGATTGGAGATGGTTTAACTTCATTTGAAACTCTTAGACCTTTGGCTTATTCTACCGTGGCTGATTTCATTCATAATGTCCGTAATGAATTGACTCCAAAACAAATTTGGTCCACCGTCAATATATACTGTGATTTACTCAAAGATGATTCCTTGGCATTGACTGTTCAAATCATGAGTGCAAAATTACTTCTTAATTTGGTGGAAAGAATCATGAAGTTACCAAACAAATTAGAAGGTCGTCAATTGTTTATGATCATCATTGATTCTTATGCTAAACGATTTGCCAGCTTGAGTAAAAAATACGATTTCATAATAAGCAAACATGAAGATTTCGAAAGAAATCGTCTCGTGAAAGAATCGGAGGCTAAGAATGCCATCCAAAGGTATTCGTCGAAAAAAGTGGAGGTCGATGAACCTTCAAAGGAAACTCATCAATTAATCACTAAGGAAGAAGATGATTCAGATGCTCTTGATGAAAACTCCAGAAAAACTCCAGAAGCTAAAGATCCGGAAGATAAGTATATTGATCTTTTTAACATTGATACATTTTCCCCAATTTCGTCATCTCCAAACACAAATAATTCCGATCTTCTTAAAGATGCAAGATACCTTTTCCGAACCCTTATGACGTTTTTAAAGTCAGTGATATTTGGTTTGAAGAATTGCAACCCTCCAGTACCTCCTCAACCAGCCCAAACCGATCCCAAAAACCCTGGTCAAGTTATCAATTATGATAAATGGAATGATTCTGCTAGAATTAGATCTTTCGAAGAAGTCAACATTTTAAGGGCATTGTTTAGAGGGGGTATAAGTTGTTTAAGATTCTTCTCGGTATCTAAACCTAAACCCACAATATCTCCTAAGGCGTTTGATTTTTCTACTGGTGGTCCTAACTTACCAATTACTTCATCTAAAGAAGAAAAAGATTTAATGGAAATTTTTGCTACAATCTTCATTCATATTGATCCTGCTTCATTCAATGAAATTGTCAATGCCGAACTTCCACTTCTTTTCAACTCGATGTTGGAAAATGCGGCGTTACTTCATTTGCCTCAGTTCTTCTTGGCTAGTGAAGTTACCAGTGCCAATTTTTCCAGTATATTAATCTCGTTTTTGAAATCAAATCTCGATCAATTAGGTAAAGTTGAATTGATTAAATCAAACATTTTGATCCGGTTATTCAAATTGTGTTTTATGTCGGTCAACTTGTTCCCTACTGCCAACGAAGGAGTTATTCTTCCTCACTTGAATTATTTGATCTTGGAATCATTAAAACTTGCAACTAAAGCAGAAGAGCCTATTGTGTATTCCTATTTGGTAAGGATTTTATTCAGAAGCATTTCAGGTGGAAGATTCGAAAATTTATACAAAGAAATCATGCCAATCTTGCCGGTTTTGTTGGAGAATTTGAACAAGATGATTGCAAATGCTACCAGAACTTATGAACGTGATATTTATGTGGAATTGTGTCTTACTGTTCCTGTCAGATTATCCGTATTGGTGCCTCACTTGAATCATCTTACTCGTCCTTTAGTGTATGCTCTTAATGGTTCTCAAGAATTGGTGAGTCAAGGTTTAAGAACGTTTGAATTATGTGTTGACAACCTTACTGCCGAATACTTTGACCCTATGATAGAGCCTGTTATCGATGAAATTATGACTGCGTTGTGGAAACATTTGGAACCTGTTCCTTATCATCACCAACATTCCCATACTGCAATCAGAATTTTAGGGAAATTGGGAGGAAGAAATCATAAGAATTTCAAGCCATGTGGATCGTTGGTGACTCAATCTGACTTGGATCAAGAGATCAAGGCGTTGTTTCAAATCCACGGTCTCAACGGGAAAGTCCCCATGTCCATAACTCCTGGAGTTCAATCTGCCATGAAGTTATTACACGATCCGAGATTGAAGGTCCATTATAGAATCAGTGCCTTTAAGTACTTGTCGAGTATTTTCAAGTTATTTATTGACACCACTCCAATTCCTGAGGGATATACCACAACCATTCGAAATGGAGTGGAATTTCTTAAGCAAGAAAAACCGGTTGAAAATCCAAAATTAGATGAATCAGATATTAAAAATGTCGACAAATTGGACCGTCAACAGAAACTCTTCACCAAGCTTTTAGAGATGCTCTTTTTCTCGATTTCTATACCTGAAATTAGAGACGAAGCCAGTGGTTTGATTGATGGTATTACTACCCATTTCACCTTGATTTATCTTGAAACTTCTGTTGTGGAAAAGATCAAAAAGGAACGTCCCTTTTCTGTTAACGATAATGAGGGAAAGGCATATATTAGCGAGACCGCATTCCTTAATGCTTTGAATTACTCGTTGAGTTTTTGGGATAAAGATGTTAGAAATAAAGGTACTGAGGTGATCAAGAATATCTTCAAAACTACCTCCATCATCTTTGGTTCCGATGAAGATGCTCTTGCTTCTCCAGTCTTTAGATCCATGTTCTATAAATTCACCCATTGCTGCTACAATGAATATTATCATACAAAATTAGGAGGAATTTTGGGATTAAAGACAATGTTTGAAGATATCAACATTCCAGCCAAATGGTTCTTCAAGAGACAATTTGAATTGGTCAGATCCATTTTCTTTATTTTGAGAGATACACCCGAAACTGCTCCGTTTGAAATCCGAGAATTGGCTAAAAGTTTGGTATTGAAATTGCTTCATGATTGCAACGTGGAATTAACTAAGGAAATAATTCTTGAAAAGCCATTCCAGACTTTAATTGGAGCTTTGGTATATGATTTGGCTAGTGCTAATCCTCATGTTAGAGAAGTTGCACAAGCTTCATTAAAAGTATTAAGTGATACAACTTCAGTACCTATAGCTTCAATTATAAGTCCCTCGAAACATCTTCTTTTGACTCCTATTTTTGGCAAGCCATTACGAGCATTACCATTTCCCATGCAAATTGGAAACATTGATGCCATCACGTTCTGTTTAGATCTTCCTGATACGTTTTTGACATTCAACGAAGAACTAAACAGGCTTCTTTTGGAAGCTTTGGCCTTGGTGGATGCTGAAGATGAATCACTTGCTAATGTGCATCGACTCTACGAACATCGTACGGCTAAACAGCTCATTGAATTACGGGTGGTGTGTATCAAATTGCTTTCTTTGGCATTGACAAAACCCGACTTTTCATTAGGTTCATTGGCCGAGGCTCGGATCAGAATCTTGGGGGTGTTCTTCAAGGCTTTATGTAACAAGTCTACTGAAATCATCAACGCTGCTCATTTAGGATTGAAATCAAGCTTACAAGAAAATGCCAAATTACCCAAAGAACTTCTTCAGAACGGTTTAAGACCAATGTTGATGAATTTATCTGATCATAAGAAATTGACGGTATCGGGATTGGAAGCACTTGCTCGCCTTTTAGAGCTTTTGATCTCATATTTCAGGGTGGAAATTGGTAGAAAGTTGCTTGATCATTTGATGGCTTGGGCTCAGATTAATACCTTGAGACAAATTGCTGGTCAAGATTTAGAAAATAATCATACCGTTCAAATTGTGATGGCGATCCTTAATATTTTCCATCTTCTTCCTCCAAAAGCCTATACTTTTATGGAAGAAATCATTAGTACTTTGCAATATTTGGAGGGCCATTTGGATCGTCATCAAAACTCTCCTTTCCGGTTACCAGTGTCCAAGTTTTTGAACCGATTTGCCGAAAATTGTATGGAGTATTATATCACCAATTTCAAAAACAGAAAGCTTGGAAATATGCTCTCATCGATTGCTGGTATGGAAGGATGTGAAAAGATTAGAGAAGTTGCCAAGGAAAAACTCCCTGTAATTTTGGAAGATATTAGAAATGAAGAACTGGGAGAGTTGAAGGTGGTTAAGTTTGCCAATACCATTGATTTGCTTGAGTCTATCACCAAGTATGATTTGGAATGGTTTGACCAGCAAAGTGCACTTCTTTTAGAGGTTTCTGAGCTTGTAGACCAAGTGGTTGTTATTGATAAGAACTCTTCCTTAATTTCATCAATTCATTTCCAATCTGATCAGTCCATTGAAAAGTTACAGACCATTCTTGTGAATTATTTGGAGAGAAATCCTCAACAAGCAGACTTATTATTCAAAGTCATCGATAAATATTCTCAGTTGAGATTAAAGATATCTCCTCAGGTCGAAGACTTTATCTTTAACACCATCGTCAAGTCGGAAGATGTCAAGTTTAGAGAGATTTATTTGAACAAATGTATTGATTTCATTAGTGAAGGTGATTCGAATTTAAAATCCAAGATTTATTTCCTCAAAAAAATCTTCAACCCCGTCATTATTTATGAAGCAGAAACTAGGGGTAAAGTGGATGAGTTTTTCAACGAATCGGAACTTCCTTCATGGTTGACCAAAATCTCCGATAATATCTGGAAATCTACTAAGGATATCATCACCGACCATACTTCGGGAATCCTCGATACTTATCGGTACCAATTACTTGAAATGACCACCATTCTTTTGAAATGGGGCTCCAAATTCATTGAATCATTAAGGAAACACATCATCAAGTTCAGTTGGAATTATATCAAATTGGAAGATAATATAACCAAGCAAGTGGCTTATGTTACCACCTCATATTTTATATCATCATTTGAAACTCCTTCGAAATTGGCCACTCAAGTGTTTGTTGCTTTGTTAAGAACCCACCAAACGGACTCTAGACATTTAGCAAGACAAGCGTTGGATATTTTGGCCCCTGTCATGTCTCAAAGAATGATCGATACTGAGTCACCTCCAGACACTTGGTTGAAGTGGCCAAGAAGAGTGATTTCAGAGGATGGATTCAATGTCACTCAGGTACTTAATGTGTATCAATTTATTGTGCAACATCCTGATTTGTTCTTCATTGCTAGAGAACATTTCATTTCCAATATCATCACTGCTATGGGTAAGCTTACTATTCTTGCCAATCCAGCGTTGGAAAATCAGGTATTGGCTATTGAACTTGCTGAATTAATTCTTAAATGGGAAACTAAGGCCAAGATGGAAAAATCAGATGCCATGGATGAAGATAAACCTGAAGGAGACTTCACCACCCTGGCTAACTACTCTATTCCTTTTGGACAACGTGAAGCTTGTGTGACGTTTTTGATTCGGTACGTTTGTATCAGTCCTCAAAGAGCTTCCGAGAGTGAGTTGGGTCAAAAGGCATTGGGAATTCTTTACGACTTGTTGAGCCCTGAACACTGGCCTGAAGTTTCTGTGAAGTTGAGTTTCTTTGAAAAGTTCCTTTTATCGAATGATCTCAACTCTTCCAATTTATTGGGATACTGTTTGAATGCTTTAGAAGTTTTAGGAGTGGTTTTGGAGTGGAAAAAGTCCCTGTGGATAGTTTCCAACTTGGCTTATGTCCACAAATTATTAGAAAAGTGTATCAAGTCCGATAATCACGATATTCAAGAGGTATTGCAAAGAGTGTTGAGAATTGTGTTACAAGCAATTGAAGACCAGAAAAAGGGAGGAGATGATGATGTGGAAGAGGATGAAAACGTCAAGGAATTCATTTCATTACTTTCTTCCACCGTTGCTGAAGATTTGGGGGATATGCCCTCAGTAGCTGCTGGTGTGACATTATCATGGACATTGGCTAATTATAGACCTGCGATTTTGGATTCTTTGTTGCCTTCCATTATGAGAACGTTTAGTAAGTTGTGTAAGGATCATATCACCATTACTCATCAAGGATCCCAAACCACGTCATCCAAGGAAACTTCCAATTCAGAGTATGAAGCTAAGATGACTACCCGACTCTTGGAAAAAATCCTTAACTTATCATCGATGAGAATTTCCAATCTTGGAGACCAAAGAAGAGTCTTTTTATCGTTATTGGCCCAGTTGATTGAGAGGTCCTTGGATAAAGATACCCTTGAAAAAATCATCAAGATTGTGAAAAATTGGGTTTTTTCAAGATCAGACTTGTTCCCCACCACCAAGGAGAAGGCTGCTATCTTAAGTAAAATGATGGTATTTGAAATCAGAGGAGAGCCCACGTTATCTAAGGAGTTTTATCAAATCATCGTGGATATTTTTGAAGATGATACATTTAGTTGTACCGAATTAACGGTAAGAATGGAACAGCCATTTTTGGTAGGAACAAGATCGGCCGATGTTTCCATTAGAAGAAAGTTGATGTCGATTTTAAACAACAGTCTTGAGAAAGATATCAGTAAGAGATTATACTATGTGATTCGGGAACAAAATTGGGAGTATTTGGCCGATTATCCTTGGTTGAATCAAGCATTGCAATTGTTATATGGATCATTCAATTTTGAAAGAAAATTGGAGTTGATTAAAGATGAATATAAATTGAGTCCTTTGAAAGCATTGGAAAAAGTGGTACCCGTTAAAAATGAAGAAAAGGAAGACGATGCTATGGAGATTGATGAACCTGTGAAATTGGTGCAACTTCTTGATGATCACAAATCGTTCTTAGCTTCATTGGATACAATTACTGCTGGTGATATTCTTGAACCTCTCATTGATATGTTCTATCAGTCCAGTGATACCATTTACCGGGCTTGGTCAGATGTATTCCCTATGGCTTTCACGTCAATTCCCAGATCAGAACATCTTGATTTCACTCGATTCTTGGTGATTCTTTTGTCCAAAGACTATCATACTAGACAAATCGATACCAGACCAAATGTGATCCAATCATTATTAGAAGGTATCTCACGTTGTGATGAGTTACAATTACCACCATTTGCAGTGGAATGTTTAGGATCGAATTTCAATGCCTGGTCTCAAGGAATTCATATTTTAGAGAATATTGAAGAACAGTCCATTAATAATAATTCTGATTTTAGAGAAATCACCCAGGATGCTTTGGCAAAGTTGTATGCCACGTTGAAGGAAGATGATATGTTCTATGGATTATGGAGAAGAAGGGCCAAATATTCAGAAACGATTAGTGCCTTATCGTATGAACAAATTGGAATTTGGGAAAAGGCTCAACAATTATACGAAACGGCTCAAATCAAAGCTAGAAGCGGTGCTTTACCATATGGAGAATCTGAATATGCGTTATGGGAAGATCACTGGATTTTATGTGCTGAAAAATTACAACATTGGGACATTCTTACTGATCTTGCTAGACACGAAGGATTCTCTGATTTGTTGTTGGAATGTGGTTGGCGAGTGGCTGATTGGTACAACGACAGAGAGACACTTGATCAAACCGTGAAGAACGTCATGGACGTCCCTACACCTCGTCGTCAAGTATTTGAAACGTTCCTTTGCTTACAAGGTTATGGACAAGAAAAGGAATCGTTGCAAGACTTATCACGTCTTTGTGATGAAGGAATTCAGTTGGCCTTAAGGAAATGGCACGGATTACCCACCAGATTCAACAATGCTCATATTCCTTTACTTCACACATTTCAACAGTACGTTGAATTTATGGAGGCCAGTCAAGTCTATGCCAGTTTGGTAAGTACCAATGCCCAGAACTTAGATGTGAAATCTCAAGAATTGAAGAGAGTGTTACAAGTGTGGAGAGAAAGATTACCTAACACCTGGGATGACATCAATATTTGGAACGATTTGGTCACTTGGAGACAACACGCTTTCCAGGTTATCAACAAGGTGTACATGCCTTTTATTCCAATTCTTCAACAGTCCAATACGGGAGGAAATGCCAACTCTTATGCTTATCGAGGATTCCATGAAATCGCTTGGGTTATCAATAGGTTTGCTCATGTGGCTAGGAAGCACAACATGTCAGATGTTTGTATTAAGGAGTTGACGAGAATTTACCAGTTGCCAAACATCGAAATCCAAGAAGCTTTCCTCAAGCTTAAGGAACAAGTGAAGTGTCATTACCAGAACCCCAATGAATTGAATACGGGATTGGATGTGATTAGCAACACCAATTTAGTTTATTTTGCTACTCAACAAAAGGCAGAATTTTTCACACTTAAGGGAATGTTTTTGAATAAGCTCAACCAAATGGATGAAGCCAATAAAGCATTTGCTACATCTGTTCAAATTGATCTTAATCTTCCTAAAGCATGGGCTGAATGGGGTATGTTTAATGATCGTCGTTTCAAAGAAAATCCTAGTGATATGGTTTATGCCAACAATGCCATCAGTTGTTATTTACAAGCTGCAGGACTTTATAAGAATGGTAAAACCAGAAAGTTATTGGCACGGATTCTTTGGTTAATTAGTTTGGATGATTCTTCAGGAACTTTGGCTCAAGCTTTTGAAAATTTCAGAGGTGAAGTTCCAGTGTGGTATTGGATTACATTTATTCCTCAATTATTGACTTCATTATCCAATAAGGAAGCTAGATTGGCTAGACAAGTGTTGGTGAGAATTGCTAAAAGTTATCCACAAGCATTACACTTCCAGCTTAGAACCACCAAGGAAGATTTTGCTGCTCAACAAAGACAAGCCATGGAAGTTGCTCGTCAAAAGGAAGGAAAGGAAAAGATTGAAAAGAAGGAGAATGGAGATGAAAAAGATGGACAACCAAAAACCGAAACGAAAGAAGATGATCCAAAACCCGCTCTGGCAGTACGTCAACCTCTTGAACATGTTGAAGAAATCATGGGAATTTTGAAAACAGCTTATCCATTACTTGCCCTTTCATTAGAATCATTAGTGGATCAAATAAACCAACGGTTCAAGTGTACTGCTGATGAAGATGCTTATAGGCTTGGAGTGGCTTTACTTAATGATGGGGTTCAATATTTGAATCGTCTTGGAAACCCTCGTGACGATGCTAAACTTCCTCCTATCACCGAAGCCAATATTACTCGATTTGCCGAGACTGTTTTGCCCAAGCAAATCAGAGCAGAATTTGAAAAGGATTTGGTTATTGGTAAGCCCAAGCTCGAGACTTATATTATCAAGTTGAGAAAATGGAGAGACAGGTTAGAAGATAAGTTAGATCGCCGGTTTTCAGAAGTTAATCTTGAGAATTTGTGTCCTCATCTTAGTGAATTCCACCATCAAAAATTCGAAGATATCGAAGTTCCTGGCCAATACTTGTTGAATAAAGATAACAATAATCATTTTGTGAAGATTGAAAGATTCTTACCTACCATTGATTTGGCTCGTGGTACCAATGCTTGTTATAAGAGATTGAGAATTCGTGGTCATGATAGCAGTTTACACACGTTTGCGGTACAATTCCCGGCTGCTCGTCATTGTCGTCGTGAAGAGTGCATTTTCCAATTGTTCCGGATCTTTAATGATACCATATCCAAGAAGGTGGAAACCAGACGCCGGAACATCACGTTTACTTTACCCACAGCCGTACCCTTATCACCTCATATTCGGATTATTAATGATGATACTCGAGATATTACTATGCAAAGAATTTATGAAGATTTCTGCCGTCGTACCGGTAAATCCAGAGATGAACCTTTCATCTATACTATTGAGAAATTACGGGCTGCTTTTGACCAAAGATTACCCAAGCCCGATATCATGAGTATAAGGGTAGAAATCTTGAGTGCTATCCAATCGTTATTGGTCCCATCCACTGTTCTTAAGAACTATTTCATCGAATTGTACCCACAATTTGAAGATTTCTGGTTGTTCCGTAAACAATTCAGTTCTCAATATGCCTCGTTTATTTTCACAACTTATATGATGTGTGTGAATGCCAGACAACCCCAGAAAATTCATGTCAATAAGGGTTCAGGAAACGTATGGACCTCGGATATGTTGCCTTGTAAAATCGCCAGCAAGTCTGCACTTGTGGATAATCCTCAGGGCCGTCCTACTCCATTGTTTTATAATGCAGAAATGGTTCCATTTAGATTGACTCCAAATATTCAAAAACTCATTGGTGAAACTAGTTTGGAAGGGGTCTTATCGGTATACATCCTTTGTATATCTCGAGCCTTGACCGAACCCGAATCTGATTTGGAGCAATACTTGACTTTGTTTGTACGGGACGAAGTGATTTCCTGGTGCTCTCAACAAGATCCACCTCGAGCTCTTCCTCAAGATAAACAATTGAGAGATATTGTTAAGATCAATGTGGACTTAATCATCAAGAGAGTGATGTCGATGAGTCACATCAGTTCTGGCTCTGGAGTGGCCACACAAAACGTATTGGAATTGATTTCTCAAGCTGTCAACCCCAGAAACTTGGCGGCGGCCGATACCTTATGGATGGCCTATTTTTAAGTATATGTATAATTATAAGTAAATTGATAAATGGTTAAAGATGAAAGATTTGAAACAGTTGTAGCGATTTTCCTGGTATTATTGACAGGTTAATATTGAAGGGACATGATTGTGATAACATAAAAATCCCAAAACATTGAACAAGGCATTTTCAATTCCCTCCTAAGCTTTGCACCGAGATCACTGCTTCAAGAACATATAAAACTCTCGAACCCTAAGCCACCTGCTTCATAAATTGGTTGGACCCAAGTACTTTGTTGAATTTGGCGATGCTCATAATAGACTTTTGAGCATTATTGATTTGAACAGTTCACTTCGTGTCAATAGTATGAGCAGCTAATATCCACCACTTAGTAAATATTATTGTTATTCTTTTCTGAGACCTCATGAAGCGGTCCTTATTTCTTTATCAATGTTCTTGCTAATTAAGGAATTATTAAGAATAGTACTTTAGCTGGATTTGTATTTTGAACACGGTGAACAGATACCAAAAGTATTGTTATAATGATGAGACTTGGGATATAATGAATTTTGTAATAAGTGTTGGAAACAGTTATAGCGGCTTGGTTTAAAGCTCCAAAGAATAGCTGAAGCAATGGCAAAGACTCGAGGAGGCCATACCTCAATACAATCAAGAAGTTCACGGATTTTGGAGTTTATGGGAGAACTGACATCGTTTTGATTCAGTGAATTTCTTTCAAACTAGACCCAGATCTTCCAGCTCGTCAGTGCCACGTCTTGCCTGTTTTTCACTAGTTTAGTCCTTATTACACTCACTAATAAGGAGGCCCGACTTATTACACTCACTAATAAAGAGGCCCGTTTGTTGCAAAAACCCCATACTGCAAATCACAGTTGTTGCAAACGAGTTGTGAAGGATTTGAATAGACAAGCCAGAAACGGGTCAGACGGCCCATTTTTATTTAGTATAAGACAGAGGCCCGTTGGTTAGTTCGCCATACTAACCAACTACTCTTTCAGTAATCAACCAGAAGTCACTCTGCCATTTGAAGTGAAGTTGTTCACTCAAAAACCGACTAATCAGCCCCAATCATTAAACTGTTGAACTGATTAAATGAACTGGAGTGGTAAGCCATCAACTTTGCTATTTGAACAATGGCAACGAGTCGGTGCTCTCGAAATACCACTCAAAGTCCATAGAAGCAATGGTCATCTACTGGTACCAGTGGTCACCCACAAGAGAGTCCAACAGCAGTTGTCTTTTTATGATGGTAGTGATGGAATGACCTTAAAAGAATAAATTCAATAATACGGAAACAAACTTATAGTGATATTTAACCCTGATACTTGACCGTGATACTTATAGTGATACTTATAGTGATAATTATAGTGATATTTAACCGTGATACTTATTGTGATACTTATAGTGATACTTGTTATACTTGATCGTGATACTCCATGATACTTGACCACTTTATTAGGTCTGATTGTATGGAATTGAGTATACAAACGATTTATATTACAATAGACCTCAAATAAGCTTGCAATCATAAAACATATAGCGGTGCAAGATAAAGAAGGTAAGAGTTCGAGATATTGTTATTTTATTACATTTGGAACAAGTCATATATTCAAAGCTTCAGATAAGGCAACAGAGCCTGTGAATGGAACACGTCTTGATCCTTTAACATACAACCATCAACTTTACACCAGTCCAACCTCCACTCCTTTGGTTCACTAGCCATATTCCTAATTCATATAATACTTCTCCAGCTCCTTGAATAACGATTCTGGAAGCTCAAAATACTCAGCTGTCCTTCTATCCTGGCGGTCGAGTCGATTCATCATATGATACAAACAGTCGTAGATGATCAACACATTGATGACACTGGCTACGAAAGTCACACAGTTTAGTCCCAACAGAAGCGTCGCTACAGTCTGAATATAGGTGGTGACTTCAGTCTTAACCAACGACGCCAGCTTGTCGTACTCGTATGAATACATATGGGGAGTATTGAGGCTAAAGACTAGGGAGGGAATATGGAAGCCTACCCCCACTAGTTCCACTACTGCTGACACTATGAGACATCGGAACGAAGTTAGCGTGGGTACCATGGATGAGCACACCGGTAAAAGACAAGTGTTTAACGAGAACTAGAGTTAGTACTGGGACCAATGGTGGCCTCGTTACTTACCATGAAGAGGGTGTAGAAGCTGGTAAGTATCAAAAATACCGGTCTGTTCTCAATGTTGTCAAAGGGCACAGAAACGTATATACAAATGTACTGAGCCAAGAGAAAGCCGATATAGGTCTGGAAACAGAGGCGGAACTGCCGCACGTTGCACACGCTGTCGATGTTGTTGAGGACGGTGTCCTTATCAATGACCACCGGCTTCTTCAAGTCGTCGAAGATACTGTGACGGGGTGGCATGTGTGGGTGCAAATGGGGCAAATGGGTGCAAAAAAATGAGGACAAACAAGAAGATATAGAGACGGAAAAGTTTTGAAGAAAAAATAGAATAGAGAAAAGGATTATAGAGGATACACACTAATAGAGTTATGAGCAGAGAGATAAACAAAAACATAAACAAAAAGATAAACAGAAAACATGATAGAGGAAAAGGTATAGAAGAGTTATGAGCTGGAGGATATCAAACAAATTACACTATTGGTAGACTTTGACCAGTCTGTTCACAAGTTGATTATCGTTGATTTATAGGGATCCCAACATAATATTATGCCCATAATGATGCCAAAAAATTGACCAAACACGGTAAAAATACCCTATATGAGTCTGGAGATATCTATTCCTTCTATTCTATCTCTTCAATTTTTTGTTCTTGGTCATCAATTCGATTTGAGCCCTTTCATTCTATCCCTAATTTATCTCTTTTATTAACCTGATGATTCACATCCTTATCCCGTCAGTTTGGGCAGATTGTCTTTATATTTTGCTGATCAAGGAAGAGAAGAAATTAATAGAGCAAAATCAGTTTAAGCGTTCTTGGGACTTAACAACAGAACTAGAAGTCTTCATTTTTAATGTTTTAATAAATGATGACTATGGATGAGTCTGAGTATTTATGGACAAAATTTACGTGCTATGGACTAACAAACTCGTCTCTTTGGAACGAGCTATGAAGTTAGTTGGGATTCTGTAGCGGACCTCTTATAATATATAGAGCTGTACTCAAAATATTTGCTAAGTTTTCTTTCTCGAGTTGTCGAAATGTTATACTCACCGGAGCTCTGGTAGTAATTTTGTATGCTAACAATTCCATAAACCCCTCTAACTAACCCAGTTCAAGATATCGGGCTTTGAAGACTAAGTTTTGGCATATTCGGGATCGACAGTATCAATCAACTAATTTCTTGACTGAACCCTTTAATCCTTGTGGGGGATGGGAGGAAAAACTGTGTCTTTGATCAGCGCATACAATCCTCTCTCAACCTTGGGGAATACCTTCTGGGAGAGCTCTACTCCTTCACTTAACCACAATCCCCAAGAACCCATCATGTTGGCCATGAGCATATCGGTGAACAAACGGTCACCTATCACGATAATCTCGTGAGACAGAATCCCCAACTTACCGAAGTAATCTTGAATCTCATGATAGCATCCTGGTTTCTTGGTGGGATGACGAAGAACGGTGATGCCGGTGTCTCGCTCCAACTTCTGGGCTTGTTGGTATTGGCTGTCGTCGTTGGTACCTGCAGAATTGCTGACAATCAAAAGATGTTCTTTGGGGAATGCCTGCTGGAGACTGTTCCAAGTTTTCTATAGTTAGTATGGTACGAATTAGATAAAGAGTTTCAAGGGATTTTGACGTGAAGAGCAGTTCAATGATTGGACTCAAATTTCAAAGGGTTATAATGGGAGGCTCAAAGAACTTTAAGCACGATACTGTGATACAGATATTTAGCAACTCGAGAAATGGATTGAAATTTCCTAACTGTCTTGAACTTGAAGACTTAAAGAAGTTTAGGTGACTTCCAGAGATCTCAATTTCAATGCCTTCGAAGGTGGGACAGTTTAAAGCCCCCAATCTTTTGACAGTTCGAGCTTCAACATCTCGAAGCCCACGAAGAAACAGTTTCCAGCCTCGAGTCGTTAGACAGCTCCACGGGTAATCTTGAACGGCCAATCCTTGAAACCGAGAGACTAAACAGTCTCATCAAGTTCGTCAATCACCAGAGTAGTCAAAGCGCTAAATCGTCGGTTCCTGGATCACTAGACCCATAAAAGTATCGTATTCACTGGTCACAATTGATTGAGTCGTTTCAGTAAAGTGCTCTGCTCAAAGTCATCTTGGTTCCGTCACTTACTTCATAGGCGGGCCACACCACGTCATCGTGATCCTTAGCAAAGCAGTTATCCTTGTCTAGCACCACGCCTTTGATGATGGCTTGGGGATGGTTGGGGATGCGAAAAGGAAGGCTGATTTGGTCAAACGACTTCACGGTGACGTGGGGAAGACAGAGCGCCGGGTTGTAGAGGAGTCGGCCCACGTTGAGGGTGGCACTGACGTTGAACATGGTGGCTGGTGGGTGTTGAGATGGAGTTGTGCGCTAAGTTCGTAGACATATTTAGGCTAAATTCATCAGTAGTGAATCACCACCATTTTCAGAAGTAGAGCCTAAGGATGTGCCAGTGATCAAAGGGGCCTTTAGATCACAATTATTTACTTCTATTGGGGTAAACCAAAACATTAATCAAAAATTTAAGTGTATCTTCAAGAGGAGTCTTTCATCATAATTGAGATACAATAGATGGAAGCCACTGAAATCCAGTGAGTTCAATTTCCAGTGGTACAAATTTCCATTATTCTTGAAAATACCTCGAAATTCAGTGAAAGCATTAACTGATATCAACATATATCTTCCTTAATTCATGAAAAGAATGAATTCCTTTTTTTCTGGTGTCTGACCATTAATTAATGTGGTAGTATTTTGCTTTGAATTCAAGCTATAACTGTGTTGGTCCCATTGGCTCAGCGTATTTTTCTATATTTTGTATGACATTTATCTGTACTGGCTTCAGACGTAGTTTTCTTCAGTAATAATTGGCGATTCAAACGTTAACTTGGTTTCTAGAGTTCAAGGTGGAACTTCCAAATTAGGAAAAAGTATGTCCACGGACATGATCAGACTCAACTATCCATCGCATTAATAGGGTAATTCCATAATGGAGGCAACTAGTTAAGGATAACCGTCAGTGACTAATCACAGGACCGTCAACCCTCAGTAAACGAATCTCTTTGGTGACTACGAGAACTTGTCCTAGTAAGTCAAATTTAAGCTGACAAAAATTCTTCAAAATTCTTCAAAATCCTATCAGAAGAATACCGGGAGAATACGGTTCAGTAACAGAGCAGTTCTGCCGACAATTTCCCATAATGATGTCAGTCTAAAGTTGAAACTGGGATGCTAAGGTAAACTCTCATCCTGTGAATGATCCAATAATTTGAGTAAAAAAAATATCAGTAAGTAAAATTAATTTCAAAATTTCATATCAAGATAAGCTCCGCCATAGACGCTTGTTATAGAAGTGACATTATGAGGATTAGTCAACTTCTTTAGTACAACTTGTTCCTGTATATCATCTTCCCTTTGTGTATTTGGTCGTGTGTGTCTTCCCATGGTTACGCACCACAAATTTTACAAGCTTTCCGACTAACCCCCAGCTGTTGACTGGATCCCTGGACAACACTGACCCATCTATCGCTGCTGATCACTTGACTGTTGATCACACAAACAGACTTGCTAAGAGGACCGCCGTTGTTCCTCAAGAAAGTCGATTCAGGTAGTACAAATGTCTCCTGCTTCCGGGATGGTAGCCGCCACCGATGAACCATTTCAAGGCCCAAACTTGAACGTCACATTGACATGTCCTGACTGTAAGATCTATCCTCCCGATTTGATCGAGCGGTTTAGTGAAGGTGACATTGTGTGTGGAAGTTGTGGGTTGGTTCTCAGTGACCGTGTAGTCGATACACGTTCAGAATGGAGAACGTTTAGTAATGATGATCAAAATGGTGATGATCCTAGTCGTGTGGGTGACGCTGGGAACCCATTGTTGGATTCAGAAAACTTATCTACCATGATATCTTATAATCCAGATAATACTCGAGCGGGTAAAGAATTAAACCGTGCACAATCAAAATCGATTGTGGATAAAAAGGATAATGCGTTGGCTGCTGCTTATGCTAAAATCTCTCAAATGTGTGATGGGTATCAACTTCCTAAAATCGTTCAAGATAGTGCTAAGGAAGTATATAAAATGGTTTATGATGAACGTCCATTGAGGGGAAAATCGCAAGAATCAATCATGGCAGCTGCGATTTTTCTTGGATGTCGTAAGGCTCAAGTGGCTAGATCTTTCAAAGAAATATGGGCTTTAACAAATGTTCCAAGAAAAGAAATTGGGAAAGTGTTCAAGATTATTAAGCAGGTGATGCAAGATAAGACTGCCACCGATCCAAATGCCGATATGTTCAATGCTGATAATATTCAAACCACCCAGACTTCGGCCGAAGATTTGATCCGTCGTTTCTGTTCTCATTTGGGTCTTGGTACTCAAATCACCAATGCTGCAGAATATATTGCCCGTCGTTGTAAAGAAGTGGGAGTTTTGGCCGGTAGATCCCCCACCACCATTGCTGCCACTGTTATCTATATGACAGCGTTGATCTTTGGTGCCGACTTACCACCTTCTAAAATTTCTGATAAAACAGGGGTTAGTGATGGTACCATCAAAACTTCGTATAAGGTGATGTTGGAAGAAAAGGACAAATTGATAGACCCACACTGGATCGAGAGTGGGAAGGTTAAGTTGGAGAATATTCCCAAGTCGTATTAATATGGGTGGAGGGCGACTAATGGTCAGAAATAGGTTATTTTTGTCTTTCAATTATAATTGTAATCATTAATAGTAGTTGTCCGTGGTTGTTGAGTCTGTGTGATGGTGAACCCATCCAACACAAGCGAATAAGATTAGTGAAGGTGACTATCAGAGACTGCAACAATTATCACTAGGACTGTGTAAACTTGTGGATATTAACTTCATTTATGTTGATAAGAATCAATAGTGAAAGTAGCAATATTAATAGTGACAAGCTAAACATGTGTAGCTGCGAAATGTAATCCGTTCCTCTATTCCTGGATTAATTTATGAGCCAAAGTCTAGTTGGTATAAATGTGCTTGGTGATATCCTTTTGGCGTAATTACACTCATCTTCGCTGTAGTTCTCTTGTTTTTTGCATACTTTCTTTCTCTCATCTTGTGGAAGAAACTTCGTATTTTTTGTGATTGCAATAATAATCTTTGTGTAACAAGAGAAAGGGACCACCATTGACCAATCTGACGTCTAACCCACGGACTTACCAAATGTTAGAGGAAATGGAAGGAATCTACCAGGAGGGTGGTCCGTATTAGGAAGTCGCTGGGGCGCCGCACGGCACCAGATCTACCAATACACGTGATGACATTTTCACCACCACCACCACTAGCATGTCATCACCAGACCCCAGCAGCGATAGCCCTGTTCCTTCCGACGCTGTCGCCCCTTCTGCTGCCCCTGCGAAACGTCTGCGTCCAAGAACGAGGTCGCTGCGCCCCAAAACCAAACAGCAGCCATCGGTTTCCCCCGACCACGACGACCAGGAAGACTGTATCATCTGTGCCAACAAGATCCAGTATGCTGCTCTCACACCGTGCAACCACACGACGTGCCACCGGTGTACGTTCAGACAAAGAGCGCTTTACGACAAGCGGCAGTGTCTCATTTGTCGGAGTGAAAATGAACGGGTGATTTTCACCGAACAAGTGGACAAGAGTTATGGCGACTTCAAGCCAGGAGACTTCGTCAAATCGTCCAGATTCGAGGTGGATTACACCCAGAACTATGTGTTTGAAGCCACCGAGAGTTTGCTCAGCAACAAGTGTGTGATATGTCATGAACGGTTTGATAACTTCAAGGCGTTGGCTGAACACGTCAAGAGTGTTCATGGTAAGCAGTACTGTGTGATCTGTTCCAAGTTCAAAAAGGCGTTTGTAAGCGAGCTCTCGTTGTACACTCACAAGGGACTTCAGAAGCATCAAAGTGAAGGAGATGAGAGTGGATTCACCGGCCATCCCGAGTGTAAGCATTGTCATGGAAAGAGATTCTACTCCATCGACGAGTTGAATATTCATATCAGGGACAAGCACGAGCGGTGTCATATCTGTGACCAGTATAATCCCAAAACCGCAGACTACTACAAGAATTATGACACCTTGTATCAACATTTCAGACGAGACCATTATGTGTGTACCATCCCCAGCTGTGTGGAGAAAAGATTTGTGGTGTTCCGAGAAGATTTGGACCTTACTGCCCATATGTTAAGAGAACATGGAGGGTTGGGAACATCGGGGTCTTCTCGAGTGGTCATTGGATCCAACTCTAGACATTTCCAATCGCAGCTCTCGACGTTCCAGGACTCCTCCAGAAGATTTCTTGAAAGAAACGATGAAGAAGAGGATCACAACTCGGTGGAAACCAAGAAGAGAAGATTTGAAGAAAGAGCAAAGCATTACTTGAATTATGACGCAGAAAAGTATAAGCAATTCACCAGTATTAACAATGGATTCAAATCAAAGAAACACAGTGGACGAGAATTGTTTGAGTTATATTCCCAATTATTTGTGGGCCAATCAGAACAAGAATTGAGATTATTATTGACAGAGTTTATTGAATTTTTCCCAGCAAACTCCGACCTCCACAAGGACTTATCGCCGGTAGTAAAAGAATTATCGTTCAGGGCCGATAATGAACAATTTCCCATGTTGGGTAAAGGTTCGGGGTCTACCACCAACACCAGTACCTGGTTGAAAAATGGTCAGAAATCCAAGCCTCAGGATAAATTCCCAGCCTTAAGTAAACCAAAAAAGCCCGTGTCTGTTCCTGCTACTCCTGCCATCAGATACACCACTGTGATCAAAAAGACACCAGTCAAAAAGGTGGTGGTCAATACTTCACTGGCCACTTCTACGTATGTCCCCAATTACCTCAACAATCTTAGCTCCAAGCCACCTACCCCTGTGCTAGGGTCCCGATCAGCTAGTCCGGAAATCAAAAACGGTTCCAATTGGTCCAGAACCGGAGTTGGAAGTGGTTCGGCTCCGGTATCGAGAAACGGGTCCAGCTCCAGTTTGGCCAGTTCCAAGTTTCCAGCCTTGGAAAAGAAATCCACCAAGAAGGTGATACCACGGGTGAAACAGGTCGATATAGCCGATCCCAGTCAATGGGGCAAACCTGAGCCCGAAGTAGAACCCGACTTCGGAATTCCCATCATCGATAAGAGACAGCAGAAATTGAAGAAAAAACAGGATCGAATTCTTTTCTCCAGCTAGAGTTGATCTAGACAATAGAGTAGATTGAACTAAGCAAACCCCATTTGTGGTATATTATCTTAGACGATCTAATTGATTAAAAATATAAATAAATTTCATAAGGGTAATATCCGCAAATTACTTTTGAATAACCGATCGACATCTATATTAAACGTGACTAGGATGTGACAATTGTAAGAGAAGAGAAGACATAAATCATTTGGAGTTTAGTTAAAAAAGGTGTTTCATACTTGAATATGGTTGATGTGTTTTAGGAATTCCTGCTCGTTTGGTAAGAATGCTGTGTGAATTTCACCATTTCCTATCTTTTGAAATGAGTAAACTGCTTGTGATGCGATTCAAAGGAATTGATACAAACTATACCACGAGTTTGTTACTTTCTTTTGTTGTTAAATTAATTCGCCAAATCAAGGCTCATGATAGAACTGTTAGAACTTGGACAAACTCATAATTAGGATGTTATAGATACTAGATAAATGATTGTTCGAAGTTTACCCTCACTGATAGATCGGCTCTCAAACATAAACCATCAAGCTCTGTTGTAAAAGTACAAACTCCCATACCTTCTGGAGTTTTCGATATTGATATTAGCAGGGATCAGAGTGAGTTAGTTTCTCGTGAAATGGGTAAGACGTAAGTAACCGTTACACCAAAGATCAAACAAAAAAATAGACTAGAAAAAAACATCCTTCTAGTGATTAATACACGGCGAACTTGTTGGTGTATTTATATGACAGAGCAGAGGTCTACGTGCGGGGATACACTATACTCGTATGCACCAGAGGGGGTGTATCAAGGGAGTTAATTGTTGCAAATAAATCTCAATTAGGAAGTTTGTTGCGAAGGTCAAACCCCGAGCCCATGGTGTCTGGACCTAAAAAATACTGCCATGAATAAGTTAGAGAATCTCATAGTTATTGATTATAATAAGAGCGTTTTACAATCTTTGGAAGAGGTTGGAAAACAACTGAAATATATACTGAAAATGTTACAAAGCACCATATAGTCAATAATTTTGATGTTGCTTATAAATTATATTACCATCTTCAAAACCAGTTCTACAAAATTCTAAAAATGGTTTTTGTCAGTATTTTAATCTTAGCAATTCCATTTGAACTACTAATCTTGTTATTGATCCAGTTTAGCTAATGTTCCATAAATTATGGGGATAATATAAGGTCGATTAATGTATTAAAAGTTCAACTAAGGATAACCAGAAATAAAGTGGCTATTTAGAATCTGATCTACTTACTTCATCAAGTTATGAATACCGATTTTTATAACTGAGGCGTGGGTTTTTTTATCGTCAAGAGGGTTACTTAAAGTAATAAATATGAATGTTTTATTATGGTAGATATGGTTATTTACCGTGAAAAAAAGATTTATTGTAACAGATATAATTTTATTAACAGAAATTTAATTGAACAGATATGATTTTATTGAACAGATATAATTTTATTGTAAATAGATACAGGTTTATATCAATAGATAGAGGTTGATTATTACCGTGCTAAATGAAGATTATTCGTTATTTGGATTGATGGCAAGTTGCGTACGTTTATATCTGCCACTACATATTCGCTCGGTATAATTCTTGTTCTACCGTAAATTCGATCTCCTTCTCCTTGACGTCACTTACACATCGCCATTGATTTCAAATGGTTCCAGGTGGTTTCAAGTGGATTTGACCTGTTTGGGATTATTTGATCTCTCCGGTTGTGATTGTTCACAAGATCAAATATTCCTATCCCTAATGGCTATTGTTGTTGCTTCCTTAAATGGTGTTCATGGTATCCTTAGTAAAGATCATCTCAGAATTAGCTTCAATCATTTTTAGGTTGCTACTGAATGATTTTCAATATGAAAAGGGTTATTTTGAGCTTATTCAAAGGTCTGGGCATTGCGGGAGACTGTACAGAGGTGTGGTGTGATGTGATGAATTGTGGTTGCTTCACTGGGTCTGAATTATTGCTCCTCTGGGCCAACTGTTGGTATTGCTCACATGACTAGTATAGCTTGATCAATAAAAAGTGGTAGAGCTTGGTGTCGCTGTTTTAAAGGTATGGTGGCCCTTTCTTCGATCAGTGTGATTGTTGCATTTGTGTGCAGCTCATTAAGGTTGTTCTAGAAAAAGGCTCATTGAGTAAATCCGGCTAGCAGGGGACGGATTTGCCCACGGAAATCCACAAGGTATTTCCTCCGGAGTGAACGGTACCCCTGTCTCCTATTGTGTTGCACATCCGACGTTAGCGGAATTGGATGGGCTAAATTTGACGTAACTTTAACTTTAAGCAGCATATAAAGTACATGCATAAAACATGTTTCCCTGACAGGTAAGAGTCGGATATATTCGGTAACCTTAGTTTAGATCGGAATTGAAGGTGGGTCGTGCGCGGGCCGCTTCGCCGGTATATGGTGCATAAATTTAATTATTTTATTTATGTTGTGTCATCTGCACCGTTCTTTCCCGAATCTGCCGAATCTCAAAACCGGAATCTCCTTTTTGCACCCATGCATCCCCAGCCGTCCTCATTTCAACTAAATTTTCCCCAGATAAACATCCCCCACCTTCTCGACAAGTATCCGGAATTGCAGCATAGCTGCAAGCGTCACCGATCGGGAGCGTACGACTTTTCGCGGTCTTCAAACCAGTACGACCTCAATCAGGCCATAGTCCAGGAGTACTTTGATGTAGAAAACTACCAGTTGAGTCGGAAAAACCTCTGTCCCATGGTCACAGGTCGGCTTGAGTATATCCGGATGGTAGAGCTGGTTTTGATGGAGCCACGGGAGATTTTGCAGGAGGTGTTAACAAAACACAAGGATCAAAAGGAGGATCAAAAGGAGAACCAAAAGGAAAACCAAACGGAAAACCGAAAGGAAAAAGAGTCTAAGAAGCTGCAAAAAGCAACCGTAAACAATGGCCACACGGCTGATCAGGACAGATGGGTGTTGGATATCGGCACGGGGTCTTCGGTAATTTATCCCATTATAGGTACCAAGGTAAATGACCATACTAAGTACATTGCTACCGATATCGATACCGATGCGATCGAACATGCACAGGCGATAATTTCAGGGAACAACCGGCTCACGCAAACCGTACGGTTGGTACGTCAACGCAGCGACATGCCGTTGATCCCCGTCAGCGTTATCGAATCGCAACTTCAGGAGGCCTGCCTCCAGTACACGGTGTGCAACCCACCGTTTTACGCTGACCAGCAAGATCTAGCTCGGAGAGAGGCTGAAAAGTCGCCAAAGCCCAACCAGCTCACAGCCCGTCCTCACGAGCTTTATTGTCCCGGAGGAGAGGTTGGATTCATACAACGGTTGGTGGACCAAAGCTTGGAGCTTGAAAACCATCCCAATTTCAGAGGAACTTGGTTCACCAGTTTGGTGGGGATTTATGAGCATGTACAGCAAGTGAAGAAGTACTGTGACCAAAAAGGAATTCAGCAGGTGTGGGTGGGAGAATTCGGAGCCACCACTAAGCGATGGGTGGTGGCATGGCAGATCGCACCGCCGTGGCCGACACCAGTCATCGGTGCATCACCTACCCCATTGAGTCATGTCCCTGTACGTGTGCCGAGCCCAGAACTGGACCCTCCTCCCTCGGATTTGGCCAGTTCGCTCTTTCACCCATATCCGAACGACCCGAGCCCATGCTGGAGTTTCCCCATTAGGGAGCGTATTGCTAAATTTGCTAGTACCAACCCATTCACCTATCAACTAATATATGGTCAATCCCTTTACTTGATCACCACACAGCCGGTGTGGTTACGACGGTTCCGTCGCCGACCCCATGACATCGAACCTCTCATCATCCGTATTTGGAACCCCTCCAAACTTGAAATTATATACAACACAACTTCCCTCAATCTGCAAGCAATTATTAATAGTTTGTCTCAGATACTAAAGCCGTAAGCGTATTTTGCTCTCGGACACTTCGGATCTGTCAATATAAATAGGATGCGAAAATCACAATTGTAGATGAAAATAACAATACCTCCACTTAAACATGCTCTCCCTTACCCATAGCACCAAGAGATTGTACGAAATGTACTACTACTTTTTCCCACTTACCGTGATGTCCAACGGAGAAATATACATTTTTAATGCTGTGAGTTTCACGTTGATGGCTCTTGGAATGTACTATAGTGTTTTCGTGCTTCCTCGTCTTATGGTTCGGGCTGTGGAGAACATTTTCTACTACATGACTGGTAACTTTATTTCCATCAATGTCATAATTTCCACCATTTTAATTGGTAGAAACCTCCGGTCTAAAACGTCCATCTGGGAGTCCAACACGAATGTGTCTATTCCAAGACATCGCTAGTATGCACCACCCCCTCCTCATGAATTATAACGAACTAATTATACCCAATAGAAGCTGACCGCTTTCCGGATCCTAATACCCCTGATCTGATCGTCCTTGATGGACAGATAGTTATAGCTAACTTTGCATGTGTTTACTCCAAGATACGAAATTATTCACCTTCGTAGACAACGTACGTGACGACGTAGCCCGGTTTAAGTTCATCACAAGAGAAATTGGAATTTCTATTTCCCCATTAGTTACGGTCTTGAACCCTGTCTGGGACCGTAAACATCATGCAGGGAAGAAATTCTTAGTCCTCTAGTCTGACTATCCCTTTCACAGGTCCAAAACTCTGTACCAGGCCCAAAATCAGTCTGGGTTCAGCCTGGGTGCAGCCTGGGTGCAGCCTGGACTTATTCTAACCGACGCAACTGATCTGCTCCAAAAATATTATTAGACTTAAGCCTTATGGCTTATGCTCGCGCACGGCAACCTTAAGGTGTTGTACCCCTAAACCGTCTGGTACCCTATATCACGATACTATTGACTCATGCCAATAGAGAGAAAGGGCCACTGTAAAAATCATTGTCCATACCTTCATTCACCCTGTTTTCTGGCATCATCTCCGTATCTATTTCATCTGATTATTTGATCTTTGTGGTATCCAAAATTGCACCTATTTCTAGAACAAATTTTCAAGACACTTACATGGCTTGAGTAGCAACGGTTCACAGTGCTAAAAATACACACCTATTCTTTTCTTTTCTTTTCTTGTATAGTAAATCGAAAATGGTATTTTCAGCTGTGCTACCTTATTGTCGCGATATTTTCAGATTCAATACCTCTTAAAAAAATATCCGTTCTCAATTGCGATAATTTATTTTGAGGTTCCAAGGTCATAATCGTAGCTTTGGAGGCTCATTGGCCCCCAGAGAAATTCGTCTTCAACCCGAATAACTGGACGATTCAGCTCCAAAAACATGGTCTCGAGCCTTTAATTGTCTTAAATGAGCGTGAACCAACGCGTATCGCATCTAAATGCTGAAGTTTACTCAGAACACCCTAAAATCTCAGACAACTGTGAAGTGAATTTCAATTTCAATTGGACTGAAAGGCTTTCAAACCATTCCCTCTTTTGAGCCGGACAATATCAATTAGTGCCATTAAAGTAATTATGAATTGAGACTTGTCAACCTTGAAGTCAGACAATTATTGGAGCAACGACATCCTGCTAGTCAGGACACACTACCATCACTTCTCTAGCAACAGTATTGTATCAGTGATGGATGATTTAGGCATTGCAACATTCAGCTATGGCTCCCTTGAGTCTAATTTCCAGTAACTAAACTTCTTGAACCAGTACTAAAAATACCGGCTCCGTTCCATCAGCTCAATATTTGGTTTGGATCATTACAATCTGGTTGGACTGAATAAGTGAGGTTTAACCTTTCGAAGGACTCTTTTAAATCGTTCTTCCACTTTCTTACTTAATAGACATTTTTGTCTTGTTGTAACGATCCACCTAGCACCATCGTACTGACCAAGCTCAACCATCCCCATTTCGTCAAGGCTTGATCTTTGTTACTGGCATAATTTAGCCTAAATTTGTCACAACTATTTGTATCAATATAATTCCTTTTCCCTGTACTGGTCTCCTTGAGCTCCATATCCACAAAAATTATCACGCTTTTCTAGCTATGCTCTTACAACTGTCTATATAAAATTTGTATACTCATTAGCTCAATTACCCTTAACTACTTCTTCGGGATCTGCTCCTGGTTCCTGTCCTCTTACTCTCCAAATAATCCCCAGTCACTGATCCCGAACGTCTGGACCACGCCTTTAAACCACCGGTAGTCGTCCGATGTCACCACGTCTCCTGCCTCTGTCACAGGCACATTCAAAGTGATCACCACGTCGGTGGTAACACGCGCCAAACGCACCAATGCCACTATCGTCACCACCTCTGCTGGAGCGTCCTTCTCCGTGCTGTCTCGCCGAGTGTTCTTGGCCACGAAGTAGCTCAAATACGCTTCGGTGCCAGTCTCAGTACCAACAGTCTCAACAAACTGGTTGGTCGCACCCTCCGCTATGTCCTCCAAGTGCTCGGCAATAGCACCTTCATAGTCGTCGGGGGTCACTCGCTCCAACAAGTCGAAAATCACCGACTTGTCCCACTTGGCGTTGGCGGCTTCCTGGACAATAAACACCTCCTGAGTATCCGGCACTTGTCTGAAGCTGGAGACGTCCACGAGGGTCTGCCGCGTGGTGGTGGGAATGGTGGCGTGAGCTGCTCCTCCGTAAAGTTCCACCATGGTGTTGATCTGTGGTTGTTGCAAATGTGGTTGTTGCAAAAGTGGTTGTTGCAAATGGGTGGGCGCTTACTATTGCGGTACGGTTGTTGCTGAGCTAGTCTTGCACTTATGGGTGTATGGGTCCGACTGGAGATTGGTCTGACTGCTGTGGGTCTGACTGATGTACGGGTCTTCCAATGGCTTAAGGCTCGTACTCTGATGGTGATGCCAGGCGCAAACGAAGATCATTATGGCGAAGATTGGTTGGGGCACGCCTTCGTTCGGAGCAGGCTTCAATTAAAATGGTGATAATTTTGGTCCGTTTATCGCTCATAGAGACGGAATCTGGATCCAAAAGGAGGCTGATCCAAATCCAAATAATGGATCTGAATTTTTCCGTTTTTCATTTGATTTTTAACGAGCCAATTTGTGTAAATCGGCGGAGCTAATCCGTTTTTTACCCTTTTTCATCTCCAAAAATGTCAGTGTTGCCCCAAAATTAAAGTCAGCACAACAACACCTTCTCATTGGCCAAACAAGTGCCTACTGAGTTGTTTCACGCTCAAAAATTATCTTCACGAATATCAAACTCTGGCTTTACTTCCACAATTTTAAAGTGTTTCAGATCGGAAATTGTGAAACATTGAAGCTAAAACACAAACGTCCAGACTACAACCGTTAAATCACATCTAGACTACAGCAGTTAAAAGCATCCAGACTACAACTGTTCCTCAGGAGAACGTGCCTTCCTCAATTCGTCCCTGACTCTTCCAGTTCACCTTAACCGATCGCTCTGGCGACGCGGATCGCACCAGGTTGTCTTTTTGTTGATATCGCCCGCGCACGTCCCTTTTTGTTCACCATGAGTTCGTACTACAACAAACGAAAGAGGCCCATCGTCATAACGGTTGTGGTGGTGCTTATACTTCTTGTGATCACCAAGATCACCACCTCCAAAAACTCGGGTAAAAACTTCCAAGAAGTTCTTCAGAATCTTCCTAATGAAAGCATCTTGGGATTGTCCAATCTTATCACCAATGAGAATGAAAAGAGTCAAGATGAGTTTTTGACCAAGCTTGAAAAGTTGAACTCCAAGTTCTTCCAGAGCCAGGAAGAACGTTTGAAAAAGTTGGAAAGACAGAACGAAATCTTGTTGGAACAAGTCCGGTTATTGAAGAGTCCTCCTCAATATGGATCTTTAAGAGAAAAATTGGTATATTTATATCCTTATGATCCTCAAGTCAAGTTTCCTGCTTATATCTGGCAAACATGGAAACATGGGTTGAATGACGAAAGATTTGACCAGTTGTATCGGGATGGAGAATCTCAGTGGGCTTGGAAAAACCCAGGATTTGTCCATGAATTATTTAATGATGATACTTCTCATACCATGATCAAACATTTGTACAAACAGGTTCCTGAAATCGTGGAAGCTTATGAAAGTTTACCTGAAGTGATTTTAAGAATGGATTTTTTTAGATATCTTATCTTATTTGCCAAGGGTGGTGTCTACTCTGATATCGATACCTTCCCATTACAACCAATCCCCAATTGGATTCCCGAAAATGTGCTGCCCGATGAATTGGGGATGATTATCGGTATTGATACCGATTCTTCTTCTCCTAACTGGAAAACAGAACTGGTTAGAAGATTACAGTTCTGTCAATTTGTAATTCAAGCCAAACCAGGACATCCTATCTTGAGAGAAATCATTGCTAATATTGTGGAAGATACTTTGGCGAGAAAGAGTGAGTTGATGAGTAATGAACAGTTGAAACTTACTGGTTCTTCTAATCAAAAGAGTCTTGAGATCTCAAAATGGACCGGAGCTGGAAAGTGGACCGATGTGGTCATGAGATACTTCAACGATTATCTTCAATCGTCCATTTTCCAAAAGATCACCTGGAAGGAGTTCCATGATTTGAAGATTCCTAAATTGGTTAGTGACATTTTGGTATTGCCAATCCATTCATTTGCTTCTGAAATCGAGATTCCTAAGGATGGTAAGATCGATGATCCGTTAGCGTTTGTCAAGCATTACTCCGCCAAAATATGGAAAACAACCTAAGTGAATCTTGAAACTTGGGTTAAATAGAAGCATAATGTCATACACAAATGGTGAGAGCGTACATTGGTTAATCAGTGTGTACTATAATAGAACCATAATATCAGACTGGTGTAGCAGACATTGTAACAATACAAAATTTTGCAGTAGCGGTTTTTTGTAGAAAGGTGATGTCGTAATTGTAGAAATCGTTTCAGTTCAATTCTTTGCAAGTCTTCATGTTTCATCTGAACTTAGTGGTGCCATTTTGTCATTGCCATCACTAAAATATTTACAAGTTGGCACCGCTCTTGAAGAAAGAGTCCTTTCGGGCCAAGGTCGGACCTGGCTAGCTCCTCAGTTTGATCAGGTTATGAAAGTGTCACCAAATGTCCCCTGAGTTTGACCATTTATAGTGATCCTGAGAGTAATAAGATCAAACAATGGGAAAAAAAGCTAAGACTTTAAGAGTCTTTTCAGGTTGAAATTATAGAACTTCCTCGACCATAACCGGTCTACCTCTACCAAATCTAACTGTCTGTATTCCACAAAAAATCCCAGTTCGTCCTCATCCTTCCTACAGGTTCTTATTATAAAACTCTACAATTCGTGATTGGCAAGATAGTAGCTTTTGATTATTCAAGAAAACCACCACATCACTCCATAAACGTTCTTAATCACTTTCTGGCTCTAGTTCAGTTCGTTCTGTTGAGTGGTTGATGTTCGCTGGAAGTTTTTATTTGTAATTCGCAGCCATTTTGCAACCTGCTTGTACCCACACAATTGCTATGAACAAACGCCTGCGGCGTCCCGTCAACTTGGAGACTATTCTTGAGCTATCAGAAGATGAAGAAAGAAAGTTTGACTCTAATAAGAAAAGTGGTGAGTCATCGGCTGCAAAAAAAGGTGAAGACGTTTCTGTGTATGTCAACACATTAGGAGGAAGTAATGATTCTATTCATAGTCTGGAAGACACCGACTCGTACCAACCATCTCGTTCTATTGTTCGTAGGTACCTTTATAATATGAACGAGGTACAGCTGTTCTACCCATCGCAATTTCCTTCCACCGAACAACTGAACAACCAAGGAAATAACCACCTCCTATACTATTCAGGAAGGAGCCATATGGTTGGACTCTATCCACTAATTAATCAGTTTAGTGGGGCCAATCATCATTTTAATGGGTTCAATGGGTTCAATACCCAGCTCCATCCCAGTGAAAAGAATAGTCGTCCCTTCCGGTTGCCCAAAACTCCTCTTGTTCCATGGAATAAGTTCGTCCCCTATGTCCAGTACCAATTGGAAGATTTGGTCACCAAAAATACATTGGCTAGGTTGGAAAAGATAAACGAGAAAATAGAAACGGTGGAGTTATCCGACCAAGACAAAAGTATTTTGACCTACGCCAAACTTCGGGAAGATCTCAGTGCAATGAGCTTAGAAGAGAAGTAACTCATTGGTTCTTCTTTTCTGGAGTAACTTTTGCTCTCTTGAAAACGCTTCTTAACAAGCTGGCCAACACCATGAATGTTCCCAATGCCACAGCAATAGTGGTGTAGGTATTTACCAGCTCGAAACTTGAGGTTCCGTGAGGGATTTCGACCTCAAAATGGCCCTTGGTCACATGAGGCAAATGGTAAAAAACGGTGTCGTTGGTGAAATACAATTCGTAGTTTCCTCCCGAATTCAACTTGTTATCTAAGGGTGAATACTCCAACAAGTGCTCATCTGATACCTCGCATGCTACAAAGATATCGGGTCTGGGGTTCGATACTACCGTGGCATTGGTCTCCTGGTTGGGTTCCTGATATCTGGAATGAAGTGTAAAGTCAATAGTGGAAGAATTATAGTTGTCGAATTCCAAGAGAATCTCATTTCCCCAATGTTTCACTTTGTACGCCGGAGCTTCCAACTCTGTGGGTCCACTTTGAAGGATCAAACGGGAACCTTCAGGAATAGACTGATACTTGTCAAAGATAAGCGACTTTTGCAAATTAAGGTAATAGTATAATTTACAGTCTTTAACGTCAACATCTGTAGGGGAAGGAATCCCATTTTGGAAGGTGGTGGAGAGGATAGGGTGAAGTCCATTAGGAGTAATGGACGAGTCCACTGCAAAATCGGCGAAATGTCTGTGTCTGGGTTTCAAGTGAAACATTGTTTTATGAAGGTTACCTTCTTCTTGTTCCTCGGCATTTAAGATTACTCTGAGTCCCGAAAGTACTAAGTCATCAGGGGTGGAAATGACGGGATCGACCAAAAAGAGCCCGATTTCCGTGGGAACGTCCGGATCGGTGACAAACTCAAGCGGTTTGGTTGTATGGTAAACCTGTTTGATGATGATGGCGGAATTGGAGATGGACACATCAAGAATGGAGTATTTTTTGGAGAGTTTCTTTGCCACGGCGGTGATTTTCAGTAAGTTTTTGATGATCTGAGGGTCATGTTCTAAATTGTAGCTGTAGAGTGATTTAAATACACCGACCCAGTTGAGAGGATCACCATTCTTCGAGAACTGGTTGAGAAGCGTGGCGGATTGTTTCAAGAGCTCCTCTTCGTCCTCTTTACTATAGTTAGCCGGTGGAGTTACGTAGTAGGAGGCTCCAAGAGGAAAGGGATAGTTGAAAAGAGGGTTACCATCCACCTTCTCATTTGCCTTGATTTGAATTCGGAATTGGTCGATCTGGGGTAAGCGGTGGGTTTGAGGGATCACAAGCTTGGTTTCCACCAAAAACCCTTGGGGTGGAGGTCTAACTTTGAAAGAAGAAGCGTCGGCGTGGGTGACTATTCCATCATGGGAGGATGAAGGGTTGTAGATGGTGACTCTTTGGCGGCTCATGGTGGGAGAAGGGCTGTGGGGTTGAAGGGACTGAAAACTGAGCGGTTAAAGGCCAAATAGACTTGATTGGGGACAGTTAAAGACTATAGACGTTGGGGGACGTAAGAGGGCCAATTTTGGGTCTAAGAGTATGAGAAAAGCTGCTATGGACTCAGAATGACGGTCTGGAGACGATGGTAGCAATGAGATGGGGCAATGATGGGCCAATGGCGAGGAACTTGGATTTGGTCGGGTTGTTGGTGGTGATAAGTGTGTGGTGGCGACGCGCGACATTGGGGAACCCAAATAGGAAAGGAGATTTTGGCAGGAAAAGGTGGCCAAAACTCGGTTGAACAAACAGTTGCAACGGTAACGGAACGTGGCAGTAACTCAAGCGGTTTCTCAAGAATTTTAAGCTCTTTTTTCCCGCCCAAAATGTGCTTTGGTGGATGCTAAAGAAGTTGGTTTCGACAGCGAGTCGCACCACCAACACTCTGATAGTATAACCCTTAACATTTATATATAAAATTATCCCTATCTTGGAGATCACGGTGGTGACGTGTAATAATTCCCCACGGCTAGCAAGAGTCAAACCTACACAGTTTTTTGCGGGAAAATCCAGCTAACTGAGGGGGAGGGGGGACAATTAGTATAATTATATTAGATTAGTTCTTCTTTAGGAAGTTCTTAATTAATTACTTAACGATGATGAACCACAAATTCTTGTCAAAGTCTTGGACTTCACTGAACATCTGGGGACTGGAACCATCTCCCCCCAACCCATAATCATCTGTCTTGATATTAATCAACTTCTTAATATCAATCAACTGTTTTATTAATCATCTGATTATTTATTATCATAACTCTATAATCACCCAAGTTAAACTTCAATACGATTTACAGTAGCAAGCTTATCACCTGGCGAAAGAAGTTGCAAAAAACACCTAAAAATGTTACTGAAATGTTAGCTGTCTGTTTCCCATTGTAAAAAAGTATATAGTTGTACCCTACTAGGTTATCAAAGATGACTGGCATAAAACTAGTGGTTGAGTAAACTATTTTATATTTTTAAGCAAAAGTATCGAATGGATTTTAAGCTACATTTATGAAAGAAGCAACACGGCGAAAACCCTTAAATCTTCAAGAAATATTAGAGATACTCCTATTATCAACTATTGAATTAATCAGATCTGAGTCTAATGATTCGATGTAGAGCCGAATAATTTTGAACATGTCAAAAAAGCTCTTTTTGTTTATGATTTTAATTATCATTTATTCAGGGTATATGATTATTCTGGTTCGAGTCTAGGAAAGGCATTGTTACCTATGTATGCATAATTGATAGCATTCATTGCTTCCTTGAAATGTTGTATTTTAAAAACCACCCTTCCATATCTCAACTATAATTCACCTATATAATTATGTGCTATAACTGTTCATTCCTCTTAGTATACATCTTCTTTCCGGTGTACTTCTTGGTACCTGGTATACTTCTTCCGATTATTTTTGTGGAGACGTCTTAATCTTTATTCACTAAGTACTTTTACCGAGTAGAAGCTTATTATGTCAGTGGAACGGTTTGAAACTTGGAGGCATGGTCACAACTTCAGCGAAAATGACTAACCAGAATAATACTGGGATTTCAACCCATGACTAGCAATCCTTCAGATTTTTTGTTTCACTATAATTAAATGTTGTCCACTCATTATATACTCTAGTTAAATTTCATAGGTTTTTCTTGTCTCTATATTGAATGCTTCTTAGTAGATCCGCTTCCGATTCATCACCCACCCCATGCACAAATTCGTTGGTATTAAGATCGATAGATGTTTGTGCTACTGGTGGTTGGTCGTTGGTATATTTCTGAGGTGTAAATTTATAAATATCTGCCATTACTTCCGGATAATCTAATAAAAGAATTAATAACTAACTTTAGGCTAATATAGTCATGGATTTTATTGGTTACAAATCCCATTGAATTAATTCATTCAATAATGTATAGCTAATTCTCGGAGATGTTTATGTTGTAGTTACAAGCTGAATCAAATTTTCATTTCTTCCCATTCTCGTTTCCGTTATTTCCATCACCATTTCACTATGAATTGTGCAAATTTTCGTTTGTCATTTTAATTTGTTCACCTCTTTTTGACCAATGTTCTATTATTAAAGTAATTATTAATTTGATTTGTAGAATAAGTAAAATCATAATAGAATTAGCTTTTATTCTGAAAGCATTAAAAAGGATGTAAGCATTAAAAAATCTTTGTATGGAAATAGTTAATCTTAAGCGTTTTCTGGGAGTACTCAAGTGACCACTTTAACATTAATTGAATAGATTAACATTTATTTAAATAGATTTTTCTCGTTGTTCTCGTTGTTCTCGTTGTTCAACTACACGTTAATAATTTCACGTAGATAACTCTTCGACGTGTTAATTCTTTGTTTTCTTTAGCCATACCACGTCTTTTCTCTTTGGCTATCTAGATTCTCTAATTATAGTCACTCAATTAGGTACTAAATTAAGTATTGAATTAAGGATTTCACTAACTCTTATTTTCTTTGGTTTCTGTTGGTTACTTCTCGAGTCCAGAAGTCAGTCTGGTTATGTTCCCCAGATAGTGTGGGGTTTTCCCATGCCCAGACTAATTGGTTGGACTTTTAATTGTGTCTGGATTTCTTTTGGTTCGCATGAAAAAAAACACCGCTACCCCCGTAATGCTGCTCTCTACCCTCTAAATTAGCTAGCACGGCTGACGGACGATTGTGATGCGGATGCTGATCACACAATGGACTCTAACTTTAAAATGTAGAGGACAATGGAGAGTTCGGACTCTATGAACTGGGGTTGGCTGGGTCTGATGGCACTGTCTGGTCCTGCTTGAGTCGTATGCATTTGGTGCATTGCCTGCTATTGTCTACTATGTATACCTTGTCTACCTTTTATGCATCCTTTGCATAAACAAAAGGTGATAGGATTGGCGCAGGCGGAAAGTGTCTCAAAACATCGGTGGTTCGCAAAAACCGTCGCATTTCACTTGTTGCAATAGGGGTTAATTCAATAAGCCTCTATACCTGCCCTGAGTATCCGAGAATATACTTCGTGGCAGTTTCATGGTGCAACCTGTAAATTTTGGGGACCACTGTGGGGATAGTCATTTGTTGGTGTCTGCATGGTTCGATCGGATGATATTTTCGTAGTTTTTAGTTTATACTTTGGAACAATCCGTGGGTTATGAGCGTGCGCCGGCGCATACCCCAGAGCCCTGCATAGATAATGGTCTAGCTAATCTAGTGTCAATAACAGTCCCTTATACGGCCAAACAATCAAGATTCTATACATCATCAGCTGAATTATCTACAATAATTATTACAAAGTGGTCGTGAAATATCTCATTAATCCTATAGCCAAGAAGTGAATAAATGTGGGGCAACCCGGGGTGGGGTATATGAGCCCGGGGCCGTAAGTTATGGACGCAGTCAATGCATAACCAATATGCGGAGTAAAACTATTATTGAGGTACGCCGGGGTTTAAGTTTAAACCTCCACCATTTTCATCAAAGACCGGGTCAACTCTTGAAAGTCTTCATCATAGATGAAATTTGTTTCCAATAATCTCTTGAACAACGAAACATCCTTATTTTCAATCCGGGCCGATACCTTCAAAGTAGATTCAATAGAGGCATAATAACCGTCAGTTTTATTTAAAAATGCAGGGTCAGGCAGGCGCCCGATTTGGTTTTCTTGGATAAGCAAGTTATAGTCATACAACAAGTCAATAATGTCGTCAATTACCCCATTAAGTCCATCCCCACCCAAGTACATATCAATGACTGCATTAAATTCAGTCTTGGCATCTTGTAAAGTAGTTAAAGATTTTGTTCCAGATGCCGACTTTATGCGAGTAGTTAATTCCACAATGCCATGATTAAATGCACTTAAGATACTGGCAAGTTTGTCTACCTGACATGAAAATGCTTCAAGTTTATTTAAAACAGTATCATTCAATGCGGGGTCAAGGGTACCAATAGGGTACAATACACGATGAGATTCAAATGAACTAAATTCATGATTCAAAAAGTTTTCTTTAAGATTGCACAAGTTATTAGCAAAGAATAATTCATTACTGAAAAACTGTTGTAAAACGTGCGTACAATCTTTACTTTTGAATAATGCAGGCATCACCAGTTTAAGTTGGGAATAATGATGCAGTCTGGTGTAAGTTGGATGATAATGCGTATATGAGGGGGAAGCGTTAATATCTTCATCTGCAGACAGTATTGATTGTGCATCATCTTCTGACACTATGGATTCAGCATCATCATCTTCATCCCAGTTGTATGATAGACTTAGGGTTAAATTATCGGGGATTTTAGTGGTGGTGGTGGTAGTGGTGGTTATAGTTGAAGGATTAGAAGCGTTAGGAATGTAAACAGAATCCATAAAATTGGTATTAGATATCGCTATTGGAGTAGCAGACATTTTTCAGTGAAATATTATGTTTAAGCAAAGTCGGCAGATCGAAATCACTTTATATGATGGGATGTCAGGCTAAAAAATAACTTAACCTGTAAACTCCGCCTGAATGCAGCAACAAAAAATGTCGCAGGGCCCGCCTTGTGCTCACGTGTGCACATTATCCCTGCCCCATATTTTTCGTGTCATGCTGCATGAAACCATGCGTAGGGCCCTACTGAAACTTTAAAACGGCGTCACGTGTGGTGCCACCCTTGGTATCAAATCTTATCTAACAAAGCTGTCATCTAAGATTAAGTTGCTGGAGTTTGGCGTTGGAATTTACAGCAAGTTTCCACACAGCCCAATTTACAATATGCATAGTACGATTTAATGTAAGCAAAGCTGTAAGCAAGCTGTAAAAAATCTGTCTGCTTAGCAGTATTGAAAACCCATGCAGCAAAACACACCTACAAAATATTCGAAAACCCATGCAGCAATAATCAGACACACATTGGGACATATACAGGAAATCTGATGGGAAACCAAAAAGAATCAGCCAAGAAACAATGAAATTTTCCACGAGACAACCATGAAAGCTGAACTAAATCAACACCTTCGAAACAGACATTTAAAGACAATTTCAAAATAAGCGCTCTCAAATGCGGTACCTATATTTATATCAGTTATTTATCACACGAGTTTTCAAAATTTTACAACCCCATAATGAAGTGTAATGACCGCCTAAATAAAATGTCGGATAGTATATCAAATTACCCTTATTGAATAAAGTGTCCGTTAATGAAGAACGTGTGGTGATGAAAAGAGCGATAATTAATTAGAATGATAATTAACAAGAATGAAAATTAAAGAATGAAAATTAACAAGAATGAAAATTAACAAGTGCAATGATTGATTAGAACGTTGATTAAGTAGAACGATGATTAATTAGAACGAGACTTAACAAGAATGATAATTAACAAGAATAAAATTAATTAGAAAGAATTAAAGAACGAAAATTAACAAGACCGATGGGGCTAAAATTTGGTTATGGTAATTGTAATAGTCCAGAAGTCCACTCTCTGCTAGAGAATTGATTTGAGAATACAATAAATTATACCAGTATAGTATCAAAAGGAACCTCCATTATTAGTGAATTCCCATTAGGATAATCTTCCCTTTATGATGATATTCTCATTAGGATAATCTTCCCTTTATGATATTCCCTTCAGAAAACCTATGACACCTTTCATACACTATACTCTAATACTCGACTACTAGTCACAGGTCTAATATCTATTAATCTCTTTCTATACCATCTATTTATTTTTTGGTTTACCTGTGGCCGTTGTGCCCAGGGCCAGCTTACTATTCACATTGATCCATGAGCTTTCGAGATTTGGTCAGTTGAATTAAATTTGGAGAGTTCGATTTAGATTAGTCCATTTTCCATCGAATCACATGGATGTTGTTCGGTTAGTTTTTTTCTACTGATTTGTTCAAAAGTATCTGAACTAAGCACCTTGCGAAATCTCTCTTCACTTTGATCTTGATTGTTGATGTCATCTTCAATTCTCTCTAACTCATAAGTCTGTAGACTAGGGAAAATTAGTGAAATTATATCTCTTGTTTCATAGGCTTCGCAGGTTACTCATAATTCATCATACTTTACTCCCTTTTCCTTCCCTCCAGGTACCAATACTCGATACTCGATATAGAGATTACCATATTCGTCCTGGTCTCTATTCTCATTACCCTCGCGGGGCATTCCTCTACCCTCTATCACTTCGATTTCACCATTAGTCACCACCTGACCCGGTTCACGTTTTAATTGGACCCATTCATCACCTTCTTCATCGCTTAAATGGCGGATTTTACGTTCCCAACCTCCCAAGACAGATTCTTTTAAGGTCAACACTTCAGTACGATATAAATGATGGTTGATCCGACGGTAACCCCAAGATTTGGAGAACTCTTCTCTAAAATTGATAATTAAATCTCCTGGAATAATACCACGACGTTTATCACCTTCTCCTTGTAGCACCAGGTTGGAATCACGAGGAGTTCCTGGCTTAATATACACGTCGTAATGTCTAGGGCCTTGATGACTTCCCTGACCTCCACACTGTTTACAAGGATGAGCAATAGTAGAACCATGACCACCACAGACATCGCAAGTCATTCTGATTTGTTGAACCATTCCAGGTGCAAGTTGATGTTGGACGGTGATCTGTCCCGAGCCCCTGCACTTACCACATTGATGCATTTCTTGATCTTCAGATCCTGTTCCCAGACACTTTTCACACATATTAGACATTTCCACGTCAAACTCCAACAAATGGCCATTGTAAAATTCTTTCAATGGAATGTGGACGTTCACCTGAGTGCTGTCACCCCGTCTCTGTCCATTATGGCCACCACCTCCGGCTCCACCAAAGAACTGACTAAACATATCACCAAATCCAAAGTCGGCACCCCCTTTAGGGCCTTCAGGATCGCCAAATTGATCGTAATTGCTCCGCTTTTTGGCATCGCTTAACACCTCGTATGCCTCAGCAATCTCAAGGTAAGTTTCGTGAGCCAGATCACTTGGGTTCTTGTCTGGGTGATACTTTAGCGAGAGCTTTCTGTAGGCGGATTTGATCTGTTTTTCATTGCACGATTTGTCAAGTCCAAGCACTTTGTAGTAGTCCTTAGCAAGAACTAGCGAAAGGATGAAAAGGAGAGGAATAAAGAGCCTCATGGTGGTATAAAGAAACGAACACGTAGCGGTAAATGTATAAAAGTGAGACAGACAAAATGAGACAAAATGAGAAGAATGAGACGCAGAAGAGAAGGATTGAGGTAGCGGAAGAGATGGGAGATTAGAGGGAGAAGCCACGTGGAAATTGGAGAGTTGGTAGGAGGTTACTTGGAGAGAATTTTGGAGAACAGTTCAAAGGCTACGGCATTGGTAAGAGGAGTTATCGCTTGATAGGTGGTGAAAACTATGAGAATTCGCTGGAAATTATGGGGAAATAGTTGAGAAATTACTGAGAAATCATTGAAAAATTACTGTACACACCTTAGAAAATCACCGTGGACCTTCTTTAAAATCAATGCTAATTTCTAGAAAATCGCTACAAATTCAAGGCGAAAGCACTATAAAAGCTCTTTGTATAATTTTCACCGAATGGATTACTGGTCCATTGCACTGTCGCTGACCACCATGAAAATCAACACCACTAAACAGGTTTCTTCCTCTTTATGGACGCGTCATAGTGATAGTTTGCAGCAATTGGTCGTCCCTGTGTTCCCATCACAGCCTCGCTGGGAGTCTCCGGCGACACCGTTTCAGGCCAGCCTAATCAGACAACCCGGTGAGTTCGCCCTACGTCCACCACTGGGTGTGAGAATCATGTCGTTCTTGTTACCTCAGACTCAAATGTTCTCGTCGCTGCTACTGGAACTTCCCAGCGGATCAAATCGCTGGCAACATGCTCTAAGTGGTCCAAAACTCCTTCCTCTGACCTACACCGACCGCTTGACGGTATGTAGGTGACCCAGTTGGATGAATTCAACCTTAGAGCTGACTGTTTGTCCTTCTCATTTTCTCATTTTCTCGTTTTTGCAACTTCTGTGATACCATCAAACTATTGGAGTTGGCTGCTGAGGTGAGTCACCGAAAGGCTTTCACCACTAGCGACACCTTTCTTAGCTTCATATCGTCTCTTCACGGTGTACATTCCAATTTCAAGTTCCTTATGAAAAATGACTACGGTGGATCGTCTCCTACAATACTGATAATCCATCCTCTCTCTTATTGGATTTCTTAACGGTTATCAGCATCTCACTTTAAATGAATAAAGAGAGCTTCAAAATGGTTTGAGTGACATGGCGCTAAACTTTCCTCGAATCACATCCCAAACCGCTATACGAAATCTTGTGGAATTAACCAAAATGTCTCGGATTGTCCCTAGGACAAGTCAGCTAAATGGTGTGACTTATTCGAACTGATTTATCACAACTGTTCAGTATCTTTCCTGTTTAATCCTCGGAATCTTTTGCTCCTTGGCATTGTTCCATTTTGCTACTTTTGTTGCTTAATTTGCTCCATCAACGGCATTTTCAATCTTTCCGATAAGCCTCTACACCGCCACAACCTTGCGTACCTGACACGGCTATGTCGCGTGTCGTCTACAGGTTAAATGAGCCCAGGGTGATAAGGATATTGCCAGACAAGGAGTTCCGTGGTCTCGAAACCCGCAACATCCCAACCGAGATTAGATAGCCGAAATCAATGGTCATAATCATAATGAAAAAGAGAAAAAGAGTAAATATAATTAAGAATGTTGTGGGATATAAGGGTGAACTCTATTGCCAGTAAAACCATATAGTAACACTGGCAGAGTCGTACCATTGACGGAATTGAAGCAAGACCATTGAATTGATTTGAATTCTTGGTATTAGCGATTATCCACTTCGATCCATTCCAAAACCCAACTGATTAGTCTTGGTCCAGGTCGCACTTGCCACAGGCCCCCTATACACCCAAGCACGTCGCTTATTTTGTGACAGCAATGTTCGATGTGGCTATGAGCAATATAGAGTCTAGCCACAATCATTCAGGTAAAGAATCTGGTAGTGTTTTGTGTTGTGTTTGGAAGTCACAAAATTGCTTCTGTTTGTATTTATTGCCAGATCAAATTTTGTTCATACTCTTTAAACTTTAACATTTATGACACCTCCACGAGTCAGTTCGGTGGCATGACGTATTTTCCAGAATATATCAAGATGCAAACTATTTCCCAGAAAATTTAGAAATCCACAATATTTTCCAAAATTGATCAAAGTTCAAATCACTCCTAAGTCAGATCAAAGTGCAAAAGTCTCAGTTGGAACTGGCATAGTTAGCTAAATTTTAAGGGGTAAATGGGAGTATAATTGATCCAGCTTTCTAAGTATTGCAGTACGGATTTTCTCAATCATTTCCAGTTTTTTGGTAATCACAGAATCACGATTTGGTGATGATACCCGCAGACTTAACTGCTTCAAATGGTCCAATATGAGACCATTTATGAACCAAAAATGGTCCTCTCTGAAGGCAATTTTCACCAGTATTTTAACCTCAATACAATCCTCCCGAGCTCTGAAGTAAGGGTTAATTAAATCAAAGGAAATCGACTGACTCACTCATTTCTTCGATTTGCACCAATTTTCGATACTGTTATTGATGAGTTTTTCATACTTTTCAAACCCCGCTGATTTTCGGTTCCCTCTTTTGGTCTTCTTTGCCGTCTCTGCCACCTTTTTGTCTTACTGCTAGGTTCGAAAGGATTGATCCCCACGTTTAGCCCGTACACGTCCTGAAATCACTAGGTATATTAAAAATTCATAAACCTTCACTTATCACCGCTATTTGCCCATCCCCAGGCTACCTTTGTGATCTTGTGAACGCCAGTGTTAATCTAGAAAGTCAACCTCAATCACAACCGCTTAAAATTGAGTGAAAACTGCTTAGTTTGACCAATAACAGATAGAAGAGTGACTTCTCGGTGACCGAAACGAGCTCAGAATTACCCCAATTCAGCACCAAAAAGCAGCAACTGTCTCCCCAGCTGACTCATGTGGATCTATGCTCCCGTCTCGGTACGATTGGTGGGCACTGACGACCTCCACGGCGTCTCTGGCATCCATCTCGTGAGTGATTCTCACACTTCAAATGGATTCATTGTCACCTTCAACTACGTCCCCAACCCCCAGGATTTCTCCATAATCGTCAGCTCTCACTGCCACTCACATAGCACACTGCTGTCGCTGGTCTCGTGGTACCCTGCCAAGGTCGACCGGGTTCAGGACGTTCCTCCGTCGATGGTACTGAGACTCGAGTACTTCCTTAAAAACGGATTCAACCTTTTTCCCCACCATACGGTGAAGGCGCCAAAACTATCGGTGGTGCAGCTCGTGGTGAGCCCCAGCGTGCTGCTGGCTTTGCAAAAGTCTCAAACTTATCGTCCGTTCAGGATATCTGAAGCCTCGGTAGGACTGTCCATTGAAATCTTGTCGTATCCGTTTTCTTTCAACAATTCATTAATGTTTTCCAACTTCATTTCTCAGGGGACTATCAACTTCCATATGGAAGATCTGGGGTCCACCTTGGCCTATTTTAGTGATTTACGATATATGGAAAATATGATTGGAGGGGTGGTGAGGAATCATCAAGGAGTAGTGGGGTTGGTATTTGGAAATCTCCGGAAAATCAATGGCGATGGAGAGTTGTTAGTGATCCTTCCCTGGAACCTAATCAGTCCAAATGAATTAATGGAAAAACCTATACTGCAATTAAAAAACCCTTTATCTTCTTCAGTCACTGCCCCAGTCGCTACCCCCAAAGCACTGGTTTTTCCTCTTCAAATCAAAACTACATCGCACTCTTCTTGGGGCTCGTGTGTCTACTACAACTCTACCACCATTGTCACCAATCAGCATGTGGTGGGACCATTTTTGAACGAACCCAATCTGAAAATCGAGATTTTTATTGATGCCGAAAAGTCCATAATCATTGACGATAAACATCAACTAGTGATTCCTTCCAAACTGCTTGATTTAGCTTTTATCAAGCTCGAGAAAGCTCACATTGATTCGCTAAAATCTTATATCCCAGCTCAAGATTCCAACCAATCACCTAACTGGTTCACTTCAGGAGAAAATGTCACCTCGTACGGGTACGGGTTGTTTTTCAATCAAGCTGTCCTTTCTCCATTGGTTTCTTCGGGTATTATCAACACCGTAATCTCACTTCCTGTTCATACCCAAAAATCGCCTCCCATCAACGCGATGATTATCACGTCTTCTCCTTGTTGGAACGGCTCTTCAGGTGGAGGTTTATTTAATGGTGAAGGTAGTCTCATTGGACTAATTTGTTCCAATGCTCAGGTATCAGTTCCACCATTACAAGAACACCAGCCGGCTACCAGTGTGAAGATCCCCCATATCTCGTTTATTTTGCCTATTCAACTAGTGGATTATTGCTATGAAAGAGGTGGAGAGGTTTCGATCAGCTCAGACATCTCCGATTTGTGGCAATTGAAACGGTTCCATCAAGATGTGGTGGTGGAACCCTCGAAGTTGTGACTGATTGATGAAGAAAGGGAACGAAACATAAACAGGACCAGCCAAAAAAGAGAGAGAATTAAGGAGGCGAGGGTTTACAAGATCAAACAATTGACTTTGGAACCTTTGACAAGCATCATCGGAATCAAAAGTAACAAAATTTGTCCCAATGACACCAAAGCTAAACCAGCTAATCGAAATTAGAGGAGTACCTGATTTAGATATCAGAGGTAGCAAAACTTCTGAAGAAAAGTCTAAGAATTCAATCGAGCAGTTGAGCCAGGAGCTCAGCTGGCAACGAATCCGCTCATGAGACACTATCCTCGTAAAGCTGGTGTATCACTATTAATTAAAATAGACTGAATATGCCCCTTATTAATTAATATATAGATCTCTACTAATTACATCATTCACAATAAAATACCGTTAACTATGTGGCCAGCTTTAGTAAGGGTTAGGTTCTGTCAAAGTATGTCTAAGGGTCAAAGGAACATGTTGTAGTGACGGTTAAGGAAATTAGGGGTTTTCATATGAAGGAGAAAGTAAGCGAGGGGTATTATACCACATTTGGGCACCACAAACCCCTTTGCGACTGAATCAGGTAAACCACATCCCACCTAATAAGAAATTCAGGAGCTAATCATAGTCAAACCCCACTATGATTAAACACACTAATTACAATAGATGAGTATTAATTAAAAATGAGTATTAATTAAATAGATGAGGATTAATTAAATAGAGTATTAATTACAATAGATGAGTGTTAATTACAAGATGAGTATTAATTACAAGATGAGTATTAATTACATGAGTATTAATTACAATAGATGAGAATTTCAATACATGTTCTATTAATCACTATAGATGATCCTTCAATCCCTGAACTTTGATTGATTGTCAAATCTCTCACTACAAGACTCAGTATGATCATCGTCTTAATTTATTCTTACAAATAATTACAATAAAACTCTATTGATCTATCCCAGTAGTAACCTTTATAACCCCGATTACTTAAGTGTTATGCTTCTGATAACATAATTAAATGATTCTATTAATCCCAAATCTTATTACCCACGTTTCACAAGTGGAATCATCTTAGCTTCTTTGTATTCCTTTATCTTTTCCTGGTATTCATATTGATAACTTTTTCCCAAGATCGGAGGAAGGACGGGAACGTCTGAAGGATGATTCAAGCTCGGAACATGAGGGTTGTAATTTTTTCCAAGTCCCACTGACCCCTGACGAACTCTTCCTGAGGTGGACGAGGTGGATGAACTATTGGACATCACAGGACTAACGGTGTTGAGAAGCTCGGTATTGTTTCCTGTCCCCAAAAGGCCGAGGGTGATGGAATTTGCTCTACGAGCACCGGTTCCAAGCATGGAATCAAAGTCATTGATGCCGTTATAGGCGGAGGAATAATTCATATAATTGGGAGCTGGAGGGAAGCGTTCTTCTTGGAATTTTGGCATTTCTCTCAGGACCAAATCGGAAATATATTTTGCAATGTTGGACTTGAGAAGAGCCAAATTGGCAAGACTGGCATGGTTAAAGTTGGAAGGTGGTTTAGAGTTATTAGAGCCCATATCCTGAGGTTTTTTCAGTAAGATTTCTCCACGTATCAATTCCAACCAGGACTCACAAATATTATCCAACTTTAATTTCACAATCCAGAACCATTTTTGATTGAAACTAAACTCTTCCTCCTCGGGACCCTTAGAAGTGATGTTGAGCTTCTTATATAAACAAGTTTTGTTATCCAAAAGTAAATAAATCAAGTTTTGAAGAATGTAATTCTCATCAAATAATTCAGGGTTATTCCAAATCATAATAATAATTTTATTCATAATGATAAGCCACTCTAAAATGAACCCATTGATAAAATTAAGCTGAAGAATATTATTGGGTTTGAGGTCTACCATTTTCAACGGTAAATATTTGGCGAAAAAAATGATAGGAAAGCTTATGATGCTCAAATTGTTATTAATTTCAATAGGATTTGATTTGATATTGAAATAATTTGTAAGAGTAAGACCAAGGTTTAAAGCTTGAGGATTGGATGATGACAAATAGTCCATGATGAACTGATTGATGGGATAATTGATATTTATTTCCTGAAGGGTAATGGTCAACAATTGCCAGTTGTAGAAGTAGGCGGGTATGAACAAATAATTATTGAGAAGTTCATGAAACTTTAACGGACTATTGATGATAATATTCTTTTTGAAGAGCTCAAATAGTTTTACAGATTGAGGATGAGAAGCTCCTGCAAAGAGTAAATCATTGGGATGAGAAACCATGGTCAAGTTATTATGGATATTAATGGATTTATTGATTAAAATGATGGAATTGTGGAGATAGTTCCTCGAGGTAAAGATGGCAAAATTTTCACCGTTCAAATATAATTTCAATTCGTTGAATAAGGTGGAGATAATGATACTATTGAGGAACTTTGATTCTGATTCCGATTGTGGAGGGACCAGAATAAACGATTTGGAAAGTTGTGACATCACCAGAAAAAGTGTCAAGTTGGCAGTTTCTGGGGATGATTCATTTGCCAACGTCTCTTCAATGACTCTCCTATGGATGAAAAATGAATAGAACTTGGGCGGCCCGGTCTTTAAATAATTGGAAAGTAAAATGTAGATGTTCCAGAACATGTTCAAATTTCCCTCGATGATATTTTCATTGGACGAGCTCATACTATTTAAATTGGATAAAATAATATAACTGATATCGTTCAAGTAGTTCAAGATGATCTCATCGTTGATATAAATCCCTTCGTCTTCAAAATCTTCGAAATCCCAGCTGCCATAGTCATACTCAATATAAATGTACGAAAGAAGAAATAAATTATTTAAAATTTCAATTTGATCCAAAACGTTGTTATTATTGTTGTAGTTGGGAATCAACTTTTTGATCAAAAGATTCCAGGACTTTAAAAAGAATTTAAGGGCATCCCTTCGGTTATTATTGGCATTATACCCGAGGGAAATCATGGTATAAATGATACCTACTTTGAATAAATTGGGCAGTTGTTGGTGGGGCTTATCTCGTGTGGTGATGTTGAAAGTGTTGAGATAATTGAACAAGTCTTTGAGGAGCCTGTCAAAGATCTTGAAGTCTTGAACCGCGGTGAGGAGGTTGATGTACCCGATTAAGAAGTAATCGTTGACCAAAAAAGCGGAATTCGAGGGATCTATCTGGATTAGAATAGTCTCTAATTTGCGAGTAATTGAAAGGAGGTGGATGAGGTCGTGATTGGTGAGGTCAGGTTTGTCTTCGGACTTCTTGCGTTTTTTGCAGTCTGGTGGTTGAATCGGGTAATTGATATTATGCAATGGTTGAGTGGGGGAATGGCTCGAACTTGCGGATGGTACATCATGATTAGTGGAGATTTCTTCATTTTGCATCATTTGTGCTGCATTAAGTTGGAAATTATGCACCGTACGACAATGTCTTTGAAGTAAGTCTCGCCTTACGAATGATGATGTACAATGAAGGCAATGAAATGGCTTTTCATTGGTATGTGAACGTTCATGACGTTGTTTATGTTCAGATCGTGTAAATGCTCGAGCGCAAAATGCGCAAATATATTTCTTGGTAGCCATTAAATTCCTCTATGAAGAAATTGGCCCCATATTCCATTGCCTATATATATCTAGGTACCCCGCAAAATCGTGTTGGAGTTTCCCCTCATAAGATTCTCTTGCCCGATTGGGGAACCACCTGCGCACAATAACCAGAGTACGTGGGGAAAGCATGCATGAGCCGCATCGGACTCCTTAATCATGGTTTTCGCGGGGTACCCTAACTTATGTTGCAATGAACCTGAAATCGAACACTATTGTGGGGTATAAAAGGACTCGTAAATATAACATGTCATAAGACTCGGAGATAACTTTTTGATGAGAGGGCCCATTTTTTAACTTCCCCCGCATGCAAAATGCACAATAAAACCATTGCATAAAATTTTATTTTGATTTTACAATTTCCGTAACGTCACATAATTCGGCTTGTCTTACTGTTTATATCATTATCTCTTTTTGTTTAACAATTTTATTTAACAATTCTTTTTTTTACAAAAGTTTGCTTTTACATTATATGCCGCATGGAAGGATGTAAGTCAATTGCCAAGCGTCAATGCGGGTCCGAGTCGAACTAATGCTTTCCTGTAAACTGCAAACCAATTCAGCAGGTTAGATTGACACCTCCTTAACCTATCCAAATCAACCATCCTCCCAAAGTTTAACGATGTCAACTAAAAGAGTACAGTCGGAAAAGAAACTCTACTAAACGGCCCTTTTGCCAGTTCTTTTTTGATCAGAAAATTTTCTAAATAAATCCAAAGAATCAACCCATCAGGTATAGCACAAACACCATATCCACTAAATGAGAGGATTGCTAGTACAATTTTCAGGGCGTGGCATTACATTTTTTGTGCTTTTTCCCGCTTGTTTTGGAACATTTCCGTGATATAATGTCAGATCTTTATCAAGACTCGTATCATTGGTATAATGAAAGTTTATGAAGCAATCCCTCTTTGAATATCGTCAATAATATCTTCTAGGTAAATAGGTATTCACCATTAATATTATAAAAAGTCGTATTCTTCAATTGTAAACTTTTTATAAATTTTATTTAATTTACGTTTGATTTGCAGGTCTGAAATTCTTTTGAAGTAGTCACCTTCCGTGGCTGTTTGTACATTACTGATTAAAGATTTCTGTACAATAATATGATTTCAGCTTCATCATCAATAAATTAAGTACATTAAATTAAAAAAAGTTGGTAAATATAAAATAAACTAAAGGATAAATATATTACTTAGGGAGACATTATCTCAGGTTAGAGATCAATGCCAGTTTCTACTCAAATTTACATGTTTCTGAACATTTATTGTATGGATTCCTTTGGCTTTCCACTCTACCATTTTGAGCCCTTTTTCATCGATACCGTCCAGTTAAACGCGTCGCACTGATTTTGGCAGTAGCACCACTTAACTCTGAATGCTCAAACAACGCATACGAGAGAGTATTGGGGAAAACCGACCTAAAAAATATCCTCCTTAGGTCAGCGTCACCTTATAAACTCATAACTTTCTTTCACAATAAGCGGTTTTAGCTCAGTTGGGAGAGCGTCAGACTGAAGAGATTCAGTCACAGTTA
>JAKTXH010000025.1:0-178608 GCA_030561405.1 Suhomyces atakaporum
CTTTTGATACCTCGAATTTAAGAGTCAAACGCTCTACCGATTGAGCTAACCAGGCTTTCTTGTTGACAAAATTTGAGGTAGTCATTTATGCTGTAACAGCTGAATACAAATCCCAAAACTCTGCTATTCAGCCCTAATTTTGGCTTTATTGGAGTCCCAGAATCTTAATATTTATTAGCTGATAGCTCAAACTGAATTTTGATCAAATTTCAAATTTTTCATCACTTCTCTCCTATTATCGTATGAAGACAGTTTTGACTTTGCTTTAATATAGCTCTATAGTTTTGAGGTTATTCTAACGTACGTACGGAGTTGATATTCACTCGAGTTGTCACATCAACGTCACCAAGCTAGAAGTTCGCTAATCTCTAATGAAATTAGTATCATCATATAACTCTCACCTACCTCCTTATCTTCCATAATCCAAATGAATATTCCTACGCTTTATGCGTAAACAATTGTCTAATTCTTTGATCATTTTACTATTCATTTAATGATGTGTTATCGTTGTCTACGAGGTTGATAGCCGTTCCAGTTACGTAATCTCAACCCTATCAAAAGCTACTTCGTAGCATCACCATGACCGACACAATCGCCAAAAAGGCCAAGCCGGAGACTCCAGGGTCCCGTTCCTACTCCCTATTCAACATCTGGGTGGTCACATTGGCCTTGAAACTCCTTCTTTTTGTCAGTTATCACTCTACCGATTTTGATGTCCATCGTAACTGGCTTGCCATCACCAAGAAGTTGCCAGTTTCTTTGTGGTATATCGAAAAGACGTCTCAATGGACATTAGACTACCCTCCGTTCTTTGCCTACTTCGAATGGTTCTTGGCTCAATTCGTTCCTCAAGTGGTGAAAGATGATGGATGTCTTGATATCGTAGAAGTGGGTGCTTATTCATTGCCTACAATATACTTCCAACGACTTACGGTGATTGTTAGTGAGATCGTTTTGTTTGTGGCCCTTCAATGGTTCATTGACTCCTCCAAAACTCATGCCTCTAAAAGAAGAGCCTACGTTGCTGCTTCAAGTCTTGTGATGTCTCCAGGCTTGTTGATTATTGATCATATCCATTTCCAATATAATGGAATGATGTATGGGTTTTTGGTGTTGGCAATTAATTGTGCAAGACTCAAGAAATACTTGATGTGTGGATTTTGGTTTGCCCTTTTACTTTGTTTTAAGCATATTTATCTTTATTTGGCACCAGCGGTATTTGTGTTTTTGTTGAGGGCGTATTGTTTGAACCTTCAATTTGATCCTAAGCGGAAAATGATCGAGAATTTGGTTTATTTGATCAAATGGTCTAACCTTGCCAAATTAGGTGGAGTGGTGATAGCGATATTTGTGGTGGCTTTTGGACCCTTTGTATATTATGGGGTCATTCCTGAACTTATGGCTAGACTCTTTCCTTTTAGTAGAGGATTGACTCATGCCTATTGGGCTCCTAATATTTGGGCTCTATACTCATTTGTTGATCGTTTATTGATTCAAGTTTATCATAGAGTACCATTGACTCGGTTTCCATTGCAAAAAATATTCAAATTTGATCCTAGCTTATTGTCTGATTTGAAGTATATTAATTCTTCCACAAGAGGTATAGTGGGAGATATTGAGTTTTTAATCTTACCAACCATCACTCCTCAACTTACATTCATCCTTACCTTGTTCTACCAAATAATGGCATTGATACCCTTATTCATCCAGCCTACTTTCAGAAGATTTATTGGTGCTTTGACCTTATGCGGTTACTCATCTTTCTTGTTCGGATGGCACGTTCATGAAAAGGCCATTTTGATTGTCATTTTCCCAATCACATTCCTCGTAAGTAGGGATAGAAGATTATTGGGTCCATTTAATTTATTGGTTAGTTGTGCTTATATTAGTTTGTTTCCATTAATCTTTACAGCCAATGAATGGCTTATTAAAGTGGTCTACACTTTATTATGGTACATTATTTATTACTTCAATTTTAGAAAGGTGGTAAAACTTCCTAAAGATGCTCGTGAATCCAGCTATATTTTGGATAGAGTCATCAACAGTTATATTTTGGGATTGGTTCCAATCATCATAGTTATCAGTCTCATGGATTTATTTGATAGCAAGTTTGAGATCTTGAAAAGATTGGAGTTTTTGAAACTTATGATTATTAGTGTCTACTGTGGACTTGGAATCATCAGTAGTTGGAATGGGTTTAACTGGTTATACTTCCTTCATGACGAAATTTGGGAAGATGACCAGTAGATACAGTTTATTTGTTCATAGAAGTGAAAGGTCAGTGACTCTTGCCATTCTGTAAATAATTGATTAATAAAAGTAATTTAATAATTAACAAGTTTTGAATTGGATTTTCGTTGACTTTGAAAGTGGCAGTCGAGCTCTTTCACACTTCGATGAATTCATCAATGTATCCTTTTCCACACTTATACGATTACGTCGCCATTTTTTATAATTACTAGTTTTGTGTTTAGAATGGAATCTATACTGGAGTAGTTTTTCACCTATGGTAAGATCTGGATCTCTTAATGAAACCTTTCGAGTAATCTTTGGGTCTGTGAGTTTCGACTTAAGAAGCATTTCAGGATAAATGGGATCGTCTTCATCCCAATTGTTAACAAAGGGAAGCGAACAGCTATTGTAATTTGAGTTTGAAATCCAGCCCAGGAAATCTAGAAGATTGGAAAAGTTAATGTCCATTATTGAAGCTGGAATAGAAATAACCAGGGATCAACTGGGGATTATTTTGGAGTTAGGAACTTAATATTACTGGCCCATAAATGGTTTTTCGAATGATATGCTAAAGTGAGATTGCTATGCTTATTTTAGAATCTCCAACTTTGGGGTGTATGACTGAATAGCGGGTCATATAGGCTCATGTATTCATCCCTTGGTTGTGTTCTCATATATATGTTAGTATTATTTGGTTGATTAGTTGTCATTTGGTAGACTATATTTGGCTGCGAAAAATGGAAACTTTGGACCTGACCTAAAAATTGATACATGTGTATATCTCCATTGATTTCACCGAATAGAAACTTTTATTACCCCTAATTATAAATACTCTTGTTGTCATAAACTAATATCACATCACTTTGAAAAATCCTTCAGGCGAGTGGCTTTTCCTATCCATTGGGCCAATGGAGCATAGTTATCTTCAATGGCATAGGAAGCACTGTACCAGTGTTCCACATGTTTGGACTGGTCGTGAAGGTGCCATGATGACATCGGAACCAAAAGAGCCAATGCCTGATCGACTGGTGAAATGGTAGTTAAAGGCATTTGCACAAAATATCCATTGGATCCCAAGCATACATCCAAGATCCAAGCAGTAGATCCAGAAGCAGAGACTGGCCATTTGGAATCTAATAGAATCTTCCCTCTGATGGTATCTGTCAACCGCTTATAAGCTTCCCATTCTCCCTCAAATACTCCCAAGTACACACCGAATGCTGGATCTTGAAACCTTGTGTTTTCATCAGAAGTCACATGTCTAATAGGGTCTTTAGGAAGTCTGAACTCTTTTGCTCTTATTCTGCGAATAACTTCCTCCAAACTCAATTCTGCTTCATCATTAAATTTGTCGTTTTCAAGGTTATCATCCTGTTTATCATCTTTTGCATCCTCTATTTTCTTTTTCCTTCCTTTTAACTTGTCGTATTGGTCGTAGTAATTTGGTTTGGAATTCTTAGATTGTGTACCACAACTGATCTCTATAGGTTTGGATAATTGTTCCATTTCATGTTTAGCATCCAAGCTTAATTTTTCCCAGTCAAAAGCACACCCTTTTCTTATCTCCAACTCGTATTCATATGCCACCTCTTCTCTCTTGAGACTATCTGGTAATGGATGTTTAGGGATGTATACCGTGGAAGTCTCTATCACCTTGGTAATCCCAACGGATCCCAAAATGTCCAGAATGGGTTGGAAGATTTGCGTTCCTGGAGGGATATATACTCTGGTTTCAACTGTAGATCTAATCCCTGAACTTTTAAGAGTAATGTCTTCCATTCTTTTGGCAAACATCAAGGCTGCTATATGACGAAAAGTGGCAGGACCAATGAACTTGGAAATTTGGGGGAACTCGTAGAGTATCGTCTTGTAACACCGATCAACAAACTTTAAGTATGGAGTGATTGAAGGTATCATGGTGACTTCTTTACAGTTATTGGTGGATCTGATGTTCAATTGACTTAAAAAAGCGGTGGAAAGGGGACTCATATTGGTCGACCCATTGCTCTTCCTCTCTATACTGTCTGTGATGTAACCCATTGTGGTACTGAAACCTCTCTAGCAATTGCGTGGTTTAAGTAGTGGTAGTCTTGCTAGGCTGGATACAGGTTATACGCGGTGACGCGTTTTTAGATACCAGCCATGTAAGGAACAAGAATTGACGAGATGACGGCCGGGGTAGTGGAGCACTGGCCTTGGGGCTGGCTGCGGAAGAATGCTTTTGGCATATTAGAACCACTTCTGGTGAGATTGAGAGTGTTGGACTGTTCTTTTATTGCATTGTAATTCTTTTAATTATACACGATCACTCTGGTAAATAATCCATTTATGGGCGTTACTAATCTACTGGGAGTTGCTGAGCTGTTGGTTGTAGATGTTTCGGCACTTTGGACCTTTTTAAGACCTTCAAAGCATTTCAAAGGGTATTTCAATAAATATTTGTGGGGACGATGATGCTCACATTATCGATTTAAGGTAAATTTTTGAATTTTTCAGGATTTTCACTAAAATTTTTGAAACAATCTTTGCAATGAAACTCTTGAACATTCGAGGTGACCATGCTTAAATGATATCACAAATCCCCAGACTCGTTGGACTCGATCATTTTTCCCATTTGGAGCCGAATATTCTCGGGGGTACAGCTCTTTTCAGTGTTAACATCTAATCTAGTTGGAACTATCTTAAAGAAGAGATCGACCACTAGGATCTAGAAAGCAGAAGTCTATACTTAGTATTAATTGTATAGGATTGTCGGAGACCGAGAGTGGCTGGATCTTCCATTTATTAATCAATTCTACTTATGCTGTTGAAGTGGACAGATTCTATACTTCACAGAGATTAGTGGAGAAAAGTATACCTGGCGTGTTGGAGGTCTATGAGCTTCTTACAATCTGCCAAGAACTAGCTTGTGAATATCACTGATTGATCGTTAAAAATTGAATTCTTAAAAATCATCAAAAATCCAGAAAAAAATGCTCCCAAAAAATAAGCATAGCATTTTGTACTTGAAAGATGCAAAGGCAAAAGCAGAAAACTTTCCTTTCATGTTTAAGAACTTACTTTAAACGCTAACAATTCTAAAAAATCAACAAATGGTTCTGTGGTCTAGTTGGTTATGGCATCTGCTTAACACGCAGAACGTCCCCAGTTCGATCCTGGGCAGAATCATTTTTTTGCTGTGTGGACCTTAGATGTTTAGTTGCTATAAGCACTGATCTGCATCTAGAGATATCTTACGAACAGAGTCCTTTTAAGTTTATACTAAAATATCGCACAATTGTCCGAAGTTCAACCCAGACGATGAGCCAATCCAAACTCTATTTGAAAGACTTCTTTAAGCCACGGTGTGGCCGTAGTAGGCACATCAGTCCCATCTATTCCGAATCGGAAGATTAATTCAAGCTCGGAGTTTTGCCCCTTTGAGCCCTGTTTGCAGCAATTAAACTGACAGCAACCAAAAAAGTATATAAGGGGAGGATCATGCTACGTAGTATTAGCAAAAAATGTCAATTAGTTTAGGAAGATACTTATTCGAAAGATTACACCAAGAACCTTTGGGAGTTGGATCTGTATTTGGAGTTCCAGGTGACTTTAACCTTACCCTTTTAGATAAGATTGATGAGGTGGATGGATTGAAATGGAAGGGTAATGCCAATGAATTGAATGCCGCCTATGCTGCTGATGGTTATAGCAGAGTCAAGAATGGGTTTACAGAAGGTCCTGGAGGATTTGCTGCTTTGGTGACCACTTTTGGTGTGGGTGAGCTTTCAGCTTTGAATGGGATTGCCGGTTCTTATGCTGAACATGTTGGATTACTTCATATTGTTGGGGTTCCATCTATTTCAGCTCAGAACAAGCAATTGCTCTTGCACCATACTTTAGGAAATGGTGATTTTACCGTGTTCTACAAGATGTCTCAAAGTATTACTCAGGCTAGTGGATTTGTGAGAGATGGTGAAACAGGACCCGATGTCATTGATAGAGTTATCAGAGAGGCTTTTGTTAATCAGAGACCATCTTATTTGGCATTCCCCGCAAATTTGGTAGATGAACAAGTACCATTGGAAAGGTTAAAGCAGCCACTTAATTTGGAGGCACCTCCTAACGATAAGGATGCTGAAGAAGAGGTTCTTGATACAGTATTAGATTTGATTTCCAAGGCCAAGGACCCAGTGATTCTTATTGATGCTTGTTGCACAAGACATGATGCCACCAGGGAAGCTAGAGAGTTAATTGACAGGACTCAATTCAAATTCTCGGTCACTCCTATGGCAAAAGGTGCAAGAGATGTTAGTGAAGACCATCCTCGGTTTGCAGGAGTTTATGTGGGTACTCTTAGTTATCCAAACGTTAAAGAAGCAGTTGAGTCTTCAGATTTAGTTATATCTTTGGGGGCAATGCTAAGTGATTTCAATACTGGTTCATTTTCGTACAGTTATCAAACCAAGAATGTGATTGAATTTCATTCGGACTATACTAAAATCAGACAAGCCCAATATCCAGGAATTCGTATGAAACATATCTTGAGAAGTTTATTAGATCATGACAAGTTTGAAGAAAGCTTTAGCCACTTCAAACCTGCTCAACTTCCTGAAAAACCTTCACCTGCTCAAGAACCTACTGGTCAGGTTATTACTCAACAATGGTTATGGTCTAAATTGTCATCATGGTTAAGAGAAGGTGATGTTATTGTCACCGAAACAGGTACATCTTCTTTCGGAATCATCCAAACCAAGTACCCTAAGAATGCCGTGGGTATTTCACAAGTTTTGTGGGGTAGTATCGGTTATAGTGTCGGTGCTGCATTTGGGGGAGTTGTTGCAGCTGAAGAATTGGATCCAGATAGAAGAGTGATTTTATTTGTTGGTGACGGATCTTTACAATTGACGGTACAAGAAGTTTCCTCCATGGTAAGAAACAAAAACAATATCTATGTGTTTGTTTTGAATAATGATGGTTACACCATTGAAAGATTAATTCATGGAGAAACTGCAGAATACAATGATATTCAACCATGGAAACATGGACAAATCTTGGAAACATTTGGAGCCAAAGAAGGAGAATTTGAGTCTTTGAAGGTGAAAACTCCAAATGAATTGAATGAATTATTTAGTGACAAAGCCTTTGCTAAGAATGACAAAACAAGATTAGTTGAGATCATGTTAGAAAAGATGGATGCTCCTGATAATCTCGTGAAGCAAGCTGAACTACTGGCCAAAGCCAATAGTGGTTAATAGTAACGATATAATTAATGATAGATGTGATGGGTCAATTAAAAGAGGTTTATAGTTTTATATAATAAATTTTGACTAAGTATTTGATTATTACTTAAGGAATGAAATTATTTAATTCGTTATATGATACAGGGTCGTGATTAGTTATTCGGATTGAACATATAATCAGGAAACAAGGATTCCCAGTCTTCGTTGAACAAATCCGAAGTCATCAACACCGGAGGACCTCCCAAGAAATCCAAGCTTTTATCGAATAGTAATTCGGTATTGGAGTCTACTACTGAACGAGGGGGGTTTGTGGTTGGCAGTGCTAGTGATGGAACAGGAAGAATGGAGTCGGAACGTGAAAGTAATTGATGATTTTGCTTTTCGATTGGAGTTGGTCCGCCATTTTGAACAGGATGTGGAGAATCTGCTGGTTCCGTTTTGATATGAATGGGTGAATCCAAAAGTCGTTCATGGACATGATGGTGGTGGGTGCGAGGGGAGTTTCCATCTGTAGGTTCATCTTCTAAATCGTCAGGGTCCTCGTATCTAGTTTTTAATTTAATGCTGATCATGGTATAAGATTTTTCTGCCAATTTCCAAGTTTTGGATGATCCTTTTAATACTTCCATAAAGAAATGAAGTCTATCTTTTTTCTCATCAATTAATTGTTTACTGGTGTTTGTTAATAATATAATGGAGATGGATAGAATTGCGCAATAAACAATAAAGATAGAAATCCTTCGAAATCCATGAACACTTTGAAATTTATGAATAGCATCATATAAATCATCAATTGCTTCATCACAAATTTTCAAGGGTGACAACTCATGATTTTTGGAAGATTCTCGTTTTCGGACTATTCCCACGAATGGTCGGTTTAAACAAAGTACCAAAATGTAGTAATAGTATCGTATACAGGTTAAGGTTGGATTTTCAGCAGTTTTCCTCAACGAGTTTCTATCCCATTGTAAATCTGGAGGAAGTGACATTTTCCATTTTCGTATTTGAGCATTATACTCATTTAATTTTTCCAATCTGGACACTAGGTTTAAATCTTCATGATGAGATTGATCATTTTCGATTTCTGATTTTGTAAATATATCGTTCAACATGTTATCGGAGATATTAATGAGGTTTATGATTTGATTAAGAGGGTTGGAGATATATGATGGTTCTGTTTTTGGCAAGGAATTCTTTTCCAATGAGGATTGGTGACCATTTTGCTTTTTGATGAAGCCTCGATAGGTGAACTCATCAATCCATTCCAAGTCAGGCAAATCATTTGTTTCAGGAATTGAAGCATCGGTCAATTTCAACAACGAAGGTCTTCCTAGAAGCAAACTAATATAATGATCAGCCACGTAACTCCCCCAATAAATACGGCTTCTAATGCTAACGTCCAAGGGACTTAAATGTTCTTTTGATTTAACAAACCAAACTTCAGGATTAAGTTGGAAACCCAAATCAAAACCCATTCTCATGGCATTTCCTGATAACATCCAACCACTGGAATTATAACCATTAGAAATATCATAAAATGCCAAAAGTAGAAAACTTTGTAAAGAAGTTATTGAAGGATTATTAAGTTTGCTTAGCAAAAGATCTTTAGCCTCATTGTAGAATTGGATGGACTTATTATAAATCGATTCGTCATCAGACATTTTAGATCCAAGAGCACAAATACTTAAAATAAGGACTTTGGAACAATAAATGCTATTAGGTTTTGGATTGAAGAAATCGATCAAAAATGCTTCCCGGAAAATGAACATGTTATGGTCAGGGTATTGCCAGGTAAAAAATAATTTAAGGCAGTGAAGAATGTCTGCATTAGTATTAAGTAGTTTTATTGATGCAGCCTCTTCATTTTTTAGGTTTTTGGCGTTTTGACTGATTAAACTGTCGTCATACACACTGGTGGGCCCATAGATGGCTCTGCTTTCATCTTCGTACATATGTTCCTTACCAGAATTTGACGTTGTTTCAGGTTCTAATTTAAGTAGGTCATGATCATCCAGAGCGTTTTTTTTGATTAGTCGGTCAAGATCAAGAAGGAGTACCTTTTTAGTGTCTGCGTCTGCCTTGTTTAAAGAATCTAGAAACAGCGTGAGGTTATGAACTTTTGATTCAAGCTTTTTGACGTACAGTGAAGATGGACGTATCTTACGAAGATCTTTGAGTTGAATGCACTGGACGCCTACTTTGACGCAATTATCGCAGGGATGGTTGCTGCTGCATTTAATTTTGCGGACTCGACATCGTTGGCAACTGACTTGCTTAGCGGAGTTCATCATCCATGCTTTCCTGATCGGTGTGGAGCCTGCGGAGTTGCGATGATGATGTGCGGTCGGCACACGACCACTATAACTAACGAGGGAGTGTGCCAACCAAAACTAGCCCAGTCCAAAAAATGGTGAGCCGTCAACTACCAGAAGAACCGAATTAACAAGAGAAGTGGTCAAATGAATTAACCAAACGTCAGAATTGTTGAAAAAAAAAATAAAAGAAAAAAACAGTTTTGTCAAAATTGACAAGCTCTTCAATGCTGACCACCATTATAATTAGGTGATATATGGAGAAGTAGTCATGGAGAAGAAATCTTGGAGAAGTAAAACTTTGGAGAAATAAACATTTGGAGAAGAAATATTTGGAGAACTAAATCTTTGGAGAAGAAATCTTTGGAGAGTAATATTTGGAAAAGTAATTCTTGGAGAAGTAGAGTCGCCTGCTCAAAGAATCGACTGATCTGACTGGAAAAAGATTTCACTAGTCTTCATACTTATAGTCATTAGATGGTCTTGTATTAAATTGTATCATTTATCTAACTATATGGAGGGAATACCGAGGGTTGACAAAGAATCACTTCAGGTTAATAATGAAACTTTGCAAACATTACGTGCACCAGTAGAACACCATTCGTTAAAGTGTAACATCTCTTGTGCTAAGATTGAAAGGTGATTTTATAGTGTGATTTTATAGTGTGATTTTATAGTGTGAATTTATAGTGACGATTATCAATGCTTGAGGTAGTTCAATAAGATCAGTTTCTTTGATATTTCCATCCGATTTAATACGTTTTGAGGGTTTGAGCCAGTAAAGACACAACGAGTTGTATCCCACCGCTTTTATAAGAGTCTATAATGCAAGGACGATCACAAGGATCAGGGATTAGTTGAGCACCAAAATCTGGTAGGTGGTGTAAACCACAGCAACGATTCCCACCACAAATAAGACGTAGTCAAACACTCTTAAATAATGGTCTTGACGTGTCAACGACGCCTTGTGCTTCAAAGTCTTTAAGTGGATCAATGGAGGGTAAATGTAGACCAATGGAATACAGGCAAAACATCCGTTGAATGAAACAAATTTATCGATATTGCTGGCATTAACATAAGCGATCCCACAAATGATACCAACTATAAGCGATCTGAAAAGGTTTTTGAGCCACTTGACTTGAGGGTTGTATTTTCCCGAATGACGGTAAAGTTTGCCCTCATTATCAGCTTTACTCTTTGTTTTAGAATTTTTCACGGCAGGATGGAAAGCTAACGCTTCTAAGATCTTGATAGCAGGGAACAATTGTAATGGAGCTGTGAGGAAGACTGCCAATGAATACAATATCAAGATAGAACGGACAGCGAATTTATCCTGAGGTAAATTGAGAATGATGATTGATTTGATCTGATCACCGAACGAGGTGTAACCAATGGTACCAATAGCTACGAAGAGCACAGTAATGACCGACATACCTGCAAAGAGTACCATTGGGAATTTTTCGGGTTGAGCCATAGAAGCTTCGATGGGCAATATAAGACCAATACCCTCAAATGAGGTCACAGCAACACCAATTAACATTGACCAACTGTTTGAGTTGAAATTAGCGATGTTTGGACCCACCCCGTTGTTCACCAAGTTGATTCCTGAATAGTAGAAGATAATGATTAATCCCACTATTATAAAGGCTGATGAAACTAACGATACAAACGACAATTTTGTCAAATTCCGGATGAGTACCAATGGGATCATCAACACGAATTGGACCAAAACCACGTTGGCAGTGCTCAAGTAGGGGTGGAGGGATTCAGGTAAGACGGTGGTCAAGAAAGAGATGACATTTTCGGCTGCAAAAAGAATGTAGGTGGCCACAAATCCAAATTGAGACAACACAATGGAGATGAGGATAAAGACTTTAAGCGGCTTACCATACGTCTTGAAGCCCAACTCACCATAAGATGACAAGTTCATAGTTTTCTTGGATTTGATGAGGACCACATAACAGAGATAGGTTAGCACACCAAACAAGCTTAGAGTGGCAATAGAAAAGCCCAAGCCTCCGTTATAGAATGCACGGGGTAAGAAGAGTACCCCTGACCCCACCAATGACTTGAATAGTAAAAAGAATGTTTTAAGTACTGATGCCGTACCCTTGACTGGTTCTTTCGATTTGGAGCGATGAGGCAATTGCTTTGGCAAGTGGTGGGTATAGCCGGGGATATTTCTGCGGTCATTCAACAACGAAGACTCTTCATCAAACACCTCCTCGTAATTTGTGCTTTCTACATCAGTTTCTTCACTATCGGAATGGTCTTCACCATCGCTGAAATCTTCACCGGCAAAATGACCGTAGATTGACAAGAACTCCACAAAGTTACGAGTCAAGAAACTGGGAGGCGCCTGGTTCTGTTGGATTGACTTGTTGATCAAAAACTCTCTTCTGAAACCTCCTGGCACATTGATATCGCTGGCAGTACTTTCACGACGGGATTCCAGTAAAAAAGTCAGGAACGACGAGCTCCGGGTTCTCCGACGAGGGTAGTCGTGAAGCGAAGGCGTGAGAGCACCCGCTGATGGAGACGAAGACGCCTTGTTCACACTACCATCAGATCCATTCTCTAGCTGGTGGTAGATCTGGCGAGCAATGTCACCACCCTGAAGCTTCAAGGTGTCTTCCTGGCTGACCAAGTGCTTGCTGACCGTCTTGTAGTCCACGTCCTTGGACGAGTTGGCGATACTGGAGATGTGTTCGTTGTAGGAAACACTGCCGTTGTTGTCGTTGTGTAGCCTGGCTTGCAGGGACGGGGAGGGCGTCATTATGGGCTGTTGGGAGCGGGTGGAAAGCGCAGGGGACGAGGGTCTGGAAGGATACGGGGAGTGTAGTGGAGGGGGCACATTTTTAGACATTGTGGAGGAGATATTAGTCAGTATTGCGTAGTGTGGATGGCCGTGGGTATATACGGAAGCTGCACGTGACCCCCATCGCCACCTTAGCGGCATTACCCCATTGGGAAGGGCCCCATAAGGGTGACTAAACCTGAGTTATCATGGGCTAAGCCGAATGCAACACCCAGGGTTATTCCATTTGAAACTCTATAATTATTTTACTGAATTTGGACCGTGACTTAAGCCTTGACTTGAGCCTCCAAGGTTTGGACCTTTTCAGTTCCATCGCATTCCGTAGCCATGGCTTAGATGGGTGACGTGGTAGGAGGGTCAAAATGCCTTAGAGAGCTTGACCGCCTTGGAGATTTGGGGACGTCAAAATGGTTGGTTTGATAAATGTTCCGAGGTCGAACGAGGCTCCGGTCAGAACAGGATACAGTCAGAACAGACACAAGACAGAAACAGGCACAAGACTGACAAGACAGACAAGACAGGCTACAGGCACAAGACAGGCTACAAGCACAAGACAGGGTTGGGACAGTGTTGTGGACATCGTAGACCATCGTAGACCATCGACACCATCGACACCATCTATAATTTATCTACCATTACTTGATCTATCTTTCTATCATTACTTGATCTATCTTTCTACCATTACTTGATCTATCTTTCTATCATTACTTGATCTATCTTTCTACCATTACTTGATCTATCTTTCTATCATTACTTGATCTATCTTTCTACCATTACTTGATCTATCTTTCTATCATTACTTGATCTATCTTTCTACCATTACTTGATCTATCTTTCTATCATTACTTGATCTATCTTTCTACCATTACTTGAACTATCTTCTACCATTACTTGATCTATCTTTCTACTTGATCTATCTTCTACCATTACTTGATCTATCTTTTCCATGTTTCTATCATTTTCCATTAAATATTCATAAACACTTTGCAAGGTGTTCCGACTGGGAAATTTATGCCCAAGTGCTTTCCCAACTCCTTATCAATTTTGCGTAGATAATCAGCACATCCCAGCCGTATTCAGTAGATGCACTCCAGACTGCTGCCTTTGCCAAAACCCATACTGCAATACTCTGGTTTAGGTTGAACGGAGTAGGTTAAAAGCGAGTCTCAGAGCATCGTATTCAGAGTTTTAGAGTAGTTTTTAGACTTTAGAGCTGAGTAAATTGCACCGGCACATGCTGGCATCCATCGATCCGGATGGCCAGGACAAAGAAATAGAGTCAGACAAGAAGAATAGAGTCAGACAGAAATAAACCCAAATGAGAAAATGACCAAGAAATAAACCTAAAGAGAATAGACCAAGAAATAGCGAACTACAATTGCACCCGTATGACTTCGTAACCCATTACTCTTGAGAAATAGACTATAGCGTTCAAGAACTAAAATATCACAGGAACAATTGGGGACTTTATGGACTTCGTCATCATTGACCATTCAGTTTATTGTCATTGCAATTCCTGGGGTAATTCACATGGACTATGGATATTCAACTATGGATATTTCACTATGGATACTTCACATTTAATTATATTGTCGTACACCTAGTTCTATTGTCGTTGATATTTTCACATTTAATTATATTGTCTTTCACACTTAATTGTATTGTCGTTTGAGCCTAGTAATATTGTCGTTAAATTTGTCTTTCACACTTAATTTTGTCGTTAAATTTGTAAATATCGTTGAGCCTTACTAGCACCGAATAATATTCACAATTTTTGGCGATCCTTTCCTTTCAACATTGAACCTTTTCGTCTCAGAATAATTCTCGTATCGTTGGGGCAGTTTCTTAAATTAGCATCTGGTAAGGCAGTAGCCACATACCCGTAGGCTGTAAATTCCGCCACTTTCATGCCGTTCCGTGCTTTGATTGGACCTGTCACTTGGGGGAACGGCTTCAAATTACGGATTTAAATTACGGATTTAAACGATTTAAACGATGTTTTGTCGTTAGTTACCGGTTGGGGTGGGCCCACATAATACGTATTTTGATTCGTACGTCGAGCTGCCGCCGATTTACATCAACTTTTATTTGATACCATCATTGTTCCTTCCGGAAATAACCATTTTAGACTATTCTATTTTTAAAAGGGGGTGCTTATACAGAAAAAACTGGCACATGATACGCACTGCAATACGTGCCGCCTTAATTTAAAATCTCCCCCGTCTTTTGCCTTTAGTCTTACCATCTTCTTTAGCTTTGTTTCACGTTAAGGTACGGCAAAACTTAGCCGGGTCGTGCGCCACCCAAATTCTGCCAAAAGCCCCTAATCGAGTTTTGGAGCGAGCAGCGGGGCTGAATCAGTGCATTGCCGAACTAAACATCATTTTTACCGAAACTAGGGCGGTTCTAGGCATCTACGTAAAACGTAGGCACGTGACACGCCATACCACGCTGAGTCAGTGGTTACATAAGCGTACAGGTTTTTACATGCACTGATGACCTGCAGCGTTGTTGGGGATTACCTATTTGAGAGCGATAATCATTAGAGGGGGGATCTGCTTAGTACGTTTACCAATAGTGGGTGCTAATAGGCTTTTACGGACTTCACCGCACTCCACGGGCGTTATCATACATAGGATCTAATGCTACGTTCTCGGATCCATTACACGATTAGTGTCTGTGCATGGTCGCCCCAGAATAAAAAAGTTTAATAAAAAAAAAAGAAAGAGGAAAAAAATGTAATAGGTGCAGGACACGGCGTTCAAAAAATTGTCAATATGAAGGATTTAGCGAGTCTTACATTTACGTAAAGATCTTCACGCAGGATTCTGGGCACATGCTCACAATTATACTAACTCCATATAATGCGTTTTAAGGTTAAGGTTATTGATTACTCCTAATTTCTGCCTTAGTTAAAGCATGAATTTCACTATTATCGGCATTTAAAACTTAATGCTCGCATTAATTGAATTTTGGATTAAGTTATGACTCGATTTTTTAACACTGCCAATTGCCATTTTCTTGCATTGGCAACCTTATACCATAAGTATAGAACCTTTCTCAATCACTTTGTTCACTGGGTAACAATTAAAGAGGGCCCAGTCCGCGTTTGCATTGTAAATCTTCATGTATTGTCCCTGTCATATTTATAAGTATTATTGGTCGTGCGCAGGTAGCTCTGTAAAAAATATCTGCAACGAACGCATACTTACAATATCACATTATTTTAACACGTATTAGTTGTACGATGTTTTAGCTTGTAGCTGTTCCAATATCATTGCTTCTTTTGCTTACATATAGAAGTAGTAGTATTGAATTCCAACCGTATTTGCAAATTAGGCGGAGTTTACCGATCATAAACCTTAATTAGTGGTAGCACTACTAACTCATGTGACACAAAGAGCATGTTTGTCCGCGGCATGCTCGTTGTAAACGGCAAGTGCGAACGAGATCGTTCAAATCTTTGACGATGAAATGGAAACAGTTGGCTATGCTCTAAAGATTGCGACTTTGATTTCCCAGCGCCTTGACGTCGTTGTCAAAATGTATTCTAACATCTTACTTGCTGAATATATATGGATATGAAATTTCAGTAAGGCACAGTTACGCAGACTGAGATCTTGCATAACCATGCAGAACTTGCCGATATACCATGGATGGAAATACGATGAGCCCTCACGAAAGGTGTAGAACGAGTACATTCTATTATGATGCAACCCGGGTTGGGCTATGTCTATCAAGCTGTCATGCCTATGTTCGAAAAGCATGATTATTCTGTTATTGATAGAATTACATTGTTGCATTCACGACTGAGTCAGATGCAACATGAGTGCGGGAAAAACTTTTTGAGGTATGACACAAAAGTCATGGTAAGCGCCTCGCATATACTATCTTGTTGTAATAAGATGCACAGATGGCAGAAATTACGCCAAGGAGCAGTAAGTGCCAATAATGACCAAGATGGTCTGGAGAAAGTTTGGGGGAGGCAGTGGAGGAGGGGTCATAAAAGATTAAGTGGAGAAAAGGACCGGGACGGAGTAGTGGGACCTCGGAGGGGTCGAGACTGGAGCAACTCCCGACACATTGCTAGCATGTGGGAATGTTGCGGATTAGTAAAGGATGGCACATAATTCCTTGGTTGTTAGTGGTTGAACCATAATAAAAAGATGTTCGCTGCATTAAACTAACGCAGGCATAGTATGATAATTCTTTTTTTTTGTTTTAATTTAATATGTTTGTGTAAGTTTCCATTTGACGCATCATGCAAAAGTAGGTTTTACCTTCAATAACTCCCGGGAAAAAATATCTTGAATTTGCCTTTCCCGGCAATGGCCGCATTACCAGATACTAATCAATGATTACCGCGGCAGGATTACAGCGGGGCTCAACAAAATAGGGCATTAAATATTTAGTATATAACTAGTTGGTCCCCAGCTTGTTTAATCATATCCATCTTTATTGATCATGTTGGAAGATATAAATCAAGACTTCGAGTTCCTGGAGAACATCGATTATTTGGACGGCACCAACAATTACCTTGCCGATAACCTCAACCTTATGACTTGTGTCAAGTACATCTCCACATCCTCCAGCGAAATAAATACTCGACTTCACAATGCTTGTTGGAGAAGAATGTACCAAAATTTGAAGCATCTTCCCCAAGCCAATCCCCAAATCATCAATTGGGATAAAACTAGTGATTTGACCTGGCTTTATGGACCCAAGTTTATCCAAAAAGACATCCCACAAGCCCCCAAAAAGACGGTTTGTCCTACACATGCATCACCTATACCGCGCCATCCTAAGCATCCTCCAAAACTTTCATACGCCTCATCATCTGCATCCATCTCCTCTGACTCTTGCTCCGATCTTGAGTTTGACGATGATGACTCTTCGTCCATTTCTTCCATAGACTCGGGCTACATTCCTGACTACAGCAACAAAAAATTGACACCTCCCCTCCGCAAAACCTTCTACTATCACGACCAATACGACCACGACGATTTCCTCACCTTGAAACCAGTTCTCAAGACCAAAAATGCCCCCAAAAATTCCTTCAAAAAGAGAGGACGGGTTTCCTTTAATCATATCATTAGCTCCAGAGAGTATATCAACGGCATCTCATTCGACTACGACTTTCTCGATCAAGCATGCTTGTGAGAAGTTATCATTTCAATTCTTGGGTATATTAATAAGACGTTCACCATAGAGTGGTGGTTATAAATAACTGTATTCAGTAAACTGTACATTATGCATGCAGATAAATTTGTTTCTAAAAAAGTTTCAAAATCTGCATTGTAGGTTCCCCTCCTTGAAGTAGTAAATTTGCTCGCAATGCGTATTGCAATTTTGAGTACCAAGATTTGCGATCCCTACTTTAAAATTGCACCATGCATATTCTTTAACAAGAATATAATTTAAAAAATTGAGGGTGTAATTGGGGGTGTACGCACATTATGTCGCCTATTAATCCATAACAATTACCTTTGGCTGAAATATGCATCAATAATCCTGACATGCTACCGCCTTAAACATTTGAATTCCATACAGCTACAACATGATGCGGCAATCGTGACTACCCCATTGGGCTATTATGTCGATAAACGGGCCAATGGAAGCAGGCCGCTGCTTAAATCCTCGCGGCTTTATGCCATTACTAATTTTTAGCGAGAAACAACACTTTGATTTCTAATTGAAGAGGAGTGAACTTTCACCGATAAATATTGGAAGGTATTACCGATACAGCAAAAATGGTACCCTAACTTATTAAGTCCAAAGTTGTTACCCACAATTGATACTTGGTTGGCTATTGATGCTTGTTTCGTGTACAGAAGTATACATTGAACATTCTAAACTGCCCCTAGCAACGGCAAGTCTCACCGATGCAATATTATGTGGGCAGATGCAGGTCGTGCAGACAATATTTTAAAGAATTGATATTGTCTTTTGTATAGCTGGAAAAACCGGTATGTTTCACATTAAGGTCCATGCTACCATTCTTAGCAAGCTTCTCGTCCGCCCCGACACTTCTGGATGCCCATGGTCGGTCAAGAAGTAAATTTTCTCCTAAGATTCTGCTCTCCTCACGTAAATGCGGCTGCAAATTACGGCCCAATCAGGTAATCCGCACACACCCATACCCCAGAAAAATAATCTCACCTACACTAAAGTCAGCCCAGCGATAACAGCGAGTGAAGCTAGGGTTTATCACCGGAAAAATACCCGTCATTTTGGAGCCTGTCGATTTGGCGCATTCAACATCTTATCACCTGTCCTCTTCGGTCCATCTGTTGACCCACAGGTGTGAAGAAAGGTTTCGATCACCATATACGATCAGCCATGGGGGCAGAGAAACGCTTGCTGTATCAGGATCGACATCATGCCCCCCACCCCCTCGGACTTTATGGCGATCGTCCCCAAAATCCAGCCTGTGCCCATGGATCGCCAGGCTTAAGTCCGGTCGGCCCTTTTTCGAAAAAACCGACGCTGAAAATACTGTAGGGCCGGACCCTTATGGGGTGTCTGGGCATACCCAGAGCTTATAGGGACTTAGGAAAATCGCATGCAAGGTCAAATTCCGCCAATCAGAATACGGGGCCTTCTTTGGTGGGCGACGATAATTAATTGAAATTATTTTTTATGGTTGATTCAAAATATTTGACTGATTTATTTTGGCAGGTCGATTCGAAATAATTTCAAGAAATTCCGTCCTGGTGATTCGATAGTGCTGATGGTATTTCGAATGTGAAGCTTGAAGTGGACCGCATTGCTCCGGGCAAAATCAATTTCACGATTTTTCCCAATTTGGTATCAAACGAATGATTCAATGAATAATTCAAGTAGCATCAATCGTTGCTATTCGTATTTTATTATTTATAAGGGGGAAGGAGTGAAAAATTCGTATACCTTGAAATATAATAGTGATGTTAAGGTCAACAAGGTCACTAGCAAGCTTGACATTGGTTATACTAATGTGCTTTCTGATTGTCACGATGATCCACTACAACTATGGTAGAGTATTCTAGTGAATGTCCAAGATGAATTACTGAAAAAGGATCAACTCGAGATCACCAGTGTTTCAAATGGACATTTAAACTAATCCGGACTGCTTGATATAGTAGATAAGACATTAACTGTAGATCTGAATTAATAGAGATGAACTGGTAGATGAACTGGGAACTGGTAGAGATGAATTAATAGAGATGAGCTGGTAGAGGTGTACTAATGGAGATGGTAGGAGAATAATTACCTCAACGCAAGAGAACAAATATAGCACTTTCACATAATTTTGGGAATAAACTGATCCTGGAATAAACTGACTTGAAACAAAGAAATTACTGGACTACTCATAGGGAAACTTATAAAGTTGTACTTAAAGAACTGTTGAGTGGTATATTAAGAGTCTTTATGGACGATTGTGTACAGGAATCCTGATCTTCATCCCAGCCATATGGTCCAATTTTAATTATGTAGCCTAAGCAGGTGTCCTGGACCTGGAATAACTCATTAACCAAGATTAATTAATTTGGCTATCCTGTTAGATGTGGATGGTGTAGGATGAAGGCACTAAATTGATTGCTTCTTGGGATCAATTCCTGATGGGCTTTTATTTCAATATGACTTGATGGGTCCATTTCCATTGACAGTGAAGTAGACCGACCCGTAAGACTGTTTCGTAATTTTCGTTTGGCCAAAATTTCAATTCATCATAAGGGCCATATGAGTGTGAAAACAAAATAATTTACTTCCCTTTCGAGAGGTGGATAAATTTTCTAGTCACCACCAACGAATTTCCATGATCAATTCAAGCAAACTTGTGAGTAAGTGATTTCTGATTATCTCATGACAAAGTGTGTTCCATGACTTTTGCTAGTTACTATAAACATAATTTAACAAATTCAAATTAATTTTCAGGTTTTCTTCTTTACCTTTATGTTTTACTTTCACTTGGTCCGTAGCACAGGCGTCATTTATGTTCAGCTTTCTATACACATCTCTTTTTAACGTACCAAGTGACTTCTTATTTAAGTAATCAATGTTGCAAAAATAAATTAATGACCACGCTAGGCTATGAATAATCAGCAACAGTTTACTCTCATTATACTTTTACTTCCATCGAATTCATATTTTGTCTTTCATATAGTTATAATCAGTGTTAGGTCAAAGAAGTACAAAGAGTGTTGAATATCAGTTTAGGACCAAAAAAGACACCGAACATAAAAGAAAAGAGATGAAAGGAACTAATAAGTTTACTTCTACGATTTTGGAACAAATTATCAGAAGTAATAAGATTAAATTTATTGAATGTCGAATGAGGAATTGATAGATTAAATGTATATCAAATTAACAGACGTAATAAGATTAAGTTGATTGAATAAGTCGAATGAGGAACTGATAGATTAAATGAATAGATTAAATTCACAGATCAAATGAATTGATTAAATGGTTAGATTAAATTGATGGTTAAATGAAAAGATTAAATTTACAGATTAAATTGATAGATTGAATTTATAGATTAAATTGATAGGTCAAATGGATAGATTAAATGAATAGATTAAACTGATAGATTAAAATTACAGGTTAAATTGATAGATTGAATTTATAGATTAAATTGATAGATTAAATTGATAGATCGAATTCATAGATTAAATTGATATGTCAAATTGATTGATTAAATTTACAAATTAAATGAATAAATCATTTGCCCCATCAATCTAATAATAGTCACACCTAGACGTTCTCCAAACATTGAATTACTCCGAGATCCCATACGTCAGTAGATCGTCAGAGACTAATTATCGGCCAGCGAGTGCCGATTAGGTATTCTCGAGATTAAGCGACAACCGCTCCCTGCCTAATTAGGAAGTTGCTGCCGATGGTAGCGCGGGTAGCCTTGTAACTCTCCTTCCCACACGGTGCCATTAATCCCAACAACATGGCCTATCTTAACTAAGGGCCGATTTCCACTATCTTGTCACAGCCTCCCCTCCGCTTGTCCTGTTCCGTGGAATATACAGTGGGGTTCGCGGCTAACCATATCCGCTGAAATGTGTGCGACCACCACCCCTCCACTATAAATACTCCCCAGGGCCCCCATGGCTTTTGGTATCAGATTTGTTAGCTCAATCATGTTGTCTCGAACATTGAGGTACTCCAGAAGAGTCCAATCCATCCGTGCTGTGTCGACGCTTTCGCTCAGCTCTTCCCTTACCAATTACCCCACAAATCATACTCGCCCCGATGATCAGCCCTATCTTACCCCTACCTTTATTGATAATAAGTTGGTTAAATCGGAATCCACCACCTGGTACGATATTCATGATCCCGCCACCAACTTCGTCGTCCTGAAGGTGCCCCAGAACACAGCCGCTGAGTTGGAAGCTGCTATCGCTTCGGCTGCAAACGCATTTCCTGCTTGGAGAGATACCTCCATCATTAAGCGTCAAGGTATAGCTTTCCGATTTGTTCAGTTATTGAGAGAAAATATGGACAGAATAGCTGCTGTCATTGTTTTGGAACAGGGTAAGACGTTTGCCGATGCCAAAGGTGACGTGACTCGTGGGCTTCAAGTTGCTGAAGCTGCTTGTAACATAACAAACGACTTGAAGGGAGAAACATTAGAAGTTTCCACCGATATGGAGACCAAGATGATCAGAGAGCCTTTGGGTGTGGTGGCTTCCATCTGTCCTTTCAACTTCCCCGCCATGGTCCCCTTATGGTCTCTTCCATTGATTTTTGTTACCGGTAACACTGCAGTGATCAAACCCTCTGAAAGAGTTCCTGGTGCCGCGTTGATTATTGCTGAATTGGCCGCAGAAGCCGGTATTCCTGCGGGTGTGGTTAATCTTGTACACGGAAAGCATGACACCGTCAACAAGCTTATTGAAGACCCAAGAATCAAAGCGTTGACGTTTGTGGGTGGTGACAAAGCTGGAAAGTACATCTATGAAAAGGGAACATCTTTAGGTAAGAGAGTTCAGGCCAATTTGGGTGCAAAAAATCACTTGGTGGTTTTACCCGATGCCGACAAACAACAATTTGTTAATGCCATCAATGGAGCCGCCTTTGGAGCTGCTGGCCAAAGATGTATGGCCATTTCAGTATTAGTCACTGTGGGTAAGACTAAGGAATGGATAGCAGACGTGGTCCATGATGCATCACAATTAAAGGTGGGTAGTGGATTTGACCCCAGCTCCGACTTGGGACCATTAATCAACCCTGAATGTCTCACCAGAACTGACTCTATCATTAAAGACTCCATTAAACAAGGTGCAAAATTACTTTTGGATGGTAGAGGGTTCAAGCCCGAAGGCGAACAATTTGCTAATGGTAACTTCTTGGCACCTACCATTTTAAGTGAAGTTAAACCTGGTATTAGAGCTTACGACGAGGAAATATTTGCTCCCGTATTGTCCATTGTTAACGTTGAAACTATTGATGAGGCCATTGAATTGATCAATAATAATCCATACGGTAACGGTGTTTCACTTTTCACCAACTCAGGGGCTTCTGCTCAATACTTCAACAAGAGAATTGACGTTGGACAAGTAGGTGTTAATGTTCCAATTCCTGTGCCATTACCCATGTTTTCATTTACAGGGTCTAGAGGATCCTTCTTGGGAGACTTGAATTTCTACGGTAAGAATGGTATTTTGTTTTTGACCAAGCCTAAGACCATCACCAGTTTATGGAAGTCCAGTACCGTTGGAGACGATATCTTAAGACCTTCCACAACCATGCCAATTCAACAATAAAACTACTGTAAGTATTAGTCCAATGGCATGCCATAGGCTGAATAAAAAGAAGAATAAATAAAAAGAAGAATAAGTGCTACTATGAAATCAAAGGTTAGTATAGGTAAAATTAATAGACTTGATCGAACAACTTCAGAAACCATCAGGTCTCGGCGTAATTAAAGCTAAATAACTCACAGAGATACCAGAGGGTGTTGCTGTTGAAGTTCTTCTCGTGAGATTAGGACTATTCTGAGCCTAACCCTCGGTCACCCTATGATATATCCAGAAAACGGCTAATTGAACCGCAGATGATCATGCTTTCAAGGTGACAATCCCTGGTGTTGGTTTTCCGCAGAAGTTTTCCATATCCATGGCTGCAAAAAGTGAAACGAAGGTGTATAAAGGTTACAAAGTAGAGTTAAGGTTACAGTTGAGTTAAGCGGCAAGCCCGATTTAGTTGCTACCAGAAGTAAGCTTACCAATAATAAACGGTAAGATCCCAATTTGGAACAGAGAGAAAATTCCCAACCTTGATGAAATTCAACTTATAGTACAGTTTTAATGTCGAGTGTTGTGGAGGTGTAGCCTCCTAATTCTCATTTCAATTTCTTCCATTTCGACATGAAGAATGGGATCATTTCACAACTGTAAATTCGGTAGTTTCTCGAATAAGGAGGACATCCATGCCTTTTGGTCGTTTAAGGTCTATGGTTTAAGGTCATAAATTACAGTATTACTTTTCAGCCTGAGTTTCTCAACTGGACTAGAGCCAGGAAAGGTTTTGGATCCACCAGCATACTCCTATGATTTTGAACTACGCAGATAAATCACAATCTCCAATTAATGATGTGGTTCCCAATAAAATTATTACTCTAATTCGTCAGAACTATGAGGAATCAGGTATAATTTTTTCACAATGTTAATGATTATAAGAGCAGATTTAAAGCTCAACCCTGCAATAATTTAAAACTCTAGAACAAGATATTTACCTTCAGGTTTAGCCTCTAAAGAAAATCCTCACTAGAGTCACCAGACTTGACAGGCCTTACATCAATAAAAGATAATACTTTTGGATATACAGTCAGAGTTTTGGGTTTTCCAGAGTATCTTGTTGGCTATTATTCGGTTTGGTTGGGTAACTATTTCGCATATACCCAACCCCATGTCTTACCAATAAATTTACGGATCAATGACTCATCTCATCCTCGGCTAATCTACAATACAAAAAATAGTCCGAATGAGAGCTGCTCAGTTGGTTCTCGATGATTTTTTCATCCTCGGAGAATGGCTAGTGAAAAAATAAAATCCTTACTTGCAAAATTGTCTGATACAAAAATGGATTATTGACTATTTGGTATTTTGGAGGTAGTATTAGTATCAAGGCTTAAGGCTTCTATGTTGGTGTGTTTTCAGGTACAAATAGAGCTTTTGTCAGCTTTTGTCAGCTTTTGTCGGCTTTTGTCTTGGGAAAAAGAGCGTACTTTTCGCTACAAAAGTGTCTGCTTGACAAAGTCTTGAATTTGGTGCTGTTCAACGAAAACAACTGCAATTGTGTAGAGTTTAAGTGGTGTTCTGTTCTTAATACGAGAATCCCTGGATGCAGACTTATATTTAGCATCCAACCGACAATTGTACCTCGACTCAAAACGCTAGCATCTAAAAATATATCTGATTATTATGCACCTAATGTAAAATCTCATTGGTGGTCTTCAACGGTGTGTTCATAGCTAGAAACGGGCAAAAAAAACACCTAACCCAAAGCGGAAGCTCCCAACCATGACCTCTCAACTCTAATTGGATCGTGTGACTATTAACGTAAATAAACTAATCGCCACTGTATCATTAATATATCTAATAATTCTCTGCAACCTCATTCTACTGTAACATAATGCAGACATTTAACGGCTCATAAACAATGCTTCGCCGGTTGCGTAAACCGGCATCAATTACATAGGGCTGAAAACAAAATTTTAACCACCCCACCGGAACTCTCTGGAACCGTATTGATGTCATGGAGGCTGAGCCGTCTCTTGACTATTGGTTCCCGATAGGCTAAAAGTATAAACATGAATTCCGCCCGGTTGAAAGGTATCCGACACGTGATGACTCAAATTTGTCGCGCACGCCCCCATCGCAACCCCTACATAGAATAGAGTGTCGGCATATCCGGGAAATGCATCCGACCCAAAATGGTAACCAGCGACACGCCCTCGGTGTCCGGACGATAGGAATCGGTCGGTACTAAGCACACGGGGTTTAGTGAAAAAGCTGCTCGGCCGGGCACGACCAAATGTCCTCACGGGTTTGCCGCATCCATTAATTGTTTGATGTTAAATAACCAACTGATACCTTCAAAACAATTCCCAACAAGGAAACAAAAACCTGGAAATGGTGAAGATACGGCTCCCGTAGTAGGAAGTAAGCAGGGTAAATTGTTCTGTGCCTTTAAAAGTGCATGGCGTCCGGACTTACGCAGATCTTAACCCCTTGCTCGGTCAACCAAAACCGGGATGTCTGCATTAATATGACGAGACACCATAAAATACAGCAACACTTTGATTGAATAAACTTTGATAAGTTGCTTCGTTGTACCAATTCCTAACCGTGTGATAATTATCACAATCAACTCAACTCTAAGCAATCTTGATTAACAGGACATTGCTAGCCAATCATTAAAACATTTTTAGTAAGTCGCATCCCTGTAATTCGCCACAAATGGCTCAAAACCACCGCGCAATTACTGCACTTGCTCCGACACATGCCCCACGATTCACCCGAAATTGTCCGACGCATCGAAAACTATATCCTCTGCCAGTGTCCGGTTTATCCACTTCATTGATTATGATATAGCCATGTATTGTAAGTACCACGGAAGACTCCAAAGAACCTTAGTGTTGTCATCCCCATATTGGCAGACATTCCACGACAATTCCTTGACATATTTTTCACTCCCATCGTCCAATTTCATTGCCTGTTCAGTGTCTCACAATGTTGACAGTTTATGCTAAGGGTCAGCACATACTGCAAAGGCCCAAAGACTGCAGTAGGTATAGCCAAATCCACCAAACTGATGCAGACAAAACAGCTGGCACAGGCCATGAATTATCAACAGATACGAACCATCAATCAGACATTATGGCCACTACCTCGGCATGTTGAATATTTCAGTTCAAGTTGACACTAAAAATCTTCATAGTTCTGTTTCGTTTTTCCTCCACTCTTTTCCTCCACTCTTTCCTCCACTCTTTTCCTCCACTCTTTTCTTCTTTCTTCCCTTGTGCAATTGTCGTTGTCGCCAGCCATTCTCACTACTAACCTCAGCCCATCCAGTACAGCCCACAAACTGTACTTCCCCCGTGGTCCCCAGCCCACTCACAGTAAAAACCTCCAAGCAGTGGGTACTACCACCCAGACCCAAGCCCGGCAGAAAACCCATTCCTGTCAAGGAGTGTAAAGAAAAAAAGACAGAAAAGCCCAAGCTCAAGAAGCCCATGAAACGGATCGAACCCCCACAAGAGAATGGTGCTGTGATATCGTCGCTAACCCAAAACATCAAGCTTATTGACTCGGAAAACTTGGCGTTGAAATCCAATCTTCTTTCGTTGATCCACGAATACAAACATTTAAAAGATCTCGTGCTCAACCGAGACATCAAAGAACCAGAAAAGGAAGACCTCAAGACTGTCCACAAGAGATCGTTCACCGAGGTGGAAATCAAAGAAGAGGTCGACGAGGTGGCGACTAACTCGCTCATGAACGAATTGATCAATGACATGAATGACTTATCTTATACCAACAAAGCCAACTTGAAGGAAGACCTCTCCTCCTACATCAACATCCAAGAACCCGAAATCAGCCCCGCTAGACGCAAGAAGAACCATCGCAAGTTCAATCACTACAAAGATTTTGAAAACCTCGACACCGTGGAAGATTCCGATGTTGACATCGACTTTGAAGATGACGACGAAGAAGAAGAGGGTCACAGCCCCACGTTCTCGGCCTCATCCACCGGCTTATCCAGAACCACATCACCATCCAGTGATTTTGAAAACAATTCTTTAATGAGTACATTAACCAGATCTACCACTGTTTCATCAGTTAATACTATCAACCATTATCCCATGCTTGACAAAAAGGGATACCCATTCAAAAACTCAACCCGGTTGTTTGAGTTGCCTAAGTATGAAGAACACAAGGATTCACATTATTCTTTCACATTTGATGAAGCTATGAATAAGAACCAAGACCAAGACCAATACAACATGATCAATGATTTCTTAGAGGAAAAGTTGATGACCAATGAATTGGAATATTACGTGGATAACCAGTATGAAAAATCCCAATGGTAACCATTACAAACGAACTTCCAAAACTAATCTATTCCAATATTGAATTACTGAAGTACGATTAACACGTTTATTTCTAAAATGATTGAATTATGATTCTCACTAGATACTGATTAGAACTTACCCCCAGTTTCAATAAGCATATATTCATGCACTGCCTCTCCCATCCGGGACTATTTATTATTTTATTTCAGGCTTTGGAAAACACTATTTATTCTTCACTTCCGGACTATTGCTTACGACGTTTATGTTTATTTTACTAAAATACTATATGATTTTTAGAACATTGTAGAAAAGGTAGGAGACTTTATGAAAAGAAACAAATTAAAAAATCTCGACTATTAATTTAAAATACTCTAATTATACGAAATTATTGTTTCAACTAACTTCTTCTAATGGGTTATAGTGATGGAATTTAATGACAATCAATTTTGACACACTTCACATCCCTGCAATCTCTCATCTGCTGACTTATTTTCTATAGTCTAGCTCTTGTTTTTCAAGCATTTTTTGGACTCATTATAATTCGACCATTAATACCCATATCCAAATTCATCAGACCACTCACTGGAGCGACTCACTTATTAGATCACTCACCTAATTGACTCGGTTAAGTCCATTACCCCCCTCTAATACATTCTCTATGTTCTTCAATGCTTGAATGGCAGTATAGTCAAAGTTCTCCACTGTAGATGCTCCTACGTGAGGAGTCAAAATAACGTCCTCTCTCCCAAACAACTCGGGATGAACTACAGGCTCACCTTCAAATACGTCCAATCCCGCAAACAACACCTTACCCGACTTCAACCCATCTACGAGGGCTTGCTCGTCGATCACACTTCCTCTGCCTATGTTGATGATTCGGAATGGTTTGGAAATGTTATCAATGACATTCTTGTTAATCAAATGTTTGGTTTCTGGGGTGGCTGGACATGCAATGACGATCAAATCAGCGTGGTTCTTGGCATCAAGTAACGTGGCATGGTATTGAGCATTGTAGCCCAAGTTCTGGACTTCTTCCTGTGACAAAGGCGTTCTTTTCACGTAGTGAATGTTCATTCCAATCAGGGACAATTTACCTCCAATGGTCTGACCAATGTTGCCAAATCCAACAATTACCACATCGTGTCCACGAGGTGACAAACAAGGCTTGTTGTTCACATAATGTCCATACGAGTAGCCCTGTGGTTCTGAGTGAGTAGCTTTACCAGTAGCAGTATCAAATTCAGTACCCGTTAAAAGCTTTCTAACCCGAACCGTATGGTTATTATCACCATTGAAATGGCTAGGGTACACTTGAAAGTGTCTGAATGAAGCCAATGTGTTGTACAACACCAAATCTGCCACAGGCTCAGCAGCTCCTGTAGAAGGAACATTGGTAAGTGCCACGTTGTTGGCTGCCATGGCTTGACCATCATAACCGTCATAACCCACGGAACAAATCGAAATCACCTTCAATGACGCTGGAGCTGCTTCCAAAATACGTCCTCGGTAGCCGCCAAAGGGCACAAAGCCTAACCATGCTCCGTAGATAGCTTCAATGTTCTTAAAACGAGTGGTAAAAGCTTCCACAAGGTCTTCCACCGTGGTGAGACGGTACTGGAGACATTCGTATTTCTGAGAGAAAGCTTGATATTCTGGGAGGGAGGTATCGAGATCACCAATGAAGAGAACCTGTTTCATAGTGAAGTAAGGACTATATTTCTTAGTGGTTATTTCGGTATAGGTTACCCTATAGAGCCAAGCCGTGCGAGGTTGACCCGAAATCGGCGATAATGAACAACCTCAAGTAAAGGACTTATGTGATTACATTCAAAAACTGGCAATGTCACTACTCGAACCTGACCTATTTATTATGTTTACTTATACTAAACGTGGTCCTCTATTCATTTTGAAAAATTGCAGTGAAAAGTTGGCTGAAAACCCACAAGATTCTGTTCTTGCTGTCCAATTAGCGATGCTACCAATAGAGCCAAAACAGCTTCAGTTTTTTATGAATTGAGGTGTCTATAGGTCTTCAATATTTGAAACAGCCACAGAAATGCTCTTTTTAGAATGGACTCTTTTGCGTTATGCTTATATCTCGAAAGGAAAGGATGTACGTAGTGCAATGTTGTCATCATCAGAAAATCCACTTGTACCTGCTATTCGTGTATCTTGTTTTTCAGGATTAGTACAATGCATTATCAAGCAACGACTGATTGTATAACCTCGACTTTACATAAAGCTGGTTGGTCTTGGAAACTGGAAGTCTCTCGCTACCCTCGTAGGCAACAACTTGATCCGGCTTTACGTCCTCAAAATTGACATTATGAACATCCAAGTGTCCATAAATAATTGGAGGTGAGATGGCTTTTTGATACAGTTTAGAACCCGATTCGGGATCATTGCCCCATGTGACTCTAATGTTGCAATTGTTGAGTATGGTTCCATGCAAATATAAAATGGCAGATTCAGCAGCTGATCTTAAATAAAATTTGATATGGGCGGTATTCAAATCCTTAGATAATGTACATTTGATTATATCACCAAAGCTTAGCAAATGACTAAGTACTTCTGCTTTAGTTAGGTTTCCAGCTAGTCCCTTAATCACCACGGTAGTATTATTTGGATCACTGAATTGGGTGAGTGCTGGCTGACTTTGTGCAATTTGAATTCTGGATACGTCTGGTGTATCAGCTTTAATGGATGCATGTAAATGTATTTGAGCGGCAGAACCTGCTGCTAAACCAACTCGTATTGGCTTGCTCCCTATTGTAACGCCGTTCATTTCTACCAAGGCTCGTTTTTGGGTTTCTAATGAATAAAACCGAACGAACCCAAACGTTTTGGATGGTTTAGACGTAGAATCTTGTATAATTTTCACTTGTCTTACTTGACCAGGATATTTTTCATTAAACTTTTGTGATAATACATGTTCCGTGACTTCTGGAGCCAAATCGCTCACAAATACCGAGTTTTCACTCTTTACCAAATCATTTCCCTTTGTACTCGAAATTACAGCTCCCGAGAATCGTCCAGGACCACCTGAACCCGCATAATTGAGCTTTAGTACTCGAGCGGAGCCGGGAATATTGGTACCATTCTTTTGCATGGCTCTGGCCACTACTTCGGGGTTCTCAAAGGTGACAAAACAGTAAGCAGGTTTGGATGGTGTGGCTTTGTCTTTCATAATTTTAACCCCCACAGGACTTTCGCCAAAGCCAGTCCATATACTTGAGATGGACTCTTCAGTCCATAAAGGGTCGAGATCACCCATCCAGATTTGATTTTCATCACTGGGTCTTCCAACACCTGCCGAAGAGTAACCAGCTCGTGGAGGATAGCTGGAATACCCACCATTGGTATTTGAGTATTGCTTTCTTCCCTGAGTACCATAATTATTGGGTTTGGTGATTCCTCCAGCACCTCTAGGATTGGGGTATCTTGAGCCACCAGAAGAATAATTTCCGTAGCGACCCTGGCTTACATAGCGAGACCCATCACGAGCCCCTCCAGGAGCTCCGCCTCCTCGCTTGCGATAGTTGTTGCCGGGATTGTAGTAGGACATGGTGATGTTTGTAGAACCAGTTGGCCATCTCAAGTGAGGTGTGTGCAGGAGTTGTTGCAAAACACCAAAGCAGTTAACTAAAGGATACACTAGGGGTATGACAAGAGGTGGCCTCAAAAAGATCAGTCAAGTAAATACCCGTAAAACGAGTTTAGGAAGTTTCAACGAAATGTCCCTAAAAATAGCCATTTTTGGTTCGAGAGAGTTTGTCTCACACTTTGTCTCAATACCTGCCAAGTCCCAACTACTGATAGTCCACTACTGGTAGCGAAACTTCTTGGCTAGTGTCATCAGGGCCTACCAGGCGAGTAAAGAAGGGTTAGCGGCTCTTTTGGAGTTGACTGAAATAGACTTTTGGTTTAGTGAGTGTTGCACTGCTTGTGTCCGACTTTGGTGATCAGATGGTGATTTTGAGGATCGTAACGATAAGTTACTGATTACTGAGCCACTAAATTGATCATTAAAACGTCCACAGGCTCATTAATGGCACCTAGAAAACTTCAGCTCTAGAATTTATCAATAGACTCTTGCTAATGATCGCATTGGTCATTTGCAACAATACTCAAGAGAACAGTTATACGTTGCAAAATTCGCCGCTAATCAGTACTTTGTTTACCAAGAAATAATTTGACTACTTACTCCTATCCAATCTGATTATCCAGATATCAAATGAGGGTGTGGTTTTGGGTACACCTGGATTTGGGACAAGTTTAGGCTAGTCTAAATCATGAGAGCGAGGGTCCAGCAAAATCCGTGAGAGTAAGGGTACATTTGCCAATTGGTCTTGTACTGATTTTAAAACCAGCCCTTTGTCCCCGGAACTATATCTCCAAGCATATGTCACTATTTTGGATCTTACCATTTTTCTAGTTGAGCTGAAAAAGCTTCCAGCTCTCACCAGATTTATTTGAAAAAAACAAAAATCTGACCTTAATGAACTTAGAAAATTGCCACTCCTACCACTGTGACCCTTCCCCTATACCACCCCAATCAACGGTACTTTAGTTAATACTGGCATTTCCCCGTCATATACGTTCCTGCATACAAGGTCGTCCATCCACCATTCTCATCAGCAAATGAAATCAAAGCCTTAGTAACTCTTCACTAACCATGATGTCCGGCTCAGTCAGAAGTACCAGATTGGTGTTCAGGAGATTGCAACACAGCAGCTCCGGCTCCTTCACCAACAAGCACAACTTCAACATAAACCCTCCTCCCGTGCATGAATACTGGAACTACAGAAACGCCAGTGTGTTGTTGGCGTTCATTCCAGTCTACTTGAGTATCGGATACTTCGCCAAATACATCGGTGCCAATGCCGAAGGGTACCAGGGATTACAAGATGTTGCCGATAGTGACAACTCGCCATTGAAGGAGCTCAAGTTCGGCGAACCTCAAACTTTGAAACATTAGCATGATAGATCGATAATACACGATAAGAAAACGAAATCAATGTAAGAGACCAGTGGAGACTTTAGACTTTAAATCCATCTTAAAGGGGCCATATTGTATTTTTGAAAATTTTGTTACAGTTAATGATACAACAATAATCTGAGAATGTACCAAAATAGCTTCCAGAGTATTGCAGTACGGGTTTTTTGAACCAACAAAAATAAGAAAAAACTACAATTGGACCCCTAAAATTGTAAGATAGAACGAAACACAATCCTTCATAGTAACTTCCTTGTAATTTTGAGTCGACTCACCCTCGTAAAAGTTATCCTTCACTTAAGGTTGGGTTCAGCTTCGCGCTGGCGTACGCAGGATTACCAGTTTTTTCACACAATTTTATTGGCTATACCATCACCACCATGTTGTCCAGATTCATGTTGGCACGTAGAACAGTGACTCCAGCCATCAGGCCTGCGGTCCGGTTCTTGACCACCCAGACCACCATCACTGACCAATCAGATGGACGTGTGATCACATTGACCGACCCTAACCGTCCCGAAATAGCAGACTACCCCAACCCAAAGCCAGTGTTGGCACAATCCAAAGATCCTTATGCTAAATACGACGATCAACAGAATAGAAGAAACCTCAACGATCCCGTCAATATCGATGATGATTTATATGACATGTGGTCCCCTGACTACTATGACTTTGTTTCCGACAAGACCGCCTTGAAACACAACGCCATTTTCTTTTCACTTGTCCTTGGATTTGGGGCCACCATTTGGTACTTCCAATTAAACCCCGAGAAGCCAGCCATGCCTAGATCCTATCCATTCGGAGGTTTGGCCAAAGAATTGGGTTCTGGTTCTAAAGAAGACGAATACTTCTACCGTGTCAAGCCAGACACCACTGCTGAACAGGAGTTGGGCTTCTTGGCCAACGACTCTGACATTGAGTCTCAAAGGAAGGCTTATGAGGCCAGCAACGCCGACTTCATTAAGGCATAGCATACAGTAATAAACATCGATCCGTGCATGTTGTAGAGGTCAAATTAAGGCCATCAATCTAACCAATCGTCTAGCTGACTGAATTAGTGGTTGATAAAAATAATTGACTACAGTTTCTTCAAAAGTCACCTTACCTCTAGACTACCTAGGCTTTTTACAAAAGTATATTCTGGCCCCTTCTCTGTCGAGCTCGTTAAATTTAACCTTCTCTCCCAAAGCTATTTCATTCAGTCCTAGTATACCAAATGAAATAGCTATTAGAAATCTAATTAATTCTTCTTTATCAAAATGTGTCTCTATTGGCTGCTAATTATGTCTGCTATGAGTAGTGAATTCTCGCCAGATCTTACTGTAACCCGACATCACACTTCCATCTTTGTAGTACTATTGAACGTATCCACCATCACAAAAAGGCAAAGTTTTTGACTCCAGCAAAACCAATAAAGGGTCAAGAAGCTCACCGCTTCATCAAACAAACTTTTTGACTCTAGCAAAACCACTAAAGGGTCAAGAAGCTCACCGCTTCATCAAACAAGGCTGGTAATTCTCGACAAATCATTAGTACAAATCAACCGCAGGCAGCTCATCATGTAAAGTATGGTCGAAATAGGCGCATATATCCCTTTAATATCAAGACAGCTTCTGTACTTCTAAACAGCCTTGACACGAATAATGAACCACCAAGAGCCACTGCCACTGATCACTAAACCAATCCCTTAGAACAGATCCCATCAGAGTCTTTGTTAGACCATTATCTGGCCGTCCTGATTCGGTAAGCAAACATGAACATCAGAAACAATCCGTCCTCAAATTGATCTGATCAGAGTTCACAGACTGGACGTGTACACTTTGTTTGTAGTCAAAGGGCCAGTTTCAAACGATCAAAGTTGAAATGAAAAACACAACAAAGAGGTGGCCTGTGTGAAATCTTCAAATACGACTACGACTTGTCACTTCTGTCGCCTTAAACCTCACTCATTAGTCATTCGAATTTGTTAAGCTTTTGATTCTTTTATCATTCTTTTTGGTAAAATTTTTTAACTCGAGCCGGGAATTTTTTTTTTCCCGTCTTCATTTTATTTTCCATCCTCTTTTTCCTTCATTTAAATCCATTCTGTTTAGATTCGTTTTCGGTGATTTTCTTATTTATTTTCATCGATTTGTACCTGCACACAGCTGAAAACTCACATCTCATACAACCAACCACCTCAAGAATCACGTCCAATACAATGGCATCTAAGGCTGATCGAAGGAGAGCCCTTCAGCGAAGACAGGCCTCGACGGCGCCTCAGAAAAGAGCCAACTCCGACGAAAATCCGACCACTAATACTCCCAAAAAAGCAAAACTCGATGTCGCCAACAAGGTCTCTCGATTAGCAGACATTATTACTCAGTTCAACCTTGCCCGAAATGAGCTCTTCCAGCTCCGTGAGTATAAGACACTTGTGTCGTGGGATCCTGCCAACTTTTCGCCCGCCATCCTCGGTAATCTGGTGCCTGAACTATACGAATCATTTCTTCAAGACCCCAAACACCAGTTGAAATGGGACGAAGCATTGGAATCTCAAGACCTCAGTAGCTTGCCATTGCGGCTCCAGAAGAAGGTGTTGGCTGAAACGGAAAAGCAATTACTGGAAAAGTACCCGTACAAAGAACAAGTGATACAAATGAGTATGGAGCGAGAACTCCAGCTTATCAATAGTTTAAAGCCAGTCAAGGAGGAGCCCAAGCATATTAAGAAACCTAAGCCCAAGCCGGTAAAAAAGAAAAAACAAAGGGCGCCCGAACCCGAGCCAGAAGTGGAAGTGAAAGTCGAAGAAGACGAAGAGGAAGAAGAAAGTGAGAGTGACGATGGTTCCGAAGTGGATACCCTGTATAAATTAAAGTCCATCAAGTATTCGTTACCTCCCCCTATAGTTACCCATCCTTCTCATATCCCTTCATGGAAGCCTGACCCTGTGCCCACAGAAACTTCTTTGATAGGATCCAGCAAGACAATTATAGAGTTCAATCCCAAGCCTATTACGTTGGTACGAAAGGGAAAGCTGTGGGAGGTGGATCCTATAGTTCAACAAAGACTCTCTGATTATTTAACGAATAATTTGAAATCAGCTATCTTGGATGAAGCCAATGAATTCTCAACTCCTGAAGAATATGAAGCTACCTTGGCACAACAACAAGAAATGTTTCGAAAGCTCTACCAAAAAATCAATGTCGATAACACATTACAATTAAATGGAGATAAAATAGATTTCAGAAAAGCGGTGTTACCTCAGAGTAACCTCAAACCAATTATTGATCCATTCAGATCTTCTGGATCAGTGATACCGAAAGTCCAAGGTGCCTCCAACAATCTCACCTATCATGACCATTTTTTGAATCAAGGGATGGCATTCTCTAAAATACATCAACAAATGAGAAAACAGCATCAAAATAGAACCAGAAAAATTGCCCAGATGATAGAACAACATTTTAAGAAAAAGAGAGGAGAAAAGGAAAGATTAGCCAAAGAACGAGAACTGAACCTTAAAAAGATAAGTCGGTTGGCAGTACAAGCCGTCAAGAAAAGATGGACTCAAGCTTCAAAGGTGTATAGTTTTATACAGCAACAAAAAGAAGAAGAGCTCAAACAAATCCAAGGAAGAGAACACTTGAGTCAAATGTTGGAACATTCTACTCAACTTCTAGAAGCTCAATTGAATCAACCACCACGCAATAGAAATGAAATCGAGCTGGAAGAATCAGACAATTCAGATTCAGACAGAAATTCAGACGAATCACTAAGCTCGAGTGAATCAGAAGCGGAAAATAATGTGGATCGTACCCAAGAAGATGATATGAAGCTCTCGGTGGAAGAATTGAGAAAGAAGTATGCTAATTTGGAAGATTCGGTAGAACCTTCGGAAGCAGCCACTCATGACTCTGATGACGAAAGTGGCTCTGAATTAGAAACGGACTCTGAAAGTATCGATGTCAGCCAAGGATTGGCTGGATTGTATGGAAAAGATTCCAATGGAACAGTCGTGGAACCCTTGGAGTATACAGAAGAACAAAGGGCCTTGATTAAGGAGGTTGAAGCCGAGGTTGATCCAGCATTAGAATCAGATTCCAGCGATAGTATGAGTGATAGTGGAAGTGAAGAAGACCAAGAGAGTGAAGAAGAGGTAGAAGATGTGCCTAAGACGGGATTATCTTCACTCTTCACTGAACAAGTTTCTGATAAGGAAGATTTCAGTCAACATTCAACATCAGAAGATGAATCCATGACATCAGATGAAGATAAGAGTGAGCCAGAAACACCCGGAAAGGAGTCATCTGAACAAGTAGGCGTCGATACTGTCAATGGACACGTGAATGGTGATTTAAAGGAAGAGAATGGGTTGGTCAAGCAAGAAACCAAGGAAGAAAAAATCGATATTATCAATGGTTCAAAGGTCATAGATGTTCCCACTCCATCACTTCTTAGAGGGACCTTGAGACCCTATCAAAAGCAAGGTTTGAACTGGTTGGCCAGTCTTTACAACAACAACACCAATGGGATTCTCGCAGATGAGATGGGTCTTGGTAAAACCATTCAAACCATCTCCTTATTGTCGTATTTGGCCTGTGAACACCATGTTTGGGGACCTCATTTGATTATTGTTCCTACATCAGTTATGCTCAATTGGGAAATGGAATTCAAAAAGTTTGCACCTGGGTTCAAGGTGCTTACATACTATGGATCACCACAACAAAGAGCTCAAAAGAGAAAGGGATGGAATATTCCCAACGCATTCCATGTATGTATTACATCATACCAGTTAGTTGTTCATGATCATCAATCTTTCAAAAGAAGAAGATGGAAGTATATGATCTTAGATGAGGCCCATAATATCAAGAATTTCAGATCCACACGTTGGAGAGCTTTACTTAATTTCAACACTGAAAATAGACTTCTTTTAACAGGTACTCCATTACAAAATAACCTTATTGAATTGTGGTCGTTATTATATTTCTTGATGCCTTCATCTAAGGTGGATCAAACCATGCCAGATGGGTTTGCTAACTTGGATAATTTCCAACAATGGTTTGGGAAACCTGTGGATAAAATTTTAGAGCAAAGTTCCATTCAAGGAAGCTCGGATATTATAGATGAAAATGAAAAAACCACCAGCAAATTGGATGCTGAAACCAAAAATACAGTGGCAAGATTACATCAAGTTTTAAGACCTTATTTATTAAGAAGATTAAAGAAAGATGTCGAAAAACAAATGCCTGGAAAATACGAACATATTGTCTATTGTCGATTATCCAAAAGACAACGGTTCTTATATGATGAATTCATGTCAAGAGCCAAAACCAGAGAGACTCTTGCTTCAGGGAATTTCTTGTCCATTATTAATTGTTTGATGCAATTACGGAAAGTGTGTAACCATCCAGATTTATTCGAAGTCAGACCCATCGTGACCTCCTATGCCCTTCCTAAATCGGTAGCCCATACGTTTGAGTCCTCCCATAGCAGTGTACGAAAACTTTTGAATGATGAATCGTTCAAGAACGAAATCAATCTTGGGGTACTCAATTTGGATATTACCAACACTAGTGATTTAAATGAATTTGTATGTCAATCTGGAGAAAAATTACAATCAGCCACCCAATTAAAGCAACAAATTTCTGCTCTTGACAAACATATTCAAGATGCCAAAAACAAATATGGAGATCCCGATTTGACCAATTATTTGGAATATTTCCAATATGTGAAATCCAACGTTCAAGTTGAGGCCAAGCAACGACTTGAACATGTATTATATTTGAATACTTTGAGATGTGAAAGAAAACCCATTTATGGAGACTCATTGCTTCGATTCATTCAAGCCAATAAACCCCAACCTACTAGTGATATTTTTGCAGAGTTTCAAATGACAATCCCAAAACGAGTAGAACAAATGGGAGACATTCTTGACAAATATTCGGTGCTTACACCTGCAGTGGTGGCTTTGGATATGAAGGATCAATTAATTCCCTTGGAGACTCAATACAAGGTAATGGAGGAAGTTAAACAGAATAAGATCGAAAATCCCTTCAGCAGATCTCAAGTCAAACTTTCTATTGCCTTCCCAGATAAATCACTCTTACAGTATGATTGTGGTAAGCTTCAGAAGTTGGCGCTGTTATTACAAGATCTCGTCTCTAAGGGGCATCGGGCGTTGATATTCACACAAATGACCAAGGTGTTGGACATTTTGGAGCAGTTTTTGAATATTCATGGCTATCGGTACCTGAGATTAGATGGTGCCACCAAGATTGAAGATCGTCAACTTTTAACCGAACGGTTTAACCGAGACCCCAAAATCCCCGTGTTCATTTTGTCCACCAGATCCGGTGGGTTGGGTATTAATTTAACGGGTGCTGACACGGTTATTTTCTACGATTCTGATTGGAATCCTGCTATGGATAAGCAGTGTCAGGATCGTTGTCATAGAATCGGACAAATTCGAGATGTTCACATTTACCGTTTTGTATCAGAGTACACCATTGAATCCAATATTTTAAAGAAAGCAAATCAAAAGAGACAATTGGATAACGTGGTAATCCAAGAAGGTGAATTTACCACTGATTATTTTGGGAAATTTTCCGTTAGAGACCTTGTGAATGATACCAGTATTGCAGTTTCTGACAAGCCACTTGAATTAGATGGAGGTGGAAATGTGAATAATATTTTGGCCCAAGCTGAAGACGAAGATGACCGAGTAGCAGCCAACGCTGCCATGAACGAAGTTGCGGTTGATGATGAAGATTTCAATGAAGAAAGTAAATCTGCTACCACCGGTACTCCTTCCCAAACCCCAGCACAAACGCCTGCGCCTGAAGCCAATGGAGATGTTGATAAGGAGATGGTGGACGTGGATTATGAGGAGGGAATAGGCCATGTTGATGAGTATATGTTGAGGTTTATCTCCGAAGGACACTACTGGGACTGATGTATAATAAGTGTATAATAGGAGTCCAGTAGGTCAAGACTTATCGAAATGGACTAATCTGAAACGTTTAATAATGAAAGGGCCAATATGTGTTGCCAATTCCAGAAGCCAGGGTGGATGATACAAAGGTTGCCTACATTTGAATAAGGGAACATACATTTGAAGAACGACTTCAATATGGATCCATTTGGGGTAAAAATAATAGTTCAAGTATTCATGGACATGAAGAGCTCTCTAGTTGTGTCCACCATGGTTTTTCACAGATTTGTTTACCTGTTTCCAATTGCTTAAACCAACTGATGATACTTGACCCATCATTCGAAACTCCATCCATGGCTTCCTAAAACCTTTAAACTTTCGATGTAACCAATCTCATTAATGGTTTCATTCTTTAAATGCTACTGGAAAGTGAGGTATTCTACAAAGCATACTATTTAGCTCTTCTAAGGGCCATATCTCCTTATGACCCCTTAGATCCCATAGTAAAATGTATAGATAATTGGGGATTTCTGGAAACCCCAAAACCGAATTAAACGAATTAAATAAAAGTACATAATACCGGTAAAATAAAATAATAAAGTTAAGAAATGACAATAAATTTCAAATAAAGGTTATTGAAAACTAAACATTCAATTTCATGAAATAAATGAATTGTTCGATAAGATGAATGAGATAATGACCAGTTTAAAGCTAGTCAGATACACTTGTTCTTTGTTTTCAAAAAACAACCATCACCATTAATGAAAATTTTATTGAAACCGAAGTGAATATTGCAGAACACATTAAACTCAAAGAAATCAAACACAATTAAATATGTTCAAATCATATTGATGAAATTCACCAACCACCTCTGAAGTCCGTGATTATTTAGACTTTTCTCTTGTAATTTGATTGGTATATTATGAAGGATGGTTGATTTGGAGAGACAGTCACAGGGAAGAAAATTGAATAAGTTTAGACCATATTGGCAAAATTGAAACTGGAAGAATCGAAGAAGAATTAGACAACTTGAATTGGTCAATACTAACACTTACTTTACCAGTATGAATATTTTCTTTGTTGTATGGTGTGACTTTATGAGCTTAAAATTTTGTAGAGAGTTTATTATCAGGATAATGTGATGATATTTATAGTGCTCTGACGTTGGAATTGTCAGTTCAGTAATCACCAAAAGGTCAAATTACCACCAAAAGGTCAAATTACCACCAAAAGGTCAAACCACCAAAAGGTCAAATTACCAAAAGGGTCTTATTTTTTTATGAACTACCAATGAAGTCCCCCGCAAAAGAGACTGATTATTTCCCGAGAACCCCTAACTTGATTGTCTAGCAGTCCATCTCTCTTTTTCTCTTTTTGTTCTCTCTCTGAACTTCCCAGTTCGTGTACCACCTTATCGCACTGTATACAAATCCGCCAATCCTCACCACCTCACCACTATCACCACCATGTCCTCCGGAATCCAATCGTTGTTGAAAACCGAAAAAGAAGCTGCTGAGATCGTCAACGACGCCAGAAAGTACAGAACCAACCGGTTGAAGTCAGCCAAGGCCGATGCCCAGGCGGAAATCGACGAGTACAAGAAGCAAAAGGAAGCCGAATTGAAGAAGTTCGAAGATGAACACGCTGGATTGAACGATTCCATCAGTAAGAAAGCTGACGCCGAGGTCGAGGGCGAGTTGAAGTCCATCAAGGCCACCTACGCCGAAAAGAAGTCTTCGGTAGTGAAGTTGTTGGTGGACGCCACTCTCAATCCTACTCCGGAATTACACATCAATGCTTAATCTGTTAGTGTCAACGAATGAGGATGACGATGTGAGGAGCGAACGTGTTAGGGGGCCAGTCTTCCAACGTCTCGTTCATGAGGTTCGTTACCCGTTTTTACCACGATAATAAACAATAATAAACAATTTCACGATAACATGAAGAACGCTGAACGTAGCAGTAGTTATGGAGCCACGTAGTAGGGATTATTAGAGCCAAGGAAAGGGCGCTCAATCACCATCTCCGTATAACCAGCAGAGAGCAGAAGTTAAGTGTAACAGTACATGTAAAGATAATGAAACCCACCAGATAGTAGACCCTTTGCTGGTACCAACTGAAGCGGAAGGTCTATCAAGTTGAGTCAGCTTGTAGAGAGTCGCAAAGAGGATAAGACAACACAAGCGAGTCGTCAACGGTGTACAATTGTGGGTAGTTTCATAATGAATAATCATCATGGCATACCAATCGTGTTTATAATGAATTAATTCAAACTAGTCAATTACTTTCAACCATATATGGCTACCCTTTAGAAGTAACAATAATAATCGAATGAGCTCTCGATACAGCACGGTGACAATAACCAGGTATTGGACTGAAACCAACTAACGGGTCATAAACTGACAATATGAGCACTAATTGATCCACTCAGAATGTCACAATTACAACAGTATTAGCCTCGATATCAGGACTAATGGATCACTACAAATAATGATTTTAAAGACTGATTCGTTCTAGCAAAATCCTCTTTGATTATCACTAATTATCATTACAAATTAATATACACTTGAAGACCACACTCGTCAGGTTGAGATTGACAGTTCTGAGAAGTCGCCTAGATGACATCAAGAGTAGGCCTTCTAGTTGAGTTTATCCCAACTTTGAGAGGACGGTCAATAATCAAATGATTACGGCTACTTTAATGATGGTTTTACAGTCTTTTGCATTTCTGATACATCTACTACTGGTTATTTAGTAGTATGGTCTATAAATGGAGAACAAAACTATTGTCCACCCCTGGCTAGCTTTTTAAAACCCTTGACAACATTCCAAATTCTAAAATCATACCCAACGGTATTTAAACTGGTGATAAACCCCCATGCCTTTTTATCATCTTTGATGGGATAATCCAAAACGGGAGGAATACTGGTGGCCACTCCCAACCATCTCAATAATGGCTTATCCATCACCACTGATTTCACAGTACACAATCCTGTTAATCCTTCTTCTCCTCCAAACTTTCCATAACCAGATTTCTTCACTCCTCCGAACGGTAATTGAGAAACATAAAATGTAGCAAAATCGTTAATGGCCACATTTCCACTTTCTAATCGGTTAGCAATATCATTGAGAATATTGAAATCATTACCAAATACAGAACTTCCCAACCCAAACTCGGTTCCATTAGCCAATTCGACTGCATCATCAACATCATTAGCTTTGATCATGGTCAAAACTGGTCCAAACACTTCTTCATGAAATATTTGCATTTGTGGAGTAACATCCACTAATAATGTAGGCTCAAAGAAATTTCCTTGAGGATAGTTGGGGTGTTGATAAGGTTTACCACCATGAATTAATCTGGCACCATTTTTCACCGCATCGTCAATTAATTCTTGGATTCTTTCAAAGCGATTATTAGCAATCATGGCTCCCATATCAATTTCTTCCAATTGATCAATATCAGATCCCAATCTTAATGACTTGACTCTCTTAGATAAGATTTCCACTAATGTTTCATAAGCTTTAGGTAAACAAATAACTCTCTCAATACCGATACAATTCTGTCCTGATGATTGGAAAGTACCTCTCATGATGATAGACGATAAGTCGTTCAAGTTCTTAACATCATCCAATACAATAAATGCATCCTTTCCTCCTAATTCCACCACACAAGGAATCAACTCTTTAGAGGCACTTTCTAACACTTTATGAGCAATTGGTTTTGATCCAATAAAAGTTATATGAGACAAGTCAGGGTGACTAGTGAAATAATCGGCTTCTTCAGGATAGCACACCACCAATTGCACCAAATCTTCATTGAGACCTAACAGTTTAAGTACGGTTTTGATCATATCCACGTACCATTTGGAGGACCATACCACTTGTTCTGAACATTTCACTACGATAGAATTACCAGTGAACAAAGCAGCAAGAATGGGACCAATCAAATTATGGAAAGGATAGTTCCAAGAAACCAAAGCTGCCACTACACCCAATGGTTCATATCTGACTTCTGCATTTTTCATTAAGCCAAGCAACAAATTTGAGGGTCCGTATCGTTTGGAGGGTCTAAGAGCCTGTTGACCATGGTTGATGATCCAATTGATTTTTTCCAAAGTAACAAAAATCTCACCCATCATTGCATCCAATTTTGTCTTTCCTGAGTCTCTACAAGCGATTCTGGTGATATCTTCTTGATTATCAAGAATAAAACGATTCAAAGTCTTGAGCAATTTTCTTCTCACGATGAACGAGGACTTGGCCCATTCTTTCTGAGCCACCTTGGCCTTTTGAATGCTCTGGTTCATTTCATCCTTGGTCTGGGCGTGGAAGGTTCCTAAATACTGGCCGGTGGCAGGACAAAAACTCTGGATCTGGCTGGGATCATTGGTTCTGATGGTCAATGGATAGAGTCGTTTCCCCTTCCAGTTCTTCTTGGCTTCTGGAGGAATGGGAATGGCGAGTTTGATGGGCTCTTCAAGCTTATTATACTTGTTGGGACTGGTGCTGATGTATTTGGAGTAGATGTAGTACAAGCTGGGCACAATGACACATACGAAGAAGGTGGTGGAGATCTGGTACTGCCATTGCCATTGATGAAACTTGAGGTCGATGTCGATCATGTCAAAGTGCCACGGGAAAGAGGTGAGACTGATGTTGAGAGACCTGTGTGGTGTAGCACTGAGGGAGTAGTACGAGTGTTGATGTTGTGAGACAATTGGTGAGACAATTAAAGAAACAGTGGTAGTGAGAACACTAAGACGGGTCGAGTTCACTGAGTCTAATGGTGGTGGTGGTGGTAATGATCCACAAGACAAGTAGTGGTGATAAAAGGGTGGGTTTTATGGGATAAGCACTTTCAGGCGAGATCTGGTATTGGTGACTGTTGAAGCCCACTAAACAGTTCAGTTGTTCTCTTATGGTAGCGAGAGGCAAACTAGTGTGAGTGGCTACAGTAGTGGTACTACAATAAAACTTTAGTAAGTTTTTACTGACTTTAGGGACATGTACTGAATATTACCACGATCATACGGAGCTCTCACCATCACAAGGGCCAGTTGGTGATTGAGACCACCAGAAATCCCTGTGATATTGTCAGGTACAACTCTCTAACGGCCAATCACGAAACCTGGCCATCGTAATCAATTGTCTATAAATTCTTTTCATTCAACTTTTAACAGCTTCCGTGTACCGTTGTCTAACATCTATATGTCTTTGCAAAGCGTATTGTTGTGGGGGTTGATTGTTCCTAACAAAGGCAAGCAAACAGGAGTTTCAGAGGTCAAGAAGAACTTTCACGGGAGCAATTCAAGTGGCTTGGAGTGGTTGCGAAAAGGCGATTTCTCCAATGACCCAACACCAAAGTTCTGAACAGTCCAACCATCATTAGATTTGAGAGATTGGTGTATTGACTCTGTTTAGTCAAGCAGCTTTCAAAATAACACCGACTGGAGAAGGTTAGGGACTAATTACGAAAACGATAGATTGTTAACTGTGCAACCTGCCAAATTCGCTAGAGAACTGTCTCTAAATAAATGACAACTGTAACTTCCATTAGCCGTCCCTTTAATCAATTAAACTATACAGTTTTAATGGCCAAGCTTTTGACTCTTTACCGTTTGATCCTCCTGCAAAGCTTGCTATAATTCAAGCTAATCACACTGAATCTTTCCAGTTAATTTTACTGTAATCAGGAAGTGGGTTTCAGCACTATAGTCAAGACATAGTACCTCTTTCCTTGAACCAACATGAATACTTTTTGACACTTATCATGTAATTGGAGCTTTGTTATAGCATTATTGACATTCACTCGACCTCAACTCCATCCTCCTGTAGTTGTCTGACAAGTTCTTCAAACTGATTGTCATCGGTTCGGGACTGAATAATCGTACCCAATAAATTATGATCCACATAGTCGATCATGGTGTCGACCACCGATGCTCCTCCAGCTACCCCTGTGAACTCGTTGTATTGTACAGTGGTGTCAGTTGGAGGTAATACGTCGTATTCAAATGTGTTTTCATTCCAAACTTGTTGGGGAAGTCTAGCCATGATTTTGCTCTCTCCAGAGAGAATGGTAAATCTGATCAAATTGATTGGAATTTCTGGTTGTTGAGGAGTGGACCCAAATCCTAAAAGGTCGCGGATTGATGTTTTCGATTGTTGGTTTTGTTCGGTAAATAACTGGGTAAGTTCATCATGTAAAAATTGTCTTGAAGACTGTTCATCCCACAAGACTGCTGCTCTTACCAAATATGTTTCAGCAGCAACAATCACGTCATGAGTTGGTTTTAAGCTACTTTCCTTTATCGGTAACGTTGACAGCAATCCTATTAACTCAAGCAATTTAAACCCGGTATAAGGATGATGAGTAAAGGCAATTTTCAACAGCTTTTTGGCACTTTCTAAATCACCCAATTTCAAATGGGCCAATACTGTAGAATATACTATACCAGGCGTATGCCATCTTTCATATGTTGTGCACAAAGGAGATTGGGCAAATTTGATCAAAAATTTGTACTCTTCACTCATGATAGCATAGAAATCAATGAAGTAGCGAACACCAATAGGATCTTCAGCCGGTGACAACGAAAGAAGCAATTTACAGTAGGAGAAAGCTGTGTAAAATGTTCTTCTCTCCCCTAGCCCAATAATATATCTGAATAAACATAGATAGAACTGTCTATTCAAAAATCCTTCGTATGGCAATCGTATCAATTCGGATTTCCCTTCCAATATTAATTCATGCAATCTCTTTTGAAACGAACGATCAAACACAAAAAGTGCCTTCTCTATCAAAGAGATACTGGTGGATTTTTCGCTTCCTTGTCTCAACAACACCATTGCCACTTGAAGAAGCGTCTCCACATGATAGGGAAATTGTTGTAAGAGTTGCATTAATGATTCGGGATCAGGAGTCATCACCACCGAAGCATAAAATCTGGTATTTGCCACTCTTTGTTGAATATTATTCAACTTATCGAATCTGAAATATTTGACTCCTAACCCAAACTCCTTCTTAATTTTAGATTCTAATTCTTCCCCAGTAGCACTGTCTTCTTTATATTCAAAATATTTTAACACCTCCTCTTGTCTCAACTCTTTCATATCCATTAATTTCTGGGCAGTGGGGAGCCAATCGTCTCTCACTCGTGTTAATAAGAGCTTTCTTGAAGTTCCCGGTACTCCCCGACGGTCTTTTCCACCCCATCCTCGAGTCAATCTGGCCAATTTACGATATTGTTCAAGGAGTTCTGGCGAAATCGCCAACGAGGTAGTGGTATTGGCATCCTCAATCGTTTCGAGACTCAAGTTACCAAACAAGTTGCGGAACTCCTGATCGGGATCCAAGTCCTTGATTGAGGAGATTCTGAGTAAAGAGATGGATTGTTTGAGGCGTTTAGTGGTGAAATATTTGTAGTTGGAGTCAAAGTCCTTGATAGGGACGGATTCCAAGTCCATTTCCTCTTCAAAATCATAACCTTCATCTTCGTATGATGACTCGACTGGAGACTTCTCATTCTGACTTTGTTTCTTATCTTTGGCCTTTATCTGTTCGAGAAACCGATCCAACTCCTCGTCACTATCCACGGCTCTGGGCTTGGGCTTCTTGGACTTCTTGGACTTTTTGGTACTCTTCTTCGTCACACTTGGCGAAGGTATGGGTTCTTGTTGTTTGGACTGAGGTTCGGAGTCTTCTGACTCATCCTCAGGCTCATCTTCACCGTTCAAAAGAGCAAAGGCGTTGAACTTGGGGGTGGGTACGTCTTCTTCCAGCAAGCTGGAGTCTTCTTCTACCAGTTGGGCCTCCAAACGTTGCCTTTCAAGACGTTTTAATGCTCTTGAACTCATAGTGATTGAGTGAAAAAACCGCCAGAAACCTTTAATAAAGGGCCAGAAAAAGTGCGAATTGCTGCGTTTGTGGATGCAAAAAATGATCCCTTCGAAGGAGATTTACTACTCAGCCGTAGAGACCGCCACCAGTATGGATGATGGAACAGTGGAGGTCAAGGAGGTGCCACCCGCTGTGTCGAAACCGTTTTTTGCCAGATCTTTTAAGTGGCATTTGGCGATTCCTGGCAGTCTCAAAACTGCGAATCTTATGAGCCATAATGAGCCTGAATTAGAGAAAACTGGACTAGTGGAGCTTGATTCTGCCAATTCTATAGGAGCAGAGATAGTCCAAGATAGGGGGCAACAAGGTATAGGGAGTCGCATGGAAGATGGGGGCCAAATTGGCCAAATTCGTCAAAAAAACCTTTACCTTTTGCAATCACCAGCCTTCAGTCCTCAAGCGACACCGACTCCAGGAATATCATCACCATTCCCACAAATCGGGTTCTCGCCACTTCCCGACCAAAAAGTGGTGTTGAATTGTATCAAAAACATCACCGAAGAAATAGTCGTCAGCGAAGAGATTTATGTTGTGTGTTTGAAACTACTCAAGCATTTCTATGTGGACCCATTAGCATGTCAAAGGCAGGAGTTTGGAGCACCCTTTGATGCCCTCCAGTCGTATTTGCAGACGTTAATTAACCATCATGAAAGACTCCTTCGAAAAATGCATAAGCTTCTTCTTAAATCCACCAGCTATACTCAAACAAGCATTGAAATATCCAAACTCATTGCTAGACACGGAATAAATACTTACGTTTACGAGGCCTATTGCAACATATATGAGCAAGTGCTCAAATTGGTCAAGGATAATTCTCTTTGCCCTACAGCTAATGTTAATCTAGATTCACAATGGACAAGGGGGTTGGCTCGGTACCTAGAACTCAATCAGCCCAACACTAGGAACATGGACCTCTCGTTCAACTCACTTGTTCAAAAACCCATTGCCAGAATTTCAAAGTACCCCTTGGTGCTACAGAGCCTTGGGAAGTATCTCACTAAAGACCAGAGTCATAGTGTGGAAAGATATACCAAAGTGATTAAACAAAAACTTTTGAAAGTAAACGAAGGTTCAAGGACGTTTAAAGACCAAGACTCCAGCTTCCATATCGAGAACCTTATTTCCTTCACCAAAGTCAAGTTGAGAGATGTTCTGATCACCAGTTCTTTTTTCGGCTCGATAATTCTTTGTGGTGCCGTCACAGTTATCTGGATGGAAGGTAATGTCATCAAGTCTGCCCTCTGTGGGATTTTTCTCTTCAAGAGTCATCTCTTACTTATTGATCTTCGAAAGAAAAAGACTCCCTTTGAACCACTCTTTATCATATCTTTGGCAAGGTGCAAACTATTTAAAGAGAGTTCTGATTATGAGGGAGGTCTATACAGTGACTACGAACTCACCCTCAAGATCATGTTTGAAAATTCCCATTGCCATCTAGAATTTTTACTAGCATTTGTCACCAAACAAGAGTATGAAATTTGGACCAATTATTGTTGGATTATGATTGATATTGTTCATGGACCCTATATGATGAATTATTCCAATACTTTCGAGTACCTCATGTTTTACCCTCTGATGCTGCCGTACGATTTTAGTTTAAGAGTATTGGCAGATTATGAAAAATGGAAGACTAAATGTTATTTCAAAGAGTCTAAACCGGTTAAAATTCAGCTTGATTGGAAAATTTCCTGGCTTTTCGCACCTGAAAAAAGAAAATTCGCAGCCATTCAGGAATACAATACTGTGATTCATATAAGAAAAAGACAGAGAGATGAAGCTGAAAGTATCCTCCATAAAGTATGGAGTAAAGACATTCCTATGATTTTTTGGGAACTTAAAGAAGACGGCAGTCTCCATCGAACCTCAAGTTTGTTTCGAAGATTGAGCTCTTTCAGAAAATCTACTAGTGACCCAAAAAAGAGATCTCAAATCCAAGAAATTTCACCACAGCTACCAATTTCACCCACTGACGTCACTAAGCGATCATATTCTTGGAAGGAACATTGCAAATCAATAAGGTTTTTAGCGCCATACTAATTATTACACAGATTATACTTTCTTTAAGATTTTTAGTTGCTAAGAATCGTTGCGTTTATTTGTATCATCACTTCATGCTATATGCCTAATTACCAGTTGCTCCAGCACCAATTGAGTCGTTCTTACTGTTTGAACCGTGTGCAAGAGAAGAACTGTGTTTATCAGTACCATCCTTCAAGATCTTCTTGATGATTTCATCATTGTCAACCTTTCCAAATTCATTCTGCAATTCGGCCTTGGATGCTTCGTCCAAAACTCCTTCAGATCCACCTTGTCTGTTGGTGAAAATCTTGTAAATAGATACCAAATCAATCAATGGAATGGTGGTATCACCCTTCTTGAACTTTTGAAGTAAATCCACGTCTTCAACGTAAATAATAAAGTCATTTTCGTTACCCTTGTAAAAAAGCTTGTGTGGTTCTCCGGCCATTTTTATCTGTGTTTAATATTAATTGAATTTCAAACTAAATATATAAATTTTATGACGAATTGATGGCTATTTATACTGTTGTGTCGGGTATACCTTTGTTACCTGATAGCAACCTTTGCTGCAACCATTCTCACATTTACGGTCCAGCCACTCGCCACGGGTAAATTCTGTCCGTATATGGCGTCATACCCTTTCTGACATCACCCCACAGTATTTGAACATCAATAAGTTGCTGTAAACTTGTCTAACTCCATAAGGAATCTTCTGGAAGACACAATGGCCTAAATGAGGAAAGATAGTGCTTTTCCTTTTAATACACCATTAGTGTAGTGGTGCATTTTGATGACCAAAAAAAACTGGGGAAATGTCGGGAGACATTGGTCAAAAAAAGAATTCCGATACCGGGAGTCGAACCCGGGTCTGCTCGGTGAAAGCGAACCGTGCTAGCCGTTACACTATATCGGATTTTTCTTGTTGTTTCTGCGCAGTGAAATGACACGCCTAGCAGAAGGAGCGGTGGTCACGTGATCACAGAACTTTAAGGTATCAAAAGATAATTGGCATAAAACTAGTAGATGAATAGATTACGATAACGTCCTGTACCCTAAAAAAGTAGTTTCACGTCTAATGGACATGAATATATTTAAGAAAAGTAAAAAAAAAAAATTCGCCAATTTTTTTGGTTTTTCCATAATCACATTAAAATTGAAAAATAGATCAATTTCTATTTGAAATCATTTAATTAGGAAAAAAAAAAATAGGACTCGTTTTAAGGCTCTTTTGCAAATTATCCCCATAGCTACAGGGATCCCTTTCAGCTTGTTCCGCTTCAACGAGACAGGAATGATCATTTGACTTGAATAAGTTACTTATTTACGAAGGCTTGGAACTGATCCATTTTTCATCATTTTCTACTTTTAAAAAATGTCAAAGTAGTTTAACTTCCCGCTTTGTTTGAAGATCTCATTCATCAAATCATTGTAGAAGCTAAAAAGAGCCTGATTGCAAAAATAGGATCAGCGCAGCTCCAGAATCACAGGTTTGAAACAAACCCTCTCACCGTCACGGTTACTAATTGTTTCAGAGTTGATGAGAAGAGGCTAAGAAAAAGACAAATGTGAAAAGTATTCATATTTTTTCATTACCAGAATTGCTCCATCTCTAACACATGTTTATTTTGGAGTTGTGGAGTGTAATATAATTACCCCAATGGCGGAGGGGGTTGGTTTGAATGCGGAGGGAGATCAAGAGGGTGGGGGAGGGGTGATTTTAAACTATTCATGCACCTATTGGATTTCCTTCAGGTGCATATACATCACCTTTATGTGCATATAGAAAATCCAGTACCAATTGAGGAAATGCTCCACTAGTTGAAAGTATTATAACAAGAAGTAAATTGACTTATTTGAGCCGCAATGCATAAAGATGGGGAAAAAATATACCCGGAAAGAACCCGAAACACTAAAAAGAACTTAAAAAGTCTCCCCACAAAATTATTATTTAAGCTAAGTCAATTCTTTTCTTTAATCACTCAATTGTGCATAATACATAAAAATATTTAACACTAACTATATTCAGTTAGAAGTGAAGGTTGTTTGACAATGGAACAGTGTAACCTCGCTAGTAATGTTGCAGAAGGAACATCGACTAATATTATTATTTAATAAATAGATTTGTTGGGTTGAAAGGGACTTTACAAGTTCTAGAACCGGACCATATACAAGCGATTCAAGATTAAGGTGGTTGATGGAGGGCCCCAGTCTGATATAAAATTTAACGATTCAATTACAATTGTTATGCAAACACATGTAGAGAATTTTTCAGAACAGTTAAAGCCATTTGGGATTGATTAAGAGACCAATTGCTTCATTAATTAAAATTGGCCATTGGAAATAAAATAGAAGCTCCCGAGGTGAATCATAACAATTTTTTAAAGGTAAGTATAATGATCAAATGTGTTAGATTATGGTGGTATGGAACTAATCTCATACGGCCCAGCTATACACAATTATTTGAAAATATGTAAATACCTTCAATTAAACATCGAGGCTATCCAATGGCATAACTGACAGCAAACCATACCAAGGTATTTCTTTCGAGATATAAATTTGTTTGATAGCGTCACTGCTGTGGAATTTAAATGATCCACTTGTGCTTCCCTAGAATCAACCAAAACCCATCCTAATTATTATATATATACTATCTCTGTTGGTAGGTTTCGGGTCTACCAAAAATATCAGTAGCCTACTAAAATCCTCTACTCTATTATCATTATTTTATATTAATTCACAGCTTAAACACTTGTTTGAGATTTTATGCTTTGAGCGTTGTAATTTTACTTAGTTTTGTTTTACCTGCTCATATAGATTATTGTATTCAACATGATTTGAAACATTCCTTGAATCAGCAAATAACACTTTATTAGGATATGGCTTTTTTTGACTAGACGATTTTTCAAGCTAGAGTAGTTTTGACTAATTGGCAAGTCTGATACACTTTAGGTTTGCTCGTTTCCCAGTATTATTTTATTGTTAGAAAGATGATACATGATTTTAATACTAACTGTTATTTATGTGGAAATGTTGAAACAATTACAAAATACGTTGTTGGTATTTTTGAATGTGTCGAATCTTTAATGTTGGTGATATTGTCAACATAGCCATCATTGTTTTGGAAGTGTTTGTATAATTTATATTAAGTTAGTTCTATGTCTCTTATATTGTTAATTCATATTTATCTTCTTTAAGTTATTTTATAAATCCATCATATTGTCAAGCATTATATCTTTGTTATTGTTAATTCAATATCTTTAATATTTCTAGTCTATGCAAAATATTCATACATCTTATGTGGTATATCCAAGAATAAATGCCTGGATATTGTTTGTTTCCTTTCTACTGTCGTATCAAAAAATCCGATTCTTTGTTGTATAGTGTATTGATCAGAGGTTAATTCTTTTGATGAAATAATTAAACAGATCTACATTATCGAACAGTTGAAGGTGAAAATATGTTATCAATATAAATTAAATAAAATATAAATAAAGAAATGGTCCACAATAATGATCAACAGTATCCAAAAAGGTATAAATACTTGTCTGTTCGGCTTAATAATCATACTGATAGATTCTGTATATTATAAATCCTACTATTATGAAGTATATTACATTACAAGTAACACCTCATGTTAATCCCAAATTGGCCCTAAATGATAGAATAAATATTTAAATTCTATAACAATTCATGATGATTCAAAAGAAGATAGAGCAAAAATATTGAAACTTCAAAAAGAGATCAAAATGAAAAGAAAGTTTAACAATAATCTGGTGTTAATTATTTTTATAAGCGATGACTTTCTTGATGACTTTCTTGATAACTTTATTTAATAATTTTAATGTGATTTATATGGTTCCACGGTTACTTGTTACAGTTTCATGGAATTTATACCTTTACGAAGGGGAGGGAAGAAGGGGTGTTGTTGAGGTAAAATGAATACACTATTTATTTTAGTGAGGATTGACCTTTTTAGCGAGAGACCCTTACTTATTTCTCACGATTAATACTGAGAGTCATGAGCCGCTCTCGCTATTTGCTCATTTTTCAGTTGTCTTTAGTGAAGGGCGAGTGGTATTTTTCACTAATGTCTCGCTATGGATTCATTTCAGCCTCACTCCACCACTGACAAGTTATCCAGACCGTAGCCCAAATTAACAAGCAAGCCACCTCTGGAACACTCAAACCCAGTTCCAGTTCCAGTAAATCTTCCTCAGTACACTTCAGTACCACCACCACAGGGCCACCGCCACCGTACCACCATCCAACACCGTCCTCCACCTAAACTCTTGCCCGTTCGGGTATATCTCGGCTGCGCGTTCCGGAACTTCCTCGCCGTGACTACACCACAATGAAGTGACCTTTACGAGTAATTCTTCTTTTAAACCCCCATTTTCGTTTCACTAAACACTTCTCAATACCACCAATTCTTCTCAAAACCGTCAATTCGTCCTCAGCAGTCCCTAAGCGTCAGCTCAATTCTCCCTAAAAAGTGTCCCTAGCTCATTCTCCCTACCCCAATCATAGCTACCACCACTGTCACCGACCATGAATCACATCTCCAAGGTGTCGTCAGACATCAAGGACAACTTCAAGATCGCCACCCACTCCGTCAAGGAGAAAATCACCTTCAGCTCTGATTTCAACAAGGACGACGAGCTCATCCACCATTACAAACACGACCTCCAGCACGCCATCAAGGGCCTCAGCTTTGTCAAGAAGCAGACCAAGCGGATCGGCCACAGCTACTGGCCCCGGTTGTTCAAGCTGAACATCAAGTTGGTGGACTTGTTTCTCCGGTTGTTGGGCGAGTCGTCGCTCCACTTCAAGGGCATCCAGGACTACTACGATGACTTCGACAAGTACGCTGCGTCGCTGGAGGTGCCGTTGGTCCATCCCAAGGAGAAGGAGCTTTTGATCGCCAGCGTCAACGAAGAGTTGCTCAACTACAGAGCCACGGTGGTCCAGTTGAGTGTCAAGGTCAAGCACGACTGGGATCTTCATATCCACCAAGTCAAAACTCGCGTGGACGAGATGAATTCCTACTTGAAGGCTACTCTTAAGGTCATAAAAAAGAGACAAGTCAAACAACTCGACTACAACAGCACCCACCATAAGGTTGACAAATTACAGAAGAAAAACATCCCCTTGGACGAGAAAGAGCACTCGAAACTAAACACCCTCGACTCCAAGCTCCAGAATGAGTACGATGACTTCGAGGTTTTGGACAACAAATTAAAGGTGCTCTTGCCCCATATTCTCACGTTTTTGGACGAGTTTGTAGAGGACTTGACCAAGTTGGTGTTGGCTCAACAGTTGAAGACCTTGGAAGACGTTCTGCAAAACCTCAAACACTTTTCGACATACCACGGCTTTTTAGAAGCTAACTCGGGCTCCTTACAGTCATATGAATCCATTGGCAACCAGTGGGAATCATCCATCACCAGCACCAGGCTCCAGATCGAGTCGTTCATCAATAGCATCAACGAAAAGCACCCCAACCTCATCAACGAAGAGATTGACGATTCAGACAAGACAAATGCGGCCACAAAGGTATGGAATAGTGTCACACGAACCGTCACAGAGAGAACCCACACAATTAAACCCAAGGACAATGCCAATGGTGTATTTAATGATTACCTTTCAATAGACCCTCTAAAGGCTTTCTCCGAGTATCAACACCCGGAAATTAACAAGTCAGAGACGTACCACCCCCATAAAAGAGTGGACATCGACGACATTATCATCAGTCCTTCTCCAGCGTCTCCTCCATTACCTCCATTACCACCTAGAAATGTCCCTCAAATATCTTCCCCCCAAATGCACCAAGATGCTCCCCCATTACCACCTAGAAATAAACCTTTACCGCTAGTCGCAGCCAATAAAGTGACAACTCCTTTACCACCAACACCACAATACACACACTTTCATGATCCGTTAGATTCAGACTCGGACGATGATGATACTGCTTCGGTGATTTCAGACTCGTCCTTCCCTTCAGTCTCATCAGTTTCCAGCGAGATTCTCATCAAGAATTCCACACCAAACCTCATAGAAAAAGACTTACGGAGAATCTACAATAGGTCCAAGAACGAAATCAAATCCACACCAATCCCTGAGCATTCCTCCAAATACGATCTACACCCTCATTCGTCCGATCTCTTTGATAAGACCTCTTCCATCACTTACAAGCTCGATCGGATTAACCGACTTTTCGATAAAATCGTTGACACCTACCCCAGTGGCCAGACTGTGGTAGCAAAGTACGACTTCAAGGGCCAGGAGTCGGGGGATTTATCGTTCAAAAAGGGCGACTCCATTCAAATTTTGTGTGACTTCCAGAAGGTCGACACCTTATATACTAATGACGATAAAAACTGGTTGATTGGGATTATTTACGACAACGACAACTCCAGAGTAGGCTTTGTTCCCAGCAACTACCTTGCCCCTAAATGAGTCTTTTCAATTGACAAGAAATAAAAGAATTTGGGCCAGAAACTCCCAATCTGCCAGTACCTAAAACTATGATTTGGTTGATAAATGTTAACACTGAAATCCAAATTTTAGCAATCTAAAGCTTAATCCTACTCATAAACAAGATTGCGGTCGTGTTTACTCTTGATTCCAATGTTTTAGAAGTAGTTAGTGGATGTAAACCTTCCTAATCCTCTTCAGATTCAAGCAAATCCATGAGCTTGCCCACGATTCGCTCAGGATCAACCCGAATCCCATCGTGAAAGAACTCACTGGTGACAAACTGTCTCAAGTTCCCGTTTTTGAATAGAGTTTTCTTGACCTTTCTGGTGATATCAAAGTCCACATATAAATCGTTATAATAAGTGGCCGCCACAATAGGAACGTTCTCCCAGGTGATGGAGGATAAGACTTCCGGATCGTAGAGTTTTGACCATGAAGTATGGGAGTGTAAAGCGTTGGCAAGAGGCTTGAGAGGTCTTAATTGGGCAAAATCATCAAATATAGACTTGAAGATCATTTCTCCAAAAAAGTAGACTGGTTCAGTACCTTCCTTTTTGTAGACAAACTGTTCGTTTCCGGGAGCATATTTTAATCTGTCAGCAACCCAGTTAGTAGCTGGAGACTCACCATCTCCATAAATGGCTTCCAAGAAGAGAGCGGAAACAATATTGGTGTCGTAAGCTGATTGGTCTTCCACCAACTTCAAAGTGGCACGAGTAGGTTCACCAAAAGTATCCAAATCGTACCAGAACTTCAGCACCACTTGGTGTACGGAATCAGTTCCTCCAGTTAGACCGAAATGGAACCCGAACTGCTGGAACCTTTCCACACTCAAGTTTCCCCCGCTAGGTAATGAGATTTCATTGGAATCAATATAGTTAAGAATAGTCCTGACCCTTTCCACATCTTCAGGATATTTGGAGTAGTAGTGTTGGTTTCTGTCCTTGGCTCTCTCGTAAGTCACCAGATACACCTGCTCAGCAGTGTGGCCCACGGGAGGAACTCCACCAGCGATAAACACCTCAGTAAGTGAATTTGCATATTTGGAAAGGTAACTAAAGATGAGAAATCCTCCATATGAAAACCCTATGAGTGACCACTTGGATGAACCTATGAGTTCTTTTCTGATTACTTCCAAGTCCTCCACGATGGAGTCCGCTCTGAAGTTAAGCACATACTCGAGCTGTCTCTGAGTCACTTCTTCGGGACTCTCACCGTCTTTGGCAGCAACCGCCTTATTGAGAGTTTCTAGCTCCAATGGCGAGCTGAACCCCGTGCCTCTCTGGTCAAGGTATACCACGGTGTAGCCGCGATCAATCAACGTCTTGGTAAGTGGGTCGTTGCTGGTGGGAACATCACAAGGGAACCCCGGGCCGCCCTGAAGAAAGGTGATCAATTTGGCGTCCTGAGCAAGTGAAAACTTCTTCATGTTGGCAGCCTTGTCAGCGTGAACCGCAGCATCATACTTTTGAACAACACTAACCACAACGGAGATCTGGGGGCCCTCAGGTTTGGCATAGTCGAGCGGTACCGAGAACCGTAACCGATGGACAGCGATACCTGCGGGCTTCAAGTATTCAAAAATGGTGTACGACATGGAAAAAAAAAAGAGATAGAGAATGAAGGGGAAAGTGGAGGTAGAGAAAAAGGGCTGATCGCTAGCTTTATATACTCGAGATCAACGGGTCAATGGCACATCAGTGTCAATCTTCAGCCGTGCCATCCCAATTAGGAACATGTACTTACCTGCAGGACGCCCAAATCGTACGTCACAACCTGCAATCTCCTCTACTTCAACTTGCAATCTTTCCATCAGTACCAACGCGTCTTTTGCAACAACCATGGTCAAGCCCAAGCCCACGCCCACGCCCCGCCAGGCTCCCAGAAACGCGTCCAAACCGATCATATCCACCGTCAAGGACCCCATCCCCACCAAGGAGCTTTTGGTCCGCTTGCAATCGCTCTCAGACACCCTCTCGGGCCTAGATCAAGAAAAGGTCGATGTCTCCCTCTACAAACAAGTCCTGGAAGATTTGGTAAACCCCAAACTCTTGGGCCATGTGAACTCGGGAGTCCAGGCGTACGTGTGTGCCTCGCTCTCTGATATTCTCCGTATCCATGCCCCCAATGCTCCCTTTACTGCTGGCCAATTGCTGGAGGTGTTTCGAGCCTTTTTCAAACAACTCAAAAGATTGGCGGATCCAGAAAACCCATACTTCCAGCAGCAAAGTTATTTGTTGCAGAGGCTTGCTGAGGTCAGATCGGCTATTTTGATTACAGATTTGCCCGATTCTGAGACTTTGGTCCAGTTAGTATTTGATACGTTTTACGGTTTAGCATCTACCGATTTTCCTGCTCGTCTCGAACCTTTGGCCAGCGATATCTTGTCGGAAATCATTTCTGAGTCTGAAGTTGTGCCTCACGATGTACTCAAACTTATTATTAATCGGTTTTCGACGCTATCGCCACTAAATCCGGTTGTTAATGATCATCTTAAAATGAAGATATCTAATACCGGCTTCAACTTCTCCATGTATATCAGTGAAAACAACTTGGACAGAATGTCCCGCTTGGTGGCCCAGTACTTTTCAGAATTGTTATATGAAACCTCCAACCAGCTTATAGCTCAACCCGATGAAAATCAGAAAGTAAAGGATAAAAAGATATCTAAAATCATCGAAAAATTAAGGAAAATTCACCTTTTGTCAGAACAAATATGGATGTATATACCCGAACTCTTGAGCTCGGTCATGGCCCTAATTGATGATGAATTGAATGCTGATGATGAACAAATTAGAATCCTTGCCACTGATACTATAGGGTCAATGATAGCTTCTTCCAATGATTATATTGCCCCTACAATCACTTCAAAAGTCAATTTTTTCATCACTCACAAAGATACATGGACCAACTGGCTCAAGAAAACTACCGATGTTTCACCTCATGTTCGTGTCAAGTGGGTCCAAAAGATACCATCGGTATTAGACTCCCTCAACTCCACCACCACCGAAGTCAATTCCGCTTTGATCAATTGCTTGTATAAATGCTTACTTGATAGCGATGAAAGAGTCAGAGAAGCAGCATGCAAAAGTATCTCACAAATCCCTTTCAAATCATTCATAGCAAAAGTCTGCAATAAGAATATCATGTCCACATTGACCCACTTATCACGAGAAAAGAATACTAAAATCCGTAATCTAGTCATCAGTATCTTCGGAAACATCTACGACAAATATATTGAAGCTAAAAATGCCAACGAAATAATTGATTTTGGTAGCCATAGTGAATCGGAAATTGTTGAGCTCGAAAAATTGATTACTGAAGGTATACCAAGTCAACTATTCTCATTAATATATATCAATGATTCCAATATCACTGCTACTGTCGACGTTTGCATTTTTGAAAAATTACTCCCAACCACAGAAGTAAGTAATGTTAGAAGAGTCGAGAGAATAGTGCAACTATACTCCAGCTTAGATTCCAAAGGAAAGCAAGCATTTATTGCCATCAATAAAAGACAACAACAAGTTTCAAAGGTGGTACAAACTTTCATAGAAACGGCAGAATCATCCTTACAGAAACATTTGTCTCAAGAAGAAAAGGAAAACTTGGAAGATTCACTGGAAAAGGCGGAAGAGAAGAAGAGTTTACAAAGTAAACTTGATAAGATCATAAAGTGGATCTGTGTATCTTTTCCTGAAAATTTTAATACTTATAGCTGTCTTGAAAGATTTTATAAATTGAAGAAGCCAAGATACTTTTACCTTTTAAAAACATGTTGTTCTACAGAATCCGATCATAATTCTGTACGAAATTCTATGAGGGAGTTGTTAGAAAAACTCAAACGTCCCGAGAACATCAAACTTGAAAATGAAAAAAGTAATGTCACCACTAAAGATATGGTCAATTGTATCCAGTTACTATTGTTGAGGTCTTCAGTTCTCTTATACAACAGATCCAATGTGGTGGAACTAATTAAGTACTCAAGAGACCCCAATCATAAATGGTATGTCACTGCAAATGAAATCTTGGAACATATCTCTACCACCATTCCTGACGTGTTTAAGTTTCATATTAATGCGTTGACAAACTTAATAATCAAGGAGAAGTCTCTGCATGATCTCAAGCAAAATAGTCCATTGAGGGTACTCTATCATTTCATCAAAAAAAACCCTGCATTATTTCCTGTGAATGTTGAATTCACTGAAACCCTCAAGAGAATAGCAACTGAAGAATCTCCTAGAGAAGCCAAGTACTGTGTGAAAATTTTGAGTCTAAGTACTAAGAATCAGATTTATTTCTCCGAGATCATCAACAAAATATATCCATTGAATTTGGAGCATCCTAACGTTACCACTCACTTGTCAACTATCGCAGAATTATTTATTGTAGATCCAATATCTGTTCAAAATAAAGCCAGTGACTTGACCTCTCTATTGATCAAAGAGATATTTTTACAAAATAGGAATATCAACAAGGATGCAACTTCCAATGATAATCAGTGGTTAGATGATGATTACTTGGAATCACACATCCAATTACATTCAACTTTGTATGAGAAGCTATTGGCATTGAGAATGCTTGTCAATCGCTTAATCGGATTGGAAAACACTCACCAATCTGATGGTTTAACAGAAAAAGAGAAGGAAGAGATTACCAACAATGCTCAACCAGTTTTGAAATTGCTAATGTCATTTATTGGAAACAGTGGAGAAATCATAAATAAGAACTCACCTACTTGGCCAACACCGGAATGTTATAAGCTGAAGATCCGTCTTACAGCAGGATTGTATTTACTAAAATTGGCCAAAATCCCTATTTATAGTGAAATGATTCACCCCACAACCCTTCGAAGATTAACGTTTTTATTGACTGATCATAATGAACATGTGAGATCACAATTTCTCTTAGCCATTCAAAAGAAACTTGTCAATGAAGTTATATCAGAAAGATTTCTTGCTGTGGTATTTTTCAGTTCCACTGAGACTTCCCCCGATATTAAGAATCATTCAGTGATGTGGATTCAGTCATTATACAAAAGACAACAAGCCAAGAAGAGCATTAGCTTTGAAAAGTCATTAGTACGGATTATTCATATGATATCTCACCATGAACAGTTCTTGGCACTACTCAATCCAGAGAATGATGATACCGAAGCCAAAGGGAACATTTCCAACTATATTCAAGCTTATAGTTATGCGTTGAAATTTCTTATTTTTTACATCAGTTTGATAGCCAATCAAGATAATATTTCGTTATTATATTATTTTGCAAGTCGTGTCAAACAACACCGGGATGCTACCATTGACTCTGCCAACTATGAGAAAACTCCATTACCGCAAACGGTTTTGAATTTATACAGAATTGCTGAACTCACCCAATTTAGTCTAAAGGAATACAGTGACCATAAAAGTTGGCCAATGCAAACATGGCCAGGAAAATTAAAGCTTCCTACGGATATTTATGGCTCTATGCTGTCGAGTAAAGAAGCTCAGAGTATTGTAAGTACCGTTTATATTCCTGATCAAATTCAACAAGAATTGAAGGGTGTTTTGAAAAAGAAATTATTGGGTGGAGGATCCAAGAAAAGGCCATTTTCCTCTGTTGAAGTCAAGCCTCAAAGGGTCAAGGCAGTGAAGTTAGAGAATCCCAAACTGGCACGACTTGGCAATAAACCTGCTAAACAGTTAAGAAAGAGTACTCGGTCGACGCAAAAAGTGAGCTATAGTGAATACCTTGAAAGCGAGGAATCAGTGGCAGAAAGTGAAGATGAGTCCCTTGACTGAACAAGAAGTAGTCACTATGGTTTCACCATATCTGCCATACTGTATTCCACCATACCATTGCGTCATACTATCCTGGGATCCAGACTCACGATAACCGTTAAAGTATCCAAAATTCATCGTTGAGCAACGAGCTTACTTCTACAACAAAATTTTATAATCATTCAGTTGTCTATTTCTATGCTAAGCCTTTTAAATTTCAATATCAGATGCTTATGTTGAACAACTTGACGAGGATGATAGTACAATGATCTCAAAGATATTTCCGGTGCCCTCATTGTTCAAGTCAAGAATGAATTGATAATCTGATATAGTCAAGTCCGGTATATCATTGCTGTATCAGATGAAATCATGGTTGAATACTTTTTGAGGCTAAATTATATGTTGAATAATGTTAGATGAGTCTAGTTTATTAATGCTGTAGTTTTTTCGTTAATTGGTCATTTGTGGAAGGCTTTGAATCTTACGGTGTTGAAACCAATCTTCACCCAAAATCAATAGCCTGGCTGCTGCTGGAAACTTCTGTTCTTTCACACTATCCGTAAGCACCACTGTTAAAGTGTACATCAACTTATTACTTTGATTTCCGTATACTCTAAGAAAATCGGAACCTGTAGCTTCCCACCAATTTGCAGCCACTGAAAAGTGAACATTGGTCAAAAGTTTGGTATCGGTATTCATTAATCTCGCCAAAAATTTCCAAGATGCTGGATGTCCATAAAATGGTAATTGAGGACCTGAAACTGGAGTTCGAGTCATGGCAGCCCATACGGTACATATTCCCGATAATCTTTCATCGTATTTATCCCCATCCTCCCATTTGTCATTTCGTCTTTTCCAACCCATCATTAAGCGTCCTTCCTCAGTATCGATAGAACGAGTATATCCAATAAGCAAAGGACATTTTTTCACGAATCTGGCACTCAAGTAGTATTCAAGTTCAGGAAATTGTTGTAAGAGGCTGTATGCTAATTTTGCCAATGGTACCGCAGCAGCAGCTTGGACTATAACTTCCGTTTCTGCTTGTGCCACAATGGCCTTGGCCACAAAGTTAAGGATCCATTTATATGCTAGAGGTTGAGATTTGGCACTGGAAATAAGACCGATGACTTCAGAATTGATTCTTTGGAATTGTTGATTGGACTGTGATAATTGCCCAAACTTGGGGTTAATTTTTCGCCTCAATTGTGAAACTGCTTTCTTCAAATTGATATCAGCTGCAACTTGTTCTACCACATTGGCTTTAATATCCACAATGGCTTGTTTATAAGTTAAAAACTCTTTCTCTATGGCTTCAAAATCGCTCCCTTTATAGTTTTTTTGCTTTTCCAACGTATCCTTGTGTAGTTGGGCCTTGGCTTCAAGTGCTTTCTGTTCTTCAAGTTGTTTCTTTTGAGCTTCTAGTTGGGCTCGTGCTGCTTCTTCTTCAGCTTTCTTCTTCTGTTCCTGAGCTTTACGTTCGAGTTCTGCAGCTTTGCGTTTCTCCTCTTCCTCCTTGCGTTTTTGTTCTTCCAATCGTTTCTTTTGTTCCTCTAATTTTCTTCTTTGTTCTTCCTCCTGACGCTTTTTCTCCAATTCAGCCTGTCTCTTGCGTTCCTCCTCGGCCTTTTTACGCTCAAGTTCTTCCCTTTGTCTTTTCTGAGTGGCTGCTATCAAAGCTTTCACTTGTTCATTCTGGGAGTCAATATCTTGCTGGATTAACTGATGAATACAGTCACTGGTGGACTTTCCCACCCTTCTTTCACGCTCTAGCTGCTGTTGAAAAGAGGCACGCGCGAGCCGTCCGGACTCCTCCACCTTCTGAAATGATTGTTGACTATGAATATTGATGGAAACCTTTAGGAAGTCAAACGCTTGTTCAATGGCAGCCATCTCATCGTAGTGGGCCAATTCATGAGCAGAAAGAACGGAGAAAGAGTCTGCTGTGGCCACGGGTGACGGCGCAGGATCAGACACCAACACCATATCCAAAGGAAGTTCAAACTTCATGATAACTATGGGTATAAAGAATTATAAGGAGGATGTTATGGTACTAGATATTACGCGTGAGGGAAAAATGGCGTGTAAAAATGATACCGCACTATCCAAAATTTTTCAAACTGGTGATAAATTCAGCCAGGCAAAAAAACCCCAACTTTCAGTTTCATGACTCTCACTAAACAGTTTATCCGTGGCTTCACCAGCTCCACGGCTGTGGCCAAGCCCGGATACTCCACCGTCCAACCGGTCCACCATTTGGTCAAGATCAGAAAGGCAGCCTTAAAGCCAAAGTATCAACCATTATTGATACCTAAAGATGACATCACATCGGTTGGATTCAAACCTACCGAGATCGATCAAGACAGAGTGTCCGAGTACTATGTGAACACCCTCCAGTCGGATCTCTTATTGCATAATTATCAACATGGAGCTCAAGTCATTGAAGGAGAAAAGAAGAGATCATGGGGTACTGATTCTCCTTATAAGTTATATCGTAATTTGAAGAAGGCCCGAGGTGTGGGACGTGCCACCAGAGATATCCATCCTATCAGACACGACAATGTTCCTCAGTTGGAATCGATCTTTATTCAATCATATAATAAGTGGGCATTAGAAGAAAGTTGGTTGAACATTTCCACAAAATTACAACTTTCTCAAATTACCAACGTGAAGGCCAAGCAGATTTATGCCAAAGCCAACATTTTACCCTGGAGACTTCGTGAAGGTAAGCCCTGTGGAGCCAAGGTTGAAATCAGAGGCCATGATATGTCTCAATTCATCACCACTTTGACCGAATTGGTGTTGCCAAGAATCAGAGCCTTCAAGGGTATTAAGAACACTTCGGGGGATTCCAATGGAAACATCACCTTTGGATTGGATCCTGAAAACCTCAAGTACTTTCCAGAAATCGAGAGTTTTCAGGATTTGTTCCCTAACTTGAACGGTATTCATATCACCTTCAAAACCACGGCCAGAACCGACGAACAAGCCAGAACCTTGTTGAGTGCCTTGGGCTTGCCTTTCTACGACCCCAAGTAATGTAAATAGATAACAATAGACAAGAAAGACCCAAAATCGGACAAACTTTGACACATCAGAATTAAAGGTTGTAGAAGATATAGTGGGAAAGGCATTTGGCCTGATGTAGCAACGTCATTAAAAGAAAATTATCTACAACCTACAACTCAACTTTTCAATGCTATTTGAAACTTGCAAGTGTGAAACTTGTACGACAACATGTGGAACATATTAAGTAATAGATGTAAAAGAGCTCTACTTATACCGGTGCTACCTAAAACTTTTATAAACCATAACTTTTCTAATAAAAGTTGCAATTATAGTATAGATATATTTTCTATTATAGGCAGACTATCATATAATTTAAAACCAAAGGAAGTGTAAATATGATTAAAGAATTACTAGCTATAATACTAGGATTTATAGATGGCGATGGCTATTTTAGAATAGGTATTAATAATAATAATAATAATAATAATAATAATATATATATATATATATATATATATCATTAAGAGTTAATTTAAAATATAATGAATTAAATTTATTAAATTATTTAAAGTTCAAGTGGTATGAAAAATACTTGAAACATCAACCAAAAGATAATTGAAACATTTGTGACCTTTCTGTATAGGAAATGTATCAACACGGGTACCAACTACCCATGACAAGTTTATGACGGCATTTGTGGAAGTGATTATGACAGTATTTGCGACAACATTTGCGACAACATTTACGACAACATTTATGACAACATTTATGACAATAAACATTCAATGAATACTCCCTTCATTAATTGATCGGCAGTTCCTCAAGCTTTCTAGAAGACGGCCAATTATTTCCCAAATAACTCGTACGAAAGTCTCCATACGTCTCTTGTTCCCGTCTGTCTCTATTCCAACACTCAGTTCACAGGACGGTCTCACTAATAAATACGCGTCATATCTTTGCACCCACCAAATCTCCCTCCACCTCCTCTTCCAAGCATGGAACTGCTTCAGTCGGTGGTCCATGACTTCTGCGTCCTCTACTCCAATCGGATCCATCAAAAAGATAAAAAATGGAATGACGGACAGCTCAAATATTACGAGTTTAATGGCAAGATCGAGATCCTCAATCAAGACGACCATATCATAGCTACCGACTTCATACAGTCCAAAAATCATAGCCAGGTACTTGCTACCAAACTAGCAGTGGATAGCCAATTTATACTTTCTAACAGTAAGTTGGTGATCCAAGTTACGGACTTTCAATCGACGTACATTCGAGATGTCACCAACGCGTTCAAGAAGAAGTCCCAGTTGAATTTGGGGGAAATCAAGTATGAGGCCGAGCCGACCCTGCTGGCACCGTTGACTCTTATCAGAGATACCGTACTAAACAGGCAAGTAGGAAGACCGGTGGGACTTCGAAAGGTGAAAAGAGAACCCGGTTTCAAATCTGCTACAACTACGATGATTAAACAAGAACCTCGAATTAATGAAGAGAATATGAAAAGAGCTGTTTTTACTCCCAATTCTGACTCTACTCTCAAAAGACCCTTTCCAAGCGTGGAACCCGAACTTATACCCAAGAAGAGAGCACCTATGACTCGACCACTACAAAAATCACCCGTCATATTTAAACAACAACCCTTCCAGCATGGTAAAATCCCGGTGACTCCAAGGAAGATCCCTCGAATTTTACCAGGCAGCTCTAGCCACTTTAAATATTTATGTCCTAATGAAACAGTCACCAACTACACAAATCACATCAAGCCCGAACCTGAATCTTTCCAACTGAAAGTGGACCTTGATAGTGCTAACATCATATATGACTTGTCAGACTTTGAAGAGGACGAGAAATTTCGACAAATGTTGGAAGATATTAGAAGCGAACGAGAAGAACGCGCTAAACAAATCTCAAGTCCACAACAAGCTCATGATGCACAAAGCACACCCTACAAAAACAAGTCTATGTTGACCCCTCCAAGCTTGGCGGGCCATGAGATAGCTGTAAAGGAAGCTAATAATATAAACTCTGATGGAAATATTCATACTAATCTTGATAGCACACCAGTCCGTAAAAATGCCAATGAGTCCCATGATTTTGATTTGTCTTCCAGTTCCGAATTTGAAGATATCGATTCCACGCAATTTGGGCTCGCCAATTCAGACACTTCCTGAATACGACATCAACCTATCAAACTCCAGAAGTATTCTATTGAATGCCAGAGTAGAAATAATTCTTGCCACGACCATCAACCTGTTAATTAATAAACCTGTATCCAGCTTTTTCTTGGAATAAGAAGCCACCACCGAATTGAGCCAATAAATTGAATTGACTAGTTTTGTTTGCATCCACATTTTCGAATCAAAGGGATAGGTATAATTCTCATTCATAGATAGCGAGCTCACCCAATCCAGCTCAAGCAGGTGTTCGTCAACCGTTGAAAGAACGGGAACATGCAAGTTGATTTCTAAACGGTAATTCATTTGTACCCAGTAGTCTAGGATATTGTCTGAAATCAAAGGGATGTGGGTTGAGTTGAACAAAATTGCTCCAACGTTAGTCTGAGGTAAATATAATGGTATAGATCTCAAGGCATACGGTTGACGTCTTGCTAGCACTACAGTTGCATTTTGCTTCTTCTCGCCAAGACTCAAAGGAATTGTCCATGGAATTGACTGGTTAAGGTTCAAATCACCCACCAGTCGATTTTGCACACATTGAATCAAGTGGTATTCATTAGCCCACGTCTTCAAGTTGATGCGATTTTCCACCTTGAACCCTGTAAACAGACCACTGGTACTTTTACAGCTTTGGGCTTTAACGCCGCCCCAACAATTTGCTTGTTTTGCTAAACATAGTAGCCATATGGAGAAAAGGGTGAGTTTGTACATGGTTGCAAAAAATGAGTCTCACTGATGTTGCGATTTTGCACCCAACCACCCAAATAATTTAATATGATGAGATACGAAGTACGATAGTAACACGCCATCCATGGGCGAGTCATGGACCAGTCATGAACCAGTCACCCAACTCAAGTTGGTGACACTTGGAGCTTTGACACAAAACAGTAATCCTCTAGAAAGATACAAATGTAGTGAAAAAAGGACTCCAAAAAAGACTCCGAAAGGTCTCGTATAAGGAGTTGACTGAAATGAGATCAAAACCATCGTAGCCAGCTAATCTTTTATATTGAGTATCAACCTTGGCCAGCTTGATCCAGGTTAATCTAGTTTAGCCCAGCTTGGATCAGCTGTTTTGTCTCACAAAGCTACCGTCTGTATTATATGGAAGACAGAACACCAATACTAACTAATACCCTTGTAATTGTTAAAAAACAATATGAAGATTTTGAATCTGGTTTGCAATAAAAATATTAAGAATAAACCAATCAAAGTTTCACCTAAAAAAGTCAATCGGTATCCGATAAATCAATCAGTGACCAACACCAGAGCGAAATAATACCCATAAAAGGTTTACAAGGAAAGTTCTATTAATTTTATGGTCGTATCTAGCTAAAATAGTTCATCATCATTTGACAAGATAGCCCATCAAGTATAATTAATACCACCATCTAACGGAGTGGAAACCGCACTATTTATGAGTACTCCAGATTCAATCACAGCACTTCTTTACTTCACTACACTAAATATCTCTTCATAAGCTCTATTTTATGTGTCTATATAATTTAAACAGTCTCATGTCTAATGCTTTCGAAGAAGAATGAGGCATCGCCTCTGGCAAACACCTTCCTGATAGGTCCCTTACTTATAATGTTCAATTAGAACTATCAAGTTGGACAGGCCCCTGCCATAATATGCTTCTGATAGCACTAGACTGAGTTATAGCACCTGGAATAAATTATCATTAGTCCATAGCAAATGTTTTCCCGCTAAGAGTGTCTCTTTCTATACCCGTGTAAGTCATAAATTATGTTTTTTTTTTTTTTTTTTCATTCCATACATCCTTCAAACCCCACTGCCAAAGTTAAACCTACTACTATTTCAAACATCCCCTTATTGAGATCTCCTGAAAACAATCGTTGGTCTTCATATACTGTTATCCATCCAAGCTTGTTATCGTCAGGAGTATCATCACTGGGATTGGCCAGGTAATATAAGCCATCACCTCCTCTATAATAGTTACGGATATCACCACCTGCAAAATCATAGCTCAATGAGTTACGACTTATTTTCGTGGAGTCAGTGGCTATGGTAGAAAGTGATTCGGTGGATCCCGTAAACTGAGGATGTTGCACCTGTTGGAACAGTTGATTTTGAGCTTGTTGGAAAGATTGGTTTTGTTGAGTGGTGGTTCGATTATTAAAAATGTTTCTGTTTTTTTGAAGCGAGTTCATCAACCTCTTTCTGGTTTTAGTTTCATAAGGTCTAAATAATCCTAATACAGGAGGAAATCCTGCATTAGTATCATGAAGATAAATTTTACTAGGATCTCCACTAGTATCCCGGTATAATGAATTTAAAGGATTTTTCTGGTCCTCTTCTTCGAGGTAATTTTGATGGAAATAAATGTTTTTTTTGCCAATAAACTTCATTAGTTCAGGTTGGTCATTACCATAATCATGGTTTAAAGCTCCGGTACTGCTGGTTTTACGTAACCGACTTTTGATCTTGTTCATTTTACTGCTCCGAACTCTGGGTATAGATCCCACGTTCCACTTGCGATTATTAAAGTCTTTAAATTCGTAATTTTTGAAATCTTGGGTCGATTGCTGTGATTGATTTGGGTCGACGGGAATGTAAGTCGGACTGATTTTTTTGGGGATTAATAACCCATTGTACATGGTTGATTTGGATCCCAAATATACTGATTTGTGACTATTGGGACCACCAAAATGCATGACAGTACGACCTGATTTTGTTTGTGAACGAGCCATTTCATTCTCCTTGGGAATAGAAACCGTAAAGTAACCACCCTCAGACTCTGCTTTTCGAGTGATTATCATGATAGGAGGACGGTTGTCCTTTTTATTAGGCTCAATACCATTGATATCTTTAAATATTAATGTAAACCCCTTCCCAAGTTTTGGTTTCTTCAGTTTATCAGGAAAAATGGTTTCAACATAGTAGCCAGGACCATTCCGACAATACATATGTTTAATACCTGGATTGGTGGTCAAGTACATATCCTTCCCGAACTTGAGAATATGATATTTCCAGAATGGATTGGGTTTGGCAGACATAAAGTCGTTTTCGGTGCTCATCATCGATACCTCTGAAGCCATACTGGAACGTGGTTCCATAGGCTCGGGTCTATATACACGAGGTTGATTATGGGACATTGAAAGACGAGACAACGAGCCCGATAAAGAAAATCGGGACGATCTCTTCGAATCATCCTTTCTGGTAAGACTTTGTAATGAGAATCGTTTCAATTTGTTACGACCAATTGAAGCATCCAAGGGTGTGATTGAAGAAGAACTCGTGGGTTTGGATTTGGAGTCGCCACTATTGTCGGTAACATCAATTGAAGGACTGGGTAATCTTTCACCTGAATACTCAGCCACGGGTTCAGTACTGTAATAGGACAGTTTATTTGCCAATTTACGAGAACCATAGCCGGAATCCAACGTCCTTCCTTCTGTAGAATCAATGATGGTGGAGGAACTGCTGGAATCATCCACCGGCTTCAAGTTGGGATTGGAAGCTCGAAATTTGCTGGTAACTGGGGATTTGTCTATGTAGGACTCGATGGTATATGCCAAGTCAGGGTCATCGTTATTGGCCACTGAAGGTCTTGTCGGCAAAGGATGTTTGATCATGGTGAAGAATTGAAAATCAGAAACGTTTTAGATTCGTCAGGTATTGCAGGATTAATCGATGCATAAACCGGTGTTGACACCTCTAATCTATGCCTAAACGGTAGAAACGATCGTCTAATCCACAAATACGATAAGGTAACAGTAGCGCTAACAATTATAATGTCCAGAAAAGGGTAAGGGTCTACAATTGGTGATGTCGTCTAACCCCTCCGGCGATGGTTGGATCAGGCTGAGGACCCTAATTTGGAAATGACCGCACTATCTTGACGAAGTGGTACAAATCAGGTTGGGGAGCCTTGAGATTTTAGCTGGTGGTACTTTGTGGTGTGGTCAAATAACGAACAAATTTACTGGTGGGGGGCCGTATAGGGCCGTGTAATTATATGTAATTACATGTAGGTCCATGTGGAGCCAGGTAGCTGTATGCTTGATATTTTGTCGTTTGCCCTCGTTACCGAGGATCAACCAAGTTTCAATGGCTAATGTTTTGATAACTCCGCATACACGATGAAAAATATAATGACATATTTGCGTCAACACATCAGTCCTCGGCCCGACCAGCAGAGCTTGTAATGTGCTACAAAGTCATCTTGACAGTCTTCTACAAAGCTATACTACAAAGCTATACTTCAAAAGATCATCCTCCATAATGCTATACTTTGTTGTCTCATGCTGATTGTATTTTGTATAATTTCATCTTATTTTTCAGTCTGTGATTTTAGTCCATCTTATTATGTCAAAATTGATGAAAAAGCTGAAATTCTGCTCAATTTTTTTCGAAGATTGCTTACAGAAAAAAAGATTAATTTCTCACTATTTCCCCATATCTTTAGGGATCTTTGCACCTCTATACTTGTTGAGACAGAATAAAGAAAGTATCATTGGTAGCCGCTTCTAGTGTTTAGTATTGGAGGGAATAAGTGAAATGGTCAAGATTTTGGTCAATATTTTAGATCAAAGGTAAACTACCTGATTCTTCTATATCCCTGCGACTGAGGAAATCATATCTCAAGAAATAAAAAAAAGTTATATTTTGTCGACTTAGAGCCCCATCGTAAATTGTTCAAGAGAAGGTCTGGGTGATAAAGTCCTAATTTTGACCCTAAAAGGAGTCACCACCCCCCTTCTTAGTCAAGCCTGCTCATTCGATGAGCCATTTACCTCAACTCTCATTAGCTATGAGTTCCATGGCCCTCAAATAGACCTAGACTTCTAGCAACTTAAGCATCGACGCATGGTAAAATTCAAAGAAATAGTTTCGGGGGGAACCCCTTGCAACAAACTTTAACCTTATATAGTCCAAATCCTGCCCAACCAGACTATTCCACTTTGGGTCTCTTTCCCACCCTTGTGAAAATCTTCTACACTTCCACCCCTCACTGCTTTCTCGGGTTTGTCTTTTTCATGGTTGTGTCCTCCCTTTGGAGTTCCCCTCAACATGTGAGACTCCTTGACCAAGATTTTGCATCCACCTACAAACCTTAAATCGTCGCGTGTGGCTATAGGGTTTCCTGTATAAACCCACCGTTGGATGCACCCACTTACTTGACCTGTTAGGGTTAAATGTACACCGGCAATAGATATTCTATAGTAGGAACGACGAAGATCCACGAAAGTCAATCTGCCAACAGAAAATAGGTGCAAGAGAAAAATGTACCTACAGCAAAACTGTTGCCAACGTCGACGTTTTGACAGCTACTCGTGTCTGTATAAGAATGTAGTGAATTGACAAGAATTCCTGTAGTATTCTCCAGCCTTGTAGGGTTAATTTTGTTGATTCATTCTGTTTTTTTTTTTTTCAATTGATCTGTTTCATTCTATTTTTCTGATTTGATAGGATTTGTCAAATTAGGTTGCCATCTCGCCTTCTTTCACCTTCTAAGCTATGAACACTGTCTTTGATAAGATGGTAACAATTCACGGATTTCAAAAGCTCGAGACCTGCAGATACGCGTCACCTAATTAGTGCGTAGACTCATATCACTATTGTTACTGTATGAATCGCACAAGATCTGCTACTACTGCCCGGCACATCCAGTTTTCCGTATCCGAAAAGGACTAGCACAAGTGTCGATGAAGTCGAACGAGTTAGCTTGGTGGATTTAATCGCTTTCACCAAGGTACCTTGGTGATAAATTGCTCAGGGCTGTATTGTTCTATTAAACCTAGTTGGTACCCCTGGCTTTAAACCAAATGTGAGTAATTGTCCCGATTAGGAATGTTGCGGCGTGGTAGTTAACAGGGTCATATATTCCCAACTAGGACAAATGGCACGACACTGCATCTTCTATGCTTATGAGGGCCGAAAGATACACGGGAAAATGCATGTTGATCTGGCGAACGATCTAATTTTGAAGTCTGAGAATACAGTACAAGAAATTCCAACTTTACCAAATCTATCTTTCTTATTAACAAACACACCAATCACTTAAACTTGATAACTCTAGTATCGGCGTAGTCTTATCTACCACATTTATTTCAATATCTCCCTATCAGATACACGCGTACTGTCCTTGATTCATTTGTCCCGACGGGGAAATCATAGTCCTATTGTAACGCATTCGCACTCTACATATAACAATAACTATAATTTTAGAACTAACTGATGCCTAGCAGAAATTAAGTTGGAACCCAAGCTGCATTAGTCACAAAGTATTGTTTCATTTTCAACGATATTCCTTCGTGACAATAGATGAAATTTTCTAGGCTAATGATACCTTTTGTAAATTCACTTACTTGTTGTAGTATATATTGTGAACAATTCCCAACTGTCACATATCTGTCTTGAATTGAAACAACATGGCCATGATATCATCTGTAAAATCGCCTTTCATCAATCTCACTTCGAAATTCAACCATTTTTATTATATTCCCTTATTTGGTTTGGTATGTTGGTATGGTTTACTCTTTGGACTCATGGGCTCTTGGATAGCCAAAGGGTCAAAATCTTATCCTCAATATGGTGAAAAGGATAAACCTTTACCATTGGAAAGAATTGGAGTCATTTTGGAACCAGTGTTCTTTGTGATATTTCTGTTCATTCATGCCATCATTTTTTGTGTGTCGATGTATCTCGAATTTTATCATCGTAAGATTGGAAAATTAATTAAATTCATTAGACCAAAATTACAGAAAAGATTGGCTTTTGCTTCTATTACTATTGGAATTATTGCTCAGGTGTTTTTCGTGACTCAAAGTTTAACATATTCTGTTATTGTCCATAAACATCATGGAACTGTTTCTCATTATGCTGTTTTATTGGCTACATTTGCTATCTTAATTATGATTTCATTGGCATGTAATTTTACAAATTACTATATCATGGGTCAATATTATACCAAGTATGTTAACGGAGAAAAATGGAATAAATTCACCATCTCATTTATTCTTAAAATTATTTGGTTGGTTGTTACCATTAGTTTGGCAGTAATTTGTTGTGGATTTTATGTCTCCAAAAAGAAAGCTGTTAGTACTGTTTTTGAATGGATCTTTCATTTTTGGTACGGATTATTGTTGGCATTTTGGACTTATGATTTATACCCCTTGACTGAATTGAGAGCTTTAAGAAATAGCGGAACTGAAACTCCTCCTCTTAAAAAGGATAAAGTTAAAGTGATTAAAGAAGTATTCTTGAATTGGAGTCCCAAAAAATCCAAGAATGGTGATTTGGAGAAAAATAGTCCTCACCAAGCATTCATTACCCCCGTGAGTTCAAATATGAGTTCTCAAGAAAACGAATCAAGAACCACTAACGAATCACCTACCCCATTAGGATTCAGTGGACCCCACTTACCATTCTCTGAATTTTAAGAAATTGGTATTATGGTCAAACTGCCCGAGCAGGCTTGGGCCAGTATAGTCGATAAGATATGTAATATATTTAATGAGAGTATAAGCCTCGTAGCCAAAAGCTTAAGTATACGCGGCTGATATTTAATGCTTATCGCCGTTGTCGGAAAATGATATATTAACCCAATTACCCAGTCTTCGATAATATTGCTGTAACAAGACACGAGGTCAAATCACCAGAATTATTGAGCAACGGTTTTGAGTTTTTCAACTGTATCTAAAAAGACTATATACGGTCCAATGTCTGGTTCGGAAAATGTTTAACGGAGAATACTTGATTGTATAGATGTTAGCTTGAATTGAATAACTTATTTGAACTAATCATTATCGATTTCAAGTGCTAAATAGTTGATGTAGAAGTGTTTGATAATGGAATGAGATGCATTCGAAACCTGAGAAAATCGCTGAAATCCCATAGAACATAGTCGCAATAATCTCAAACCAAGGGTCCTACCTTGAGAATTAAGCACCATCAATTCTCAGCATCCGATTACCCAATTCCCTCCCAATTAAACAACCTAAACTCATCCTATAAAATCTCCATCGCGCTATTCCATTGTCGACGTTCGCGTAATTTAAGGCTACTGCCCATTCACCTTCTTCGCCAATGTCTTTCTTTGACCTCGAAGAATCCAGTCCTCTCATCGATGATGTCTCGTCGTTGCTGGAGACCTCTCCCAAGTCCTGTCCCAACTCCAGGCAAACACTTCGGATTTGTTTGAATCTCAAAACTTTGATCGATAAGGTGGTGCCCATCGTGTTTGATACTAAAGATATTACTGCTCAGAACTCGCCTATTCTTAATTCGAACGTGGTTGACTTGGTGTATCGTGCTGCTGGTGGTAAGGGTGATGGAAAGCCTGGTACTACTTCCTACAAGTATAGAGCAACATTGGTGTTTTGTTTGTTAAAGGTGTGTGATTGGTACTGGCAACAAGCCGATTTGGAGCTCACTGATAATGAACTCTTTTCATTAAGAGCAGTAGCCGCTCAAACTTTGGCAGCCATTGTTATCGAGAAAACCACCGATGAAAAATATCTCTTTTTAAGAATGTTGACCCATCGTTATTCCATCAATTTGAATGAGGTGGATGCTCCTCCAGTGAGCGCATTGGAATTAGCTGTGGACATGCACTCCACCATCGTTATTTCTTCTTCAGGGTATCAAAGATGTGTCAAGTGGTTGTGGAGAGGCTGGGTGGTTCAATCGTCTAATGATCCTCACTCTTATGTTTTGTACAAGGGGGTTTCATCTCCTTCAATTCGCACCCATTTTGATCCTGCTAGAATTAAAACGCCGTTGTATCAAAACATCCTTGAAATTGCGTTTAGTGTGGTTTATTTAATTCTTTATACCATTGTATTAAATGGTCATCAAGAGACAACTTCTCCTTTAGATCCTTTCGAATATTTATTTTACTTCTTTACCATTGGATCCATTCTTGATGAAATTACAAAGTTTTACCATGTGGGGTGGAACTACTTGGGTTTTTGGAATGCATTTAATGACTCCATGTATTCTATTATAATCGTTGCTATCAGTTTTAGATTCATCAGTTTAAACAATTCTGATGTGGCTCAACAACGTTACGATGAAATTTCTTTCAGAATTCTTTCATGTGCTGCTCCATTCATGTGGTGTAGATTGTTACTTTACTTGGATGCCCAGCAATTTTTCGGGGTGATGATTGTGGTTATTAAAACCATGATGCAAGAATCTCTTATTTTCTTTGTGTTATTGGTGGTGGTTATTCTTGGATTCTTACAAGGATTCCTTGGATTGGATGCTTCTGATGGAAAGAGTGATGCTACCAAACATATTTTTATTTCTTTGGTCAAAACCGTCATCGGTGGCTCGTCATTTGGAGATGTGGCTAAACTTGTCCCTCCTTATGCATCCATTCTTTATTATTTCTATTCATTTGTTTTAACAGTCATTTTGATGAATATCTTGATTGCTTTATATTCCACCGCTTATGCTGCCATTGTTGAAAATGCATCATCTGAATATTTTGCTTTAGTGGCTCAAAAGACTCTTAGATATATCCGTGCTCCCGACCAAGATCTTTATGTTCCACCATTCAATTTAATTGAATTTATGATCTCTCCCTTCCTGTGGGTTTTGACTAGAAAAGCATTCAAGACTCTTAACTACTACATCATGTTGGTAATTTATTCTCCATTGTTAACTTATATTACCATTTATGAATTGGCCAATGCCAGAAGAATTCAATATAATAGATTCAAGGGATACGCTGATGATGCCAATGAGATGGACACTGAATGGGATTTAACTGATGGATATGATGTTGATGCTTCTACAGGATGGGAAGGTATTCAAGAAAGAAACTCCGAGATTACTCAAGCATTGAGAGAACAGAGAGATGGAGAAATCCAAGACCCAGAGTTCCGGATTGATCTCTACAAGTTCAATGAGGATATCGAAAAGGTAGTTCAACCAGTCGCAGAAGCTAGCAAAGTAGGGGTCAAATGGGAGTTTTACGAATTGTACGCCAAAATTGACAAATTGACCACCTTGGTTGAGGCAGTTGTGGAAGAAAATCAAGAATTAAAAAAGAGATTGGGAAGTGGAACTGACACAAATGATGATACCAAAAAGATTAAAAAGGAGTTGGATGAACCAGCTTTGGAGGAAACCGAAGTTGCAGAAGAATCCGAGGAAACCGAGACTGAACATGAACTGACTGAAAATAAACAGACTCAATCTGAACAAACTCAACCTGAACAGACCCAACCTGAACAGACTCAACCTGAACAGACCCAAACTTCCAAGAAACGTTCTAAGAAATCAACTTCAAAGAAATCAACTTCAAAGAAATAGTCAGTCGCACCACGACAACAAACACTGTTTCAACAATTATAAGCCACCAATTTCCCAATCACCGTAGTTTAACCTGTAATTTACTTTATAAACATAACCCCAGTAAATTTCGTTTGACTTGAACTAAATTCATCCCCAAGTAGGCCCATTCTCATACGTCAATTTCACTGGCTCTTCTCATTTTTTTAACTAGCAAGCGACACGTGACCCCACCAACGAATTTTTAAGGACACTTCCAATTACGCCTATAGTAGTTAAACCCCAACTTCACGGATCGTGATATCCAAAACTCTTAGGCTCATATCTTAACCCACCAGAAAGGACCATTCCGAGCCCGACCCCACCATGACAGAACAGCCAGTAGCGTTCAAAAACGGCGCCGATATTCACTTTGACTACCGAGGCGAATCACCACAACTAGCGGCATCCAAAAAGAAGAAAAAGAGAAAGAGCAAATCCAAAAAGCAAGTGGACGTGACCCATGCCCATTTGACCAATCCTGATGAAGACTACCCCACATCACGCGTAATTAAACAAGCTCCCAATGGACAAATAATAGTGGAGAGTTTGAATGAAGAACCTTCTCAACATCACCATCACCATCATCATCATCATCATGATCATGACCATGGGGATCCTCATCTCCATTCTAGTATATGGGACAGTGCATCTTTGGAGGAACAGGAGAATCTCAAGTTGTTCTGGGAATCCTTGGATGAAAGCCAAAAGATGGAATTGGTGAGAATAGATAAAAAATCGATTATGGAGATCTTCAAAAGTGAAACAAAAGCTTCAATAACCAATGCTCATCATAATCATAACCACAATCATAATCATAATCATAACCATAACCATAACAATACATCATCCAATCAGGGTAACAATTCCAATGGAACTTTATTCAATAATAATTGTACCTGCTCTTATTGTGGCAGAAGAAGCAATATAATAGAAGATGAATTGGAAAACATATATGATAATCATTTCGATGACATAATAGATTTCATTCATGAAGTACGAGATATCAATGATTTGAATGCTTTACCCGGTTTACTCTTTGGAGGCTTTCATATGTTGGAAGAAGAACACAAACTTCAAAAAAGGCAACTTCGACTTAAAAACAAATCTGACCATACCCATGAATCCTCTTCAATTCCTCATCCAAGTTCTCAAACTCCTGGAAGTTGGCCAGTTTTGTCAGAAGATTCTAAACATAAAATCAACAAAATTAACGAGATTAACGACAATTTGAACTTTACCAATACCGAAAAATTAGAAGAAATTCAATTGAAAAAGGCGTTGGATGAAGATTTCAATGCCCATATAAGCCCAAATTCTCCTTCTAAGCAGATAAATCCTAATATAACGGATGAACAAAAAATCTTCAATAAATTATTGGATCCCAAACTTGTTGAAGCTTTGGAAAATCTTGATTTTGAAAAAATGAGGCTGGATGTAAATGCTTCGGTTCTGAATAATGAAAATATTAATCAAGCCAATCTTTTACAAAAGGCAGGATCACTAAAGGAAATTATTCGTGATCTTCATAAAGCAGATAAAGCTCAATTAGAGAAGGGTATGTCCTTTTTACAAAATATGGGAAATATCTTTTCTTCAAGTGCCTCAAATTTAAACAACGATTCTAAAGTTCCTGGTAATACTTTGACAAATAAACTTAATGATCAAGTAACTCAAGGTTTATCAAGTTTTGCTGAAGACTTACTCAAAAATGATGGGCATTCTTTCATCAACATGATGGAATCACTCTCGGAATCAAGAACTGCCAGAGAGGATATTTTAAAAGAAGCTAAGACCAAGAATGAATTACCTGCGGCATGGGTTGATGAAGATGATAGTAACCCTGCTCGTAAATTGATCAAAGAAGAATTTGAGGAAAGACTTAAAAAATTTGAAGAGGAACAGTATGAAGAATATGAAAGAAATTTAAGAGCTATTGAGGATGAGGAAGCAGCTGAGGAAGAAGAGGAGGAAGAGGAAGAGGAAGATGAGGAAGAAGAAGATGCTGATGAAGATGTTGAAGATGTTGAAGATAATGATGAAGTCGATGAAGAAGGAGCTAGCGATACTGAATCCGAGATTTCGGAAGAAGAAAAAATGCAAGAGATTCGTCGTCTATTTTTGATTCAAGTCATTAAACTTTTTCAAGAAAGATTGAAGAACGCATACAAGGAAAAATTATCAAAGGATAGGACTCAAATGTTAATTGAAGAATTGGAAGCTGAAGAGAATGCCAAGAAAGAACGTGAATTGAAAAAACTAAAGCAAAGAGAAAAGGCAAAAGAGAAGAAGAAATTACAACAACTAGCCAAGGAAGAAGAAAAACGTAAGAAGGAAGAAGAACAAAGGATCAAAGAAGAGGAAGAACGACAACGGGTGGAAGCTCTCAAAGCAGAACAAAAGCGTAGAAAGGAAGAGGCTAGACTCAAGAAAGAAGAAGAAAAGAAAAAGAGAATTGAAGAATTGAAGAGGAAGGAGGAGGAGCATCGGAAAAAGGTAGAAGCTCAACTTAAAAAAGAAGAGGAAGCAAAGAAAATTAAAGAAGAAAGACGTAAAAAGGCAGAAGAAGATCGTAAGAAGAGAGAAGAAGAAAAGAAGCAGAAGGAAATCTTGAAGAAACAGCGAGAAGAAGAACGTCTTAAACAAAAAATTGCAAGGGAACAAGAGACACAAGACAAATTAATTGCAGATATATCTGAAAAGGCTGCTTCTATTGCGGTAGATAATGAAGAAAATGTTTCACAATCTCCAAGCAAATCACCAACCAAAAACCATATTTTAGAGCAATTGTATCAAGCACGTCCTAATTCAATTTCAAATGCTTCAGGTAATCAAGTCCCCAGCCAAGACGTCTTTCTTCCCGGTGGACTTTCACCAGGACCTGCTAACATTATTCCCAACAATACACCCTTCCAAAGTATTTCTCCTTCCACTCACAATAGTCTTTTATACGGAGCACAACCAGGGAAAATTTCGCCTTGGACAAGTAAATCCAGACTTAATTCTGCATCCAATGCTGCCACCCCTCCTAATAACTTATTTCCTTCTCCATATTCTAATAATTTCAGTCCATTCACTGGACTTACTGGGGAACCCTCATTATCTAATGATCCTTTCAATACTAGTGCACCTACTTCAGCAGGTGTCTGGAGTCAATCTCGCAACAATTCTATTTGGAGTACTAATCCCGCAAATAATATTTGGGGAACCAATGTGAATAATGCCATTCCTAATCCTGTGACCCAACCAATCAATCTGATATCTGATTCATTAATTCAGACTGCAGCTTACAATGCGTTCCAGCTTTTACAAAGTTCCAATCAACTTGAATTTGGAGTGGTGCCGCTCTTGAAACTTTATCAGAACACCAAATCAGTGATGAACAATAATACGCTTACAGTCAACCAGTTTTTGGGTGCGTGTCGTACGTCTGTATCGTACCAATTTGATTTGATTTATGATGACTTTGGAACCGTGACACATGTTAAGGTCTCTGAAGCAGGACTCGGTCCACAATTCCCCAATTATCCTCAAAATTTACCATTTCCCACAACTGCCACCAATGTTGCTGGAACCGTGAATCCCACTTTTCGCACTTCACCACCACCTGGATTAGGTACTTCAGCAGGTAGAGAAGAAACGTTTATGGGGTTTGAAGGTTTTGGTGATGGTACCACAACCGGAAGTCGTGGGCTTTGGAATTAAGCTTGTATAATATAGAATAACTTAACCCAATAAACAAATTCCCGGGTATGCCAACCTCGTAACTATAATAGGTAACAAATATCCGACAACCGAAGGGTCACGTGCGCTCCCACATCAACATCAATTTCCGTAGAACGCACTCCAATAACTGTTATATATAACTGTTGTGGATCATAACAAGGGCCTAGCCAAGAACATGCACACTGACAAACAATGACTGAGTCGATACGTAGAAAATTGGTGATAGTGGGGGATGGTGCGTGTGGGAAAACATCGTTACTCTATGTGTTCACCTTAGGTGAGTTCCCTACTGAGTACCACCCTACGGTATTCGAAAATTATGTGACTGATTGTCGAATAGATGGAAAGGCAGTCCAGTTGGCATTATGGGACACCGCCGGCCAAGAAGAATATGAACGGTTACGTCCACTCAGCTACCATAATTCTCATATCGTGTTAATCGCGTTTGCAATCAATACTCCTGATTCTTTGGAAAATGCTCGTCACAAGTGGGTGGAAGAAGTCAAAAGGTACTGTCCCGGTGCTCCGTACTTATTGATTGGTTTAAAGAAGGATTTAAGAAAGTCCACCAAGGATAGAACTCGCTATATTCAATCAGACTATGGAACTTCGGTGGCAAGGGAAATCGGGGCAAAGACTTACTTGGAAAGCTCGGCATTGACAGGGGAAGGGGTGGATGACATCTTTGAATTTGCCACTCGAGCAAGTTTGTTGGTGAAGGAAAAGAAAGATTCATGCTGTATCATTTTGTAGGCAGCTCGGGATTGGTTTGAATTCTATCATTGGTTACAACCATTATGTTATTTCATTTACTTCATAGCCATGGCCGCTTCGGGCTTCGGGCTTCATGTTATACTTATACAGTCATTTTATTTAATTCAGCATTATCTCGAACTTGTGTAGACCTTTTGCAACTATTAGACCCTGAAGTCCTGAGAGAAAAAAATAACAAAAAAAGATAAACGACCTCGGTGAGGGTCGAACTCACGATCTTAAGATTAACAGTCTTACGCCTTAGCCAACTTGGCCACGAAGTCATTTGTTGAAAAATGAGCTATTTGGTATAGTCCTGTTTGGTTAATTTAACATGTTTTCTTGAAATTTTGTTCTTAGATGGCTTTTGAGTACTCAGGTTCTATATTCCTCATTACTGTGCTTAATTTTTGAGATTGGAGGTGGTTTTTTCTACAAGTTGAAGGTACTGCATCTGGTCCAACCAGTGACCTGAAGACACTTCCACAATCCTCAGAACGATAACTCAGGAAAGATTATTTAGGGGGAATATTCAGCTGAACTGTAACACTTTGATTGCAATACAATGTGCATTCATTCACACACCAAGCTTACATTAATTTGCAAAAAAAAAAAAAAAAAAATTACCGTGGTTGATCTATATTACATGTCTACTTATATTAAGTCCTTGAAATGGTTCCGAGCAGACTTCAAGAATCGTACAAGCTCCTTATGAGTATTGAATTCCTCCTCTAATTTGGATGTAGCCTCTGCACCAATGTCCGGATTTGAAGTTCCTACTTGGTACCTTTCTGAGCCAACATTCACCTGTATGGAAAATTCACGCTCAAAATCACCAGAATCAATATTAGAAAATATGAACTTAATTAAATCAATGGAAACTGCCTCAATTTTCAACCCCAAGTATTGCTCAAACTTTAACAATTCAGGATAATCACGCCGTATCTGTGTGTTCAAGCTTTTCTGTGATTTGTCAAGGTCCCGGGCACTAGTCTCCACCGACTTATGTAATTCACTTACTTGTTCTTGTAACTCATTTCGTTGATCTACCAATTCTTCTTGCTTTCGTATAAGTTCATCTACTTTATCACGTTGAGCTCGGAGCCCATACAAAGCTGCGTTCAAGTTCTCTTTCGTCTTGGTTTCCTTGGCTTCGAGGGTCACAATATCATTTTGAAGTCGAACCTCTTCACTCCTCAATTCATTAACTTTGATGTAGTGATCTTGCTTTTCGCCGATTAATTGTGCTCTTTTTTCACTCAATTTGCGCTCGATCTGGGTGGAAAACTCCTTCATCTCTGCCTGGAGTGCAGTAAACTCCTCTATTGAAGTTTGTGTGGACATTTTGAAGTATGAATCTATGATATTTGTAGTTGTGTATGTAAGTTTATTTGTTTATACAAGACGCGATAGATCATCATCACGTGGAGGACACCACCATATACCATTCACTATTGCTTCATGATTAAAGACGCCACTCTTCCCCCAACTTCTCCCTTCAATCAGAGTGTCAAACTCTTGACATTCAATACGTGGGGCTTAAAATTCATCTCGAAGCATCGCAGAGAAAGATTCGAAGCCATTGCTCGCAAATTAGCATCTCCAGAAGAACAATACGATATCGTAGCTCTTCAAGAAGTATGGTGTGAAGAAGATTGGACCACCTTAGAGAAAGAATGCTCCAAAGTATATCCACATCGTCGTTTTTTCAAAGCAGGGATTGTTTCGGGTCCAGGCTTAGCTATCTTATCTAAAATTCCAATTGATGAAACTTTTCTTTACAGATTTCCTATCAATGGTAGACCTTCAGCATTCTTCAGAGGTGATTGGTTGGTTGGAAAAAGTATTGCTGTAACCATTTTGAAGCCTCATGTTGCCGATGCTCTTCCAATTGCTATCTTAAATTCTCATATGCATGCACCTTATGCTCATAGTGGTGATGCTAGTTATTCCTGCCATCGTGCTTGTCAAGCCTGGGATTTTGCTAAATTGGTGAAATTGCTCAGAAGAGCAGGTTATGCTGTTATTCAAGTTGGAGATTTGAATTCTAAACCAGAATCATTACCTTATAAATTATTTACTGTGGAAGGTGGATTGGTCGATTCATGGGATGTTTGTAATGAGAAATTCTCTCCTAGTCAAATAGCAGAAATGGACCCTGAACAACAGATTGCACAAGCAGGAATCACATGTGATTCGCAGGTGAATACTTGGAGAGCTTCTAGAAAACGTTGGGAAGCATGTCGTCTTGATTATGCATTGGTTGATCCGAATAATATCAAGCCAGTTGGAGCTTCTGTCAAATTCACCGAAACTTTGCCTGCCCCTTTCAAATGTTCATACTCGGATCACTTTGCCTATAGTACAGAATTATTGATTAAATCCAAAAGTGATTATAAAACACCTGATTTGGGAGAGAATGTCTCAAATAAATTAGATGTGTATCGTGAGTTGCTTGCGGAAATAGTGGAGTATCGAAACCATACTATTCCTTACCAGTCCAATTGGAGAAAATATCATCTTTTCGCATCTATAGTGGTAGTTATTGGTCTACATGCTGCCATCACTTTTGCATCGGAAAGACACCCTTGGGTTTCTGTGTTTATCATGTTTTTAAGTACAGTTATTGGTATCACCGGAATAGCAAACGGGTTGATTTGGTTATTAGGGGTAAGATCGGAACTGAGGGCCCTTCAAGAAGTACAACTTGAGGTGGAAGATATATATTCATCCCATCAGACAGATCGGAAGTAGGTAGATTATAATAATGTAAATAATCAAGTGATACATTGAGCGTTTCCGATGAAGAGCTCTTAAGTATAATGAACGTGATTAATTACAGGTAATGGAGGAAAGCAGTGCTATTACGAGAATTTTTTTTTGCAAATTCGTGTATTATAATCTATCTACTAGTTTTATGGCAGTTATCTAATGATAACCTAGGGAATGTCTTCAGGGTCTGCATGATTAACTGAAATCGAATTTTCTTTTTTTTTTTTTGATATCAATTTTTTTTTTCATGAATGTGCTTTAATAATTTCTACGTAGCTTTAAATACACTCAGAATAAATCAGCTCACGATTCTACGAAACTCGACGAAAATTACCGCCTTAATTAACATGTCTAATATATTTCGAGATGTTGTTCATTCAACAAATTGGGCGTGTGGTCTAGTGGTATGATTCTCGCTTTGGGCGACTGTTTGGTTTACCGAACGGATTTCACAAGCATGCGAGAGGCCCTGGGTTCAATTCCCAGCTCGCCCCTTTTTTTCCTTTTTTGATTTTTGGATAAATCATAAACACTCTTTTTTAGTTCCGATGTATCTTATCTACACTTTCATAATTTATTAATAGCTCTTTTTATATAAGCTATTTGAACTATGTTTTGCTTTTTGATCAATATTCTTACTCAATAATTTTGCGACCATATCGCATTTTTGCAATAATTGCAAGATTTTACAAAATAATTAACAAACACTTATGTTTAAAATCTCAAGCGAACTTCCCAGTAGAGAGTCTGTTAAATCATCATCAAGTCATCTACTAAAGGAACCACCATACTGGATGGAAGAGTATGAAAGACCAGAAAAAGAACAATATGACTACTATGATTTCTTTAATACCTTGGCGCTATTACTTTGTGTTTTAGCATTGGTAATAATGATTCATGTAGTACTTAGAGAACAACATAAAATGTCAGTTGGAACCATTTGAACCCATTTTATCAAATTATACTAACTATCAGGAGGTCAAGGGACATCATACAATGTTTGGTGGACGATTTTTTGCTGCTTTCTATTAAGGAGAAAAGGACGGTGGTAGGCTATCTCAGCCAGTATCTTAAAATTAATGACAGTTAGAGACTGAATTGTTGCTAGAGATTCTGCTATGTGATTCACACGATAAATAAAGATATGAAGTGGAAAACTATCAAGAAATATTCACCTAAAAAAAATATTCACCAAAAAAGACCTACAACAGCTAATTCAAAAATAGAGTCATTATACAGTGTGATTTACTTACTCTTCACGTATTCAATTCCAACCCAATCTAACCTATGACACTCATATATCTGTTTCAACGGCTGTTAGTAACTTTTTCACAATCGCGTTACCCGGACTCAATTCTATATACGTGTACTATCATACACTACTATCATAGTACTGGAACACTAAATCATGTTAGGTAGATTGGCAATAATATTGGTGACTTTGACGTTGGTGTCTGCCGACTTTTTCAACTTTTTCAATAATTTCGGTGACAACGGTGCAAACCGTGAAGGAAAAGTTCAAAGTCCTGAAGAACATGAAAATCAGTTGTTAAATGGTAACTGTGGAAGATACATGTGTCCAGACACTGGAATATGTGTGGATGGTCCTAAATTCTGTCCTTGTCCTTTTCCTTCCTCTCAGTTGAGATGCTTCTTGCCCGATGGAAGATACTTGTGTATCTCCAAGCCTGCTGGAGAAATTGCAGCAAAATACGATGATCCAACCAACAACTGGAAGGTTGATGCAAAGGATGATGACGTTAGAGATTGTGGCTGGGTCAATCGTGCCTGGAGAGGAGAAGTGTAAAGCTTCTGATTAGAGCTAATCCAAATTATTTGATGCTATTGGATATGGAATAGACCAGACTGGAGAATATTTCTCCTGAAATACAAAATGGGTGGGAATGATATAAACGAATTGGAAAAAGGTTCCATAGATGAAACTATAAGTCGTGCTGCCAAGAAGTGAGTCAAATGAGACGAACTCGATGTTTCAGATTCAACAAGTCAATTTCTGGCTTTCAAAATATGTACCATACATGCTATTAATGAATGCCATCTGAATGGATCCATCTAGAGATATGTACTTACTCGATGCTCCATGAATTTGATTGAAGAAATAAATTGTAGTGTGATCAAACGACACCCAATGAATTGACTTCTATCAGAGGCCAGTCTTCTACTGTCCCCCTTGATCATGCAATAGAATTGACTAATTAACGTATCGAAATTACAAGTGTAGAACTGTGACCTGATTTGACATTTCGAGCTAATCCAAGCATACCGAGCAATGTACTTATCGAAACGACCTTTATACATGAAATTGGAAATATTCACTGACACCTTAGTGATTCCATTCATAGACAAACGTATCATTCAACGGCATCGATAGACTATTCTAGAGGTTAGTCTGATGGCAATATATAATTTGAACTTATCAAGAGTAAGAATTTGTGAAGATAACGTGAATGATCTGTACGATCCAAGTGTCTTAAACTGACATTCCCTTAGTCCTGACAAAGCTAAGCTGTGATTTCACTGCTAGCTTATAAATAAAAAGCCAGATCAGTTTGTGTTTTGTTATTTCACTTCTACCCCATTGATACCTCTGGTAAGCTTCATGGTTCGATTCGAAAATCACTAAAAATTCTTCACAGTCAATTCTGTCACTAAATGTTCTTCGATCGTGTCCCTTCCAACAGTCTTTGTTATCGTTCTTTATCACTGTCTTTCATTTTGTAGACTTTCCATGAAGTACTCATTGTTTGAGCCAATCTATTTTGTGGATTTTGGGATCTTTACAAACTTTGCACTCCGGGAATTCGTACATGTCGGTTCCCTTGTAATGTACGATGTTTGCCTCGTACCTTGAATATTCTTTGTCTTTTAGTATCGAAATATTTAGGAATGGAAGCTTTCTATGCAAGTATATGTGTAGATGAAACATCTTTCCAGTTAAGTATGGAGAGATTCTGGTAGAAAAGCGACGGATTGAAGAATTTCCACTATCGTTGTAATATTCAACCAAGCAACTAGATTTAGCTGTATATATGAAATAGACACTACATGAATGGTTTTATCGTTGTACGACTTGAACGGCCCAAGCATGGTGCGAAATTACAGGGTAGACTAGTAAATATCCAACTATCAAAATAGAATAATTGGATATTCAGGACCCAAACCGATTCTTATGAAGATGTCGAGTAGCGACCAAGATATATGAAAGCATCGTTGAATAATATTAATAAAAAAAAAATGAAAAGTTTCGAAAATGGTCTAAAAACTGATACAAAATTCGAGGGATTCAGTCCTAACACTATGATTCAGCTTTACTCAATAATTTTATCCACGATTTATAATCCAACCTTGACCATATTAATCTAAATTGTCGCTTTAGTTTGTCTTCTTGTCATAGCCGTATTATGAAATTTTGCTCAATGGTTCGGAGTTGATTTTGTCAACCAAATTGCGAGTGCCTTATCGGCGGCTCGCACCGTTATTACCCTTTTGGGATCTGAGTCATAATCACTACTACATCATGATTCATTGGCCAATAAATTTTCAGCCCAATTTATCAAGTCTCCCTTCTTCTTAATCATGTTGAACAGAAATATCCGAAGATTTGCTACCAGGGCCACCGACTTTGCGGTACCGGAAGCCTTCCAATCTCGTACCCCACCATATGCAAAATTAATCCAAAAACTTGACACTGTCAAGAAGATTGTGGATCAAAAGCCATTAACTTTGGCTGAAAAAATTTTATACTCCCATTTGGTCGATCCTGAAGAAAGTTTGGCATCTTCTAATGGTCAGCTTTCTAACATCAGAGGGCAAGTATACCTCAAGTTAAATCCTGATAGAGTAGCTATGCAAGATGCTTCTGCACAAATGGCTTTATTACAATTTATGACTTGTGGTATGGCATCTACAGCCGTACCTGCCTCGATTCATTGTGATCACTTGATTGTGGGTAAGGATGGTGCCAATGACGATTTGGAAAAATCGATTGCTACCAATAAAGAAGTATTTGATTTCTTACAAAGTTGTGGTGAAAAATATGGAATTCAATTCTGGGGTCCAGGCTCAGGTATTATTCATCAAATTGTGTTGGAGAATTTCTCAGTTCCTGGTCTTATGATGTTGGGTACTGATTCTCATACTCCCAATGCTGGTGGTTTGGGTGCTATCGCCATCGGTGTGGGAGGTGCTGATGCTGTTGATGCCTTAACTGGAACTCCATGGGAATTGAAGGCTCCTAAAATTTTGGGTGTTAAATTGACTGGTCAATTATCAGGTTGGAGTTCGCCTAAAGATGTCATTACTAAATTGGCTGGTATTTTAACCGTTAGAGGTGGTACTGGTTATATTGTGGAATACTTTGGTGAAGGTGTACAATCCTTATCAGGTACCGGTATGGCTACCATTTGTAATATGGGTGCTGAAATTGGTGCAACTACATCTACTTTCCCATACACTGATGCTCATAAAAGATACTTGATTCAAACTGGAAGAGAACCTATTGTTAAGGCCGTGGATGCTGCTAATAAAGAACATAATTTCTTGAGAGCTGATGAAGGTGCCGAATATGATAAAGTTGTGGAGATTAACCTTTCTGAATTGGAACCTCATGTGAATGGTCCTTTCACTCCTGATTTGTCCACTCCAATCTCATTATTTGGTAAAACCACCAAGGAAGAAGGATGGCCAGAAAAGGTTTCAGCTGGTTTAATTGGTTCTTGTACCAATTCTTCTTATCAGGATATGTCTAGAGCTGTGTCTATCATTCAACAAGCTGAAAAAGCCGGTCTTAAGCCAAAGATTCCATTCTTTGTTACTCCAGGTTCAGAACAAATTAGAGCCACTATTGAAAGAGATGGTTTGATCGATACTTTTGAAAGAAATGGTGCTATTGTTTTGGCCAATGCTTGTGGACCATGTATTGGTCAATGGGATAGAGTTGATGTCGATAAAAAATCCACTGAATCCAATGCCATCTTTACCTCTTTCAACAGAAATTTCAGAGCTAGAAATGATGGTAATAGAAATACTATGAATTTCTTAACTTCTCCTGATATGGTCACAGCTATGATTTACTCAGGTGATATGCATTTTAATCCAGTTACCGATTCTATTAAATTAGATAATGGACAAGAATTTAAATTCCAACCTCCTCATGGTGAAGAATTACCTGGTAATGGATTTATCAAGGGTCGTGAAGAATTTTATCCTGAACTTCAACCACAACCAAAGCCTGAAGTCCAAGTCAGTGTCTCTCCAGAATCAGACAGATTACAATTATTAGAACCATTCCAACCATGGTCAGGAGAAGAATTATCTACCAATGTTTTACTTAAGGTTGAAGGTAAATGTACCACTGATCATATCTCTGCTGCTGGTGCATGGTTGAAGTATAAGGGACATTTGGAAAACATTTCTTACAATACCTTGATTGGTGCTGTTAATAAGGAAACCGGTGAAGTCAACAAGGCTTATGATTTGAATGGCGATCAATATGGTATTCCAGAATTGATGATTAAATGGAAGGAAGAAAACCGTCCATGGATCGTTGTTGCTGAACATAATTATGGTGAAGGTAGTGCTAGAGAACATGCTGCTTTATCACCCAGATTTTTGGGTGGTACCATCATTTTGGTCAAGTCCTTTGCTAGAATCCATGAAACAAACTTAAAGAAACAAGGTATGTTACCTTTGACATTTGCTGAAGAAAGCGATTATGATAAAATTTCTGCTGGTGATTTAATTACTACTCAAAATTTAAGAGATTTAATTGCCAAGAATGGTGATAACGGTGGTACTTTAACTGTCACTGTCACTAAGAAAGATGGTTCTACTTTTGATGTTTTGTGTAAGCACACTATGTCTAAGGATCAAGTTGAATTTTTCAAAGCCGGTTCTGCTATTAATTACATTGGTAATCTTAAGAGAGAACAACAAGCTTAAATCAAAGAAATTTGATTCGATGCATTCCAGACTTTTTTAATTCTTTTGGAGTTTAATTCTACTAGTTATTATTACTATATATCTTTTGAGATATAATGCATATTCTGTAAATACTAATGAAAAACCACCCGTAGTTATGGTTTCTTATTTCATACAAATTTTTTATATATATACATATATTTATATACATATATATTGATATAATATTGTGTTATTAGATAAAAATGATTAATGAAGTTCTTTTCTAGATAATCAATAACAAAGAAATAAAAACTAACAGGTCAATGCTGATCAAAAGAATCAAAGGTAACTAGATGAATTGAAAAAGAACTTTTCAATATAATTTTTGAGAACTATTGGGTTCGAAAATAGATCAATTATGCATCAATTAAATCATGAGATTTGTCAGCGTCTTCTTCATCATCATCTTGTTCTCTTTCTCTTTCGTAGAATTCAGCCAAAATCTTTGGACTAATTCTGTTCAATAATTCCTTTGGATAAATTCTCAATAAAGACCATGCTTGATCTAAAGATTCAAAAATAGTTCTATTTTCATAAGCACCTTGAGAAATGAAATTCTTTTCGAACTTTTCCAAGAATTCTAATGACAATTTATCTTCATTAGATAAAGCTTCTTCACCAACAACCGCCTTCATGGCAGCGGCATCCTTACCGATAGCATACTTGGCATATAATTGATTAGAAACATCACCATGATCCTTTCTGGTCATACCTTCACCAATGGCAGATTTCATCAAACGTGACAAAGATGGCAACACATTAATTGGTGGATAAATACCTCTGTTATGTAATTGTCTATCAATGGAGATTTGACCTTCGGTAATATAACCAGTTAAATCAGGAATAGGGTGAGTAATATCATCATTAGGCATGGTCAAGATAGGAACTTGAGTGATGGAACCATTTCTTCCTTCAACTCTACCAGCTCTTTCATAGATGGTAGACAAATCGGTATACATATAACCTGGGTAACCTCTTCTACCTGGAACTTCTTCTCTAGCAGCCGAGACTTCTCTTAAAGCATCAGCATAAGAAGACATATCAGTTAAAATGGTCAAGACATGTCTTTCAGTTTGATAAGCCAAGTATTCAGCGGTAGTCAAAGCTAAACGAGGAGTAATAATTCTTTCAATGGTTGGATCATTAGCCAAGTTTAAGAACAAAGAAGTTCTTTCTAAAGAACCATTTTCTTCGAAATCTTGCTTGAAGAATCTAGAAGTTTCTAAGTTAACACCCATAGCAGCAAACACAATTGAGAAATTTTCTTCATGACCATCATGAACATCCTTAGTTGGTCTAACCAAACCAGCTTGTCTACAAATTTGAGCAGCAATTTCATTATGAGGTAAACCTGAAGCAGAGAAAATAGGAATCTTTTGACCTCTAGCAATAGAATTCATGGTATCAATGGCAGAAATACCAGTAGAAATCATTTCTTCAGGATAAATACGAGCAAATGGATTAATTGGAGAACCATTGATATCCAAATAATCTTCAGCAAAGATCTTTGGACCTTTATCAATTGGACGACCAGAACCATCAAAGATTCTACCCAACATATCTTCACTAACAGGAATCTTCAAATTCTCACCCGTGAATTCAACTCTAGTCTTCTTAACATCAATACCTGATGTACCTTCAAAAACTTGAACAATGGCTTTGGTACCTCTAACTTCCAAAACTTGTCCTTGTCTAATACTTCCATCTGGTAATGTCAAGTTCACAATCTCATTGTATCTTGGAAACTTAACATTATCCAAAATCACCAATGGTCCATTAACACCTCCAACGGTATTGTAGTTAACCCGAGGTTTGATTTTGAAGCCCTCGGTGACAGCCTTTTTGTTTAATTCGAATAATTCTTTATCAGAGAGTGACATTTTGAATGATTGATCAGAGTATGGAAACAACTGGACGATAAGGCCAGGGGTGTTGAATTTTCAGTGAGGGTGCTGGGATTTACGCGTGGGGATAATTAGGCACGGGTTGCGCGCTACCACCGGGATTATAGCGGCGTATTTGGTCACAAAACGTGCGGTGTTGGGCGGAGCTGAATGTTAACATCGATTCCTAACGACTGGTGGTGTTTTGATGATATGAAGAGGCGTTGTTTTTTTTTTATTGAATTAAAAATTGCCTTCAAATTTTGTTGTGCCCATTTCCGAGTGTAGTCACGTGACAACTGCCCTATACCATACGCTAACTCACCATTCCAGGGCACTAGCCAAGGCCAGAGTGTTTCCAGAGAATACCAATCCAATTATTGACCACTTCCGCTCTTTCTTCCTACCAGAATCCCTTCATTTTGTAGCTTTTGATACCTGTTATTGACTGTAGTTTCTCGCCCGGAACTCACCATGGCAGGTACACTACTAATTGCTAGCTACTGGTAACCCTATCGGGAAAGAGGTGGATTTTTGCCATTGAAACAATTAGCAAGGCCAACTTTATTTAGTACTGTAAACCCGTTTATATCCCTTTCCCATTCCCCTTCAAACAACGATCTCCATATCGGAATGGGAGAATTAACCATGTCTAATACCTGAAAATAATATAAACAATATTAATAAATCTTCCACAATTTAATGATAATTAACAATTAATCATATCTAGATATTATAAATCATAATATATAAGTAAAATAATAACCACTATAAGCTAATATAATAGCCACTATAAGCTAGATAGGTCTAATAATCCACTATAAGCTAGATAGGTCTAATAATCCACTATAAGCTAGATAGGTCTAATAATCCACTATAAGCTAGATAGGTCTAATAATCCACTATAAGCTAGATAGGTCTAATAATCCACTATAAGCTAGATAGGTCTAATAATCCACTATAAGCTAAGATGATAGGTCTAATAACCCACTAATAGCTGAGATAGTTTTAATAATCCACTATCTGCTAACATTTCAATTAACTTGGTAAAGGTCTATAAGCAGCTACACCTAATGGTATACAAAAGAATATAATTAATAAATGGTGATTAAATAAATATGCATTACTAAATATTCATGTTGCTATAGATATTCTAGTAAAGACGGCCACCACCTCGATCACTCAATTTCTTGGTACCATTATACCCTTTCATTAGTCTATATATAAGTCCCTTACTTTTCTGGCCGGCAACAATACTACGCCCGCGTAGACTAGTCGATTTTGCTCACCACATCCCAATCATCATTTTGCATTTTTGTCTGGTTTGCTATCAAAGCACTGACATTCAAATCTTGTAATAAAGAAGGAGGAACCACCACATGCTTATCTTTAGGTGATGGGCTGATGAGTTGCCTGTAGATCTGTTCCATCATGTGTTTGAGATTTAACTGCTCGGTGAGATCATGCTCTAGGTGGGGGCTTGGGTTTCCGGTTGGATGCTGTATTTGTTCCAAGATAAATTCCAAATCAAGGTTCTTTTCAATCGCATCAGAATTGGTTTTGTTTGCTACCTTCAAGAACACTACGAAATTAGCAAAGATTTTTGCCATCACCAATAAAAATCGTAAGAACTCTTTGATGGAGAGCTTATTAAATGGTTTATTAAGGATTTTATGAGGAATGATAATCATTTTCCGGGTTGTTTTAGTGGGGGTCGGGTTTGTGGCAGCCTTGGGTGATTCTGGATCTTCTTCTTTGACAATAGGAATTTCCTGGTCTGCCTTCAATAAAGAGGCTCTGCGCTGGTTATTAATCGTTTTGGATGATAATGGTAATTTAATGGCATTACCAAGTTTAACAATGTTTTCCGGATTCAGAATCGTATTCTGTGGAACCTCTTTTTCCTTTTCCACCATTGGTTCGTCTTCATCAGTTTTTCCCGTCATGATGAGCTCTTTCTCTCGTATAAGGCTGTAGAATTTGGAGCTGGGTAATAAACCAACAAGATCTTTCAAATGAGGTAGATGCACATTAAATAGAAGTGATAAGTGCCTTTGTAAACAGATGAGATTCTCAAGGAACTGATTCACAACAAGAATATTGGTGTTGAAAAATGACGACAACTTTAGTACCGATTGATTATGGAATAGAAGCGAGTTGTCTCGAGCTCTCAGAAACACCACTTCTTTCAAGATTGAAAACAATTGCTTTTGACATTTTATAGATTGACGATTAACATGTCCTATTTTATTGGACTGGTAGTCATGAATTAATTCCTCAAGACCCTTTTTGTAAGTAATATGTCTCTGTTCAAGCTTTTGCTGCTGCAGGGATATTTCGGGAGCGATCTGAAGTGTTTTATCCTTTATACTCTGGCACTCTTGTGATATATGACGATTCTTCTTGGAGAGATTGTCCATGGTTCTGTTCAATGAATTGATTCTAATCTTGAGCTCCATGATTCGAAGTTTGTTCAATTGCACCGAGAGTGCCTTAACAGAGTTGATGGATACTTGTGGTACATCATAAGTTTCTACTCTTGGATTGTGGAGTTCGCCACTCGAGATTTCAAGTCCTCTTTGAAGACGGTTGGAGACGTCAAAAATATGATTGATTTGGTTGCGGCTGATGTCGTTGACTCTGTCATTATGTCGTACGAGTGACTGGAGTTTGACGATGTCTAGATCTGGTTCTGACATCTGTGGTGGGGATTATCTCGCAATCAGTGTGCATAGGCCCAAAGGGGAAAGTATTTGACAGGGACAGATATGATTAAAGAAGAGAAAGGTGGAAGAGACAAGTGATAGCAAAGAGAATGGATAGTAGAGACAGTGATGGTAATTTAATTGTAAGAATCTTTTGGTAAGGTCAATGGTATTTATAGAAGTCTCGTTGATGGAGGTTATAATTCGATAATTAATCATAATTAAATACAAAAAACAAAAGGAGTCAAGTACTCTTTACTAGTAGCGTTTTTGGTAACATTTCACCAGGAATTGATCACCTCTAATACTATTTTTGATTGGCTTTTGGTTGTTCTTGGAGATCTGTCACCGTACAACACCGCTAAATATGACCAGTTTTGGATAGTGCGACATCATTCTGCCCTTTTCGGCCTTCAACCCCTATCATTAGCCTTGTTATCTTTCCAGACAATATCTACTGGAACCCTTCCAATTTAATTAGGGCCTTTTAGGAACAGCTACACTCATATTGATTGGTTTGCTGCGATTAACCCTGAACTCCGGTGCCATTTTCTATTCGCATCTCATTGGAAAATAAACCAAGAAACCCACAATCAAGTCCATACTACCAGTCTCCGAGACATATCAAATATAACAACACTTGTGCTTCAGCTAGAAACAGTGTCAGATACGAATTGTGGGCTCGATAAAACTTCAAAGATCCATCTTTACAATCCTTTCATCATCTTCATACCCACCCATTACATGTCATGTCATCGTTCCTCTCCAAGAAGTCTTCATTAATCTCATTAGAATCGATCCAGGACCCCATCAACGACTCAGCTCCCATTAGAGTGGCTTTTCTTGGAGGCGCAAAGTCTGGTAAAACTTCGACCATCTCCAAATTAACCTTGGGCAACTTTAGAGACACCTACTACCCTACATATCAAATCACTCCAACCTTACACAACTTCACCACCGATGATATCAAAGCCCGGCTCGTGCTTGATGAACAGGAGGTAGAAAACTCCTTGGGGTACCTTTCTCAAGAAAATCGCATTGTATTGAGTCCTGTTATCTATAAACTGTTCACTCGAACTTCAAAGGCTCATAAACGTGAACCAACTTCTTCAGATATTGTCGAGGTAGGGAAAAACCAGTATTACTTGTCATACCTCTACAAAAACGAATACGAGCTGAAGGAATACGTACCACCCCATGTGAATCCCATGTTGGTAGAACTTCTTGATACCCCTAATTTTAATCCTGATCAAGTGGTGCCATTTTTGGAGGCCTCATTGTATGTCAAATTAGGTAAGGAGATCTTACGAAATTTGGCCAATGAACCTCGACAACCAGTATCGACAAACCCATTATTGGTTGCTAGTGGTGCTAGTGAATTGAATGGTAATGTTGATGGATACTTTTTCACCTATAGTGCAATTCCATCGTCGAGTCCCCCATCATATCTGGACAGTTTACTGGAACCAAAGTATCAACAATCCACTTCCAGCAACCCCAATTTACCTACCTTAGATGCCTTCCCTGGAGAGAGCCCTTTTACATTATTATCGATCATGAAAGATGCATTGGATGAAGCATGGAAAGAGTACACCAGCTTCAAGAAAAGATGGGAACAGGGGAAAGAACACGATATATTTTCTATTAAATCAGCATTCAAAAATATGTGGAAGGAACCAAATGCAAAAGTGGTGGAAAGCATGAGACATGAATTAAAAATAGAGACCCAATTACTAGACATTTCTAATGACCCTTCTGATCCTGATTGCTTACCACCAATTTGGATTCTTTGTACTAATTTTAATAGTCCCTTAGCATCTCCAATCTTCATTCAAAATGGTATAAAGGTGGCCAAACATTGGAATTGTGGATTTATTGGTATCGATAATGCAGATGAAAATGTGGATGAAGTATTGGCATTAATGATCAGAGAGATTGTGGAAAGAAAGAAATTACAGAAGGGGAAAAAGAGATTTCAATGATTGACTTATACACAGCAAACTTTTACATTCAAATTAAATTTAGCAAGTGGATGACACCACTACTTTAAATTTAGACATCAGCATAGGCCACACCTAACTCACTATCTCCTTGTCCATAGTATAATAACCATTTACCCTTGAATTGAACGATTCCTTCACAAAATACCACCTTGTTTACCTGGCCTTCAACTTCGTTTTTTTGTTCTGGTTTTAATATGGGCTTCTCAAGTCTAGCCACAGGTCCATCTTTAATGTTATCGTAGTCAATTAACATCTCACTCACAGTGTACGTCTCTCTAGGAATATCTTCACCCCCAGTAGTACTGGCATTATAAAAGAATACCCACTGATTCTTGCCATTATTTAACTTTATTGGAGCAGGTCCTGATTCAATAAGTTTATTTTCAAAGTTAAAACGAGGATGCGTAAATTTGTTAGAGTTGAAATCTCCACTGGTAAGAGCCCAATGCACCAAATCATTTGACTCTGCCAAATGTAAGTCACTATCACCCCAGATCATATAATATTTTCCATCCTTATTTTTCTCGGTGAAAATAGCGCCTGATTTCAGCCATTCATTACGAATAAGCGTCTTTTTATCAGAAGTTCGTGCTAAATCTTGCCAATAGTGGGGTACAAACGAAGGGTACTTTTTCCAATTGAACAAGTCCTCAGAGGTGGCCACGCAAAGACGAGCGGTTTTTAAGTCATAAGCAGTGTAAGTCACAATAAACAACTTTGATTTGGGGTCCCTGACGATCCTAGGATCCTCAATTCCTCCTCCTTGTTCCCAAGGCTCGGTGGCCGTAAGAATAGGTTTATGATACTTTTTGAAATTGAAACCATCCTCAGACCATGCCAATCCCACTGATGATTTCTTCTGCTTGTTCTGAGCACGATAGAGAAGAAAAACATGATCATTTACCACAATGGCGGCTGCGTTGTAGAGGTATCCGCTTTCAAATTCGACATCTGGATTGGGAGTGAGAATGGGGTTATGGGGATACTTGATGAATGGACCAATGGGAAAAGCTTTTGGTGCTTTATAGTGATGGTCTCCATCAGGGGAGGTTCTGTTAATGATAGGAAGTTGCATGATAGTGAAGAAAGTTGTGGGGAATGCTGAGACAACCCCTTAAATTGCGAACCGTTGGTGCCGAGCGTTGATGTTTGAGATAAACACGAAGGCCTCTATTGGGTCAGAGGTGTAATGTAAGGGAATGGCTATAGTGTACGATGGTTCCAAAATTATGAGTAGGACACTTTGCGACGTGCTTTGTAGGATCGAGTATTGTAATGAAGGAAGCCATTGGAGTTAAAAGACTAGCGATGATGGCGATAATGCGACAACTATAGTGACAACTATAGTGCTTAATGCTGGAATTAGAGCGACAACATTATCAAAAAACAACAAAGTAGCAAGAGCTATAGCTAGAACCATAGAGCTTTGGCCAAGGAGGTTAATCACTTCTAGTGCTAGAATTGATCCTTCGGGCGAGTTAATTCGATGATCATCAGTCACTATTGGCTCGGTACTATGAATGGTTTCCTGTTCGGGTATGATGTTCTACCTTTTTATGTCTCTCGACAATTATTCATTTAGCTTGGGAATCCGATGACTTGTCCCATTATTGTCTGTTGAAGTGGGCAATACTCTGGAGCTGTTGGCGAGATGGTTGCAACAATGGCTGCAAACGCGCAAACTAAGGGATCGGGGAGTAATCCGATCTTCAGTGGAAGTGTCCATTGAACCATGGCACTGGAGATATCCCTCTGTCCCAAACCAACCCTAGATATAAAGCGCCCTCACAACTGATCCACATCTTTGGAAAGAGTGATCTTGCCTAGCAAATGTGAGAAAATGACTTAAAGTCGGCTAGAATTGGGCTAGAATTGGGTAGAATTGGGCTAGAATTGTAGGGAATGAAATCTACCTTACTGATAACAAGATGTACGAAAAGACACTCCACTACCGGTGTGGTTTATTAAAAATATCCACCAGAGAGGAAGATTAAGGAATAGAAGATTAGGGAGAGATCCAAGATTGGAACCAGAATGTGCTGGATGATACGAGATCATTTTTTGATTGTTCATAATCAATTAGAATAACTTAATCGTTAGCATTTCAATCCTGGTAGGTAGAGTGATGAGTTTGTTGACTCCTAAGTAGCTGGTGTAGCTATTCATCGAATAAAATTCAACAGGAACAGAAAATGAACATAACTCCGTTGTTCCGTCCAATCCCACTGCAATAAAATACTTTGATAGCGCAGAGGCAATGAAAACCCCAAGTCGTCGAGCTTGGCCATATTTGAAAGACATAGTAAGTTCATTTTAACTGATTGCAGAGCATAGAACTGATTATAGTCCACTATTTAAGTCCACCATTGCACTTATTGTCAACGAACAACCCCATTCAATTCAAAAGACCGAATCTTCGGTTCAGATACTTTGAAGAGAGCAGCTAGAGGTATAATAAAAAGATATCAATTGGTGGTCTCTGAAATTGGTCTTAAAATGGCGCGACTTCAAATGGTATTGACAGTGGTAGAAACATGATAGCAATTGTAGAATTTCGGCCGTTTGACCACCATCATTGTCAAGTATTTATGAACCAGCCAATCCTCAATGCTAACTCCTTCTATACTAAAAGATCTTAAATAATTTCACTGCCGGCTTTCCAACAATTCCTGATAAATCCAACATTTGAAACGTATTGGTTGCCTCACGCGATGCTATTGCCCCTTCAAGACGTCCTCCAATAGTCACGGTTACACCATACACTACCAACTAAATAAGGGTCAATTGGGTTCATAAGGGTCAATTGAGTTGATAAGTGACATCAACTGCTACCACAAACTCTCCTAACTTCATAACATCCCTGGCTTGGACTTCATCATCAATTCGCACCAAATCTTATCACTTTTATCATTTTCCCTAGTCTTTTTCTGGGAGTTTCGGACCGCTTTTACCTAGATTTATACCACCCATCGCCATTCCTCTAGATCATTATCATCGATCCTCATTAGAAATCACCTAGATCCAATCCCTACCTTCCACAATGGGTCAACTACTTTCCCATCCCATCGAGGATAAGACCCTCGACTACCAAACTAGAACCACCTTGGCCTATTGTGTGGGGCTGATGCAAGGTTACCGAATGTCGATGGAAGATGCTCATGACATCAAGATCAACGAGGACGAGTCGCTCGCGGTGTTTGGGGTGTTTGACGGTCATGGGGGGAAAACTTGCTCCGAGTACCTTGCTGAACATCTTCCCCGAGCCATCTTCAAAACTCTCAATAAATGGCATAGAAATCATACTGACGCCGCCCCATTATCTGATTACTTATCCACCATTAAGGATGCGTTCTTTAAGATCGACCATGACCTTCTGAGCATCCCACATCTTCTCAATTGTGGATCTACAGGTATTGTCACCACCATTATCAAAGACCGCTATATCATTGTGGCAAACACCGGGGACTCCCGATGTATTCTTTCTGTCAATGGCCAGCCCAAAACCCTCTCGTTCGATCACAAACCGGTGTTGATGAACGAACGTATCCGGGTGGAAAATAGTAACGGTTATGTCCTTAACAACAGAATTAACGAAATCCTAGCATTGTCACGGGCGTTTGGTGACTTTACCTTCAAAGCCCCCTATATTGATAATGTCAAAAACAAGTACATGTTACAAAATAAAAAGTTTTTCAAACAAGATTTGGTACATTTACCCCCCGAGCTTTTCCAAGTCACGGTGGAACCGGAACTTTTGGTGTACGACTTGAATCAGACTACCCCCGAATTCATTGTCATTGCATGTGATGGGATCTGGGATTGCTACAAGAATCGTAAGATCGTACTGATCATCAGAGACAAATTGGCATTGGGATGGAATTTAAGCAAAATCGTCGAGTTCATACTACAGGATTGTCTTATGATGGCCAATAACTATACGGGAATTGGCTTTGATAATATGACGTTGATCATTGTTGCTGTACACTCCAACTCCAATATTGATGAGTGGTACGAGCATATGAGACAGAAGATATTGAAAGAAAAGAAGATCATTTAATTATACGAACCATTACTCAAAGAGGCTTTGTCAGAATTTATCCAATAAGCATTGAAATTTATATCTTTCTCTACTACAACAAAGATCATGTGTACGATTATTTTTACATTACGGACACATCTGATACAAACCAAGAACACGTTAATGTCGAAAGGAGCTTAAAACAGAGATATAGGAAGTTTAAAGTATCAACCAAGAGATGGATATCAAATTGAATCAAATCAAATCCCACCTTTGCTTTGAACTCACACATTTCATTACAGAGTCAACCAAAGATAACAAAGAATAACAACAGCCAACACAAGATAAGAAGACCACAGAGTCGTTAAAAAAAGACTAAAGGCTCAATTCCGTATATATCACTCTTTACTGTCTATAGGCCATCTCCCCAATTGGCACTCTTTTCAGTTGGTTAAAAGAGCACTTTTCTTTCCAACTCACCAATAAAACGTTTATTTAAAACTTTGAATATTTAGACAGGGGTTTCACCATCTTATCGCCTTGTGTGTAACACTGCCCCTACAGTAGCAATAATAAAGGTGCGAATTTTCAAGAGGCATGCAACCCCACCCAATCAAACTACTTTCCCGTTCTCGCTACTGACTCCACCGTCCCTCTGAACCGTGCCCCTAAAACGTGTCCCTGATCTCTCTCTATTTCACGAAATCTCTTGAGAGGTCTTCCTTATTGTTCCATAAGTCCAGTCCTTTGGTCGGCCTCGCTCGGCCTGCGAAAAATCGTCAGAAAACAAAACCACCTGATTCTTTTGAACCACCACCATTGGAGGTACCTGCATCATCCGTCATCGTCCGAACAGACCGGCCTAGTCATATCAGCTGATGGAGTATCACTACATCTTCTAAATTAGCATTGAGCATCTTAACTCCGGAAGCAATCCTCATTTCATCGCAATATCTATAAACAAACAAACATCTCTTTAACCCATCACATTTGGCCCCACACATCCAGGAACTGACCATGACCGAGGTTGAACCGTACGAGGACCCGATAATACGGCTTATACGAGACCCCAATCTTAATAAGGATCGAGCTAAGACGTCAGAGTTGATCAAAATCATCAATGGGTTCCCATTGGCCGAACGCAAAGTTAGTAAATTATGTCAGTCATCATTTAATATACTACAGACGCTTGAAAAATTAAGCCTTACTTTCAAAAGTTGGGAGTTTCTCTCCTTGGATTTTAACAGTGAATTCCATTTTAGCAATCAAGATGATAAGTTAAAGAATTTCAATAATAATGTGGCTGATAAAGTCATTCTCACATGTAACGAGATGAACAAAAAACTTAATCGAATTTCCATTGATATTGATTCTATCACCAAATCTTCTCGAACTTTGACTCCCATAGAATACATTTCCGATAGTGGAACTCTTCTTACTTCATTGGTGTTAAGAAATATTAAATTGAAAAATGAAGTGGTGGATAGTTTGACAGTGGCATACCTGAAAGCCAAGCTTATTTTAATCGGAAAGGATTTAGAACAAATGCTTGTGGAATCCGATGAAGATAATACTGTGTTGACTTACAAAAATTTTATTGTCAATTTATTAAAACAATTAAATAATGCCATTGAAATGGAGGATACAGAAGCCAAGTACGAATGCTTGGCAGTCATGAATGATATGGAAAAAATGTTTGATGCATTCAAATTGGAGAAGGTAAAGGAAGTGGCTATAAGAACCAATAGCCCTTCTTCTTCCCAAGATTCAGATGCAACCCAACCTGAAGAAATACCAAAGAAATCCAGTCATAGTTTGGTCCATAAATCTCGTCGTCAAAGTCCAAAGGACTCAACTCCAAGAACAAATCAAACTATATCGGATGATGATGTAGATTTTGATTATTCAGACTCAGATATAGGTACAAACTCATTATACTCATCGACCATTTCCCAACCACCAATGATTCATTCCATCACTAAATCACATGACGACCAATCGCCTAGAATTCATAGAAGAGATTCAGTTTCTTCGTTATCGACATCTACTTTACTTCATAAAACAACCATCTCCGATGAGTTACCTTACTTGATGACTGCATTTAGTTCAGCCAAGAATATTGAAGAAGATATCAGTCATTTCAAAGAAGAAGATAAGACTAATACTCATCCCAAGAAAATGGAAAGAGACCATAAATCTAAAGAGCTTGAAAAAGTAGACAAGAAAGAAAAGCATTTTTATTCCCACAAACCTAAATTACCCCAGAACTCTCTATACTCCGAAAGCATTATTTTATCCCAACCATCCCCAAGTACTTCCCCTGCATCATCATACTTATTTTCCAATAGTACTCTATTGGCAAAATTAGGTATAAAGCCACAAGTAATCACAACTGAGGTCCAGACAGGAAAAGAATTGGCAATTTCGGGTAAAGTCAATCAACCTCAACTTCAACAAAAACCCCATCAACTTTTGGAAGCAGAAGCTTTTGATGATGAAGATAATAATAAGGAAAACAAAAAATTATTGACTCCATTGACCAAGGCTAATTTGGAAAGTCATACCTTCTCCAAATTGACTCCAGAGTCGGGATTGGTTGATTATGTTGATTAAATGGGATAGGGAAAGGTCTTCAATTCTAGGTATTATATAAAACCATATATTCATCTTATAAGTTAGCATTAATGTATTTATCATCTTAACCTACAGTAATCTTAACAGTTTATATGAAATACCCTAAAAACATTAATTCATTAGTTTTAAATTCTAATTAATAGTCAATACAATAACTCAGGTTAATTTTTTTTGGTCTGGTCCCTGACATTTGTAGAGTTCTTTAACAAAACTTTCACCCCAAAATCCTGAGGTGTATTTTGAAATATATTCAAATAATTTTTTGAAGTTAAGATCTTTCTTTTCTTTTGGTAATGTCAAACTTTCCTTTATAGCATCACTTAATTCTTCAGTACTCCAAGGGTTAACAATGATAGCACCATTTAAAGATTGAGCAGCACCTGCAAATTCGGAAAGGATTAATGCTCCCTTCTTTTCTTGCTGACAGGCAATATATTCATATGATACCAAATTCATTCCATCTCTGGTGGAACTAACCAAACAAACATCAGACATGTGATATAAACTAATTAATTCTTCAAATGGAATTGATTTGTGTAAGTAATGAATAGGAACAAATTCCACAGTACCGAATTTACCGTTGATTCTACCTACCAACTCGTTAACAGTGGCTCTAAGACTTTGATATTCTTCAACATCTCCTCTAGAAGGTACAGCCACTTGAACCAACACCACTTTACCAATCCATTCTGGGTTTTCAGTAAGGAAGATTTCAAAAGCATGTAGTTTTTGAGGTACACCTTTAATGTAATCCAATCTGTCTACTCCCACAATAACCTTGGTATCACCAAACTTGGAGTTCAATTGTTTTATTCTACTAATCACCGAGTCCTTTGTCAAACCTTCAGTAAATTTATCCACATCGATACCAATAGGGAAGGCACCAATACTGATGGATCTGCCATCGATTTCAATACCATTGGGTAAGGTTGTGACGTTGCTGACGATTCTCGACACTGACGACAAGAAATGTCTTGCATAATCGTAGGTATGGAAGCCAATTAAATCACAACTTAACACACCCTCCAAAATTTCCTTTCTGACCGGCAAAATTCTGTAAATTTCTGATGAGGGGAAAGGGGTATGTAAGAAGAATCCGATCCTAATGTTCTTCTTGGATTTACCAATTTCTTCTCTCAACATTTGAGGCAATAACATAAGATGGTAATCGTGAACCCACACCATATCGTTATCATCCACTTGTTCTGCAATTTTCAGAGCAAATTGTCTATTAGCCTTGATGTAAGCTGCCCAGGCGTTTTCATCGAAATTCATTTCTCCTGGGTGATAGTGGAATAAAGGCCATAAAATACTATTGGAAAACCCATTGTAGTGCAAGTCAGCAATGGTATCGTTCAAGTAAATGGCGGTACACTTGAATTTGTTCATCAAGTCGGAGTTGACCCTTTCTTGTTCATCAGCAGGGATTTCCAAACCAGGCCATCCAAGCCATTGGAACTCGGTCAGCTTTTTCAAGCCCTGAAGAGCAGTGACAAGTCCACCCGACGACATCGAATAATCGTAGGACCCATCAGCCTGTCTTTTGATGGTAACAGGAAGACGGTTAGAAACCACGAGAACTTTTCCTTTTGCTTGAGCCATAATTAAGTAGGGACAAATTGGTTAGATCAAATGACTTTTAAAAGAGTTGAAGGAATTGAAAGAGATCAGTGGCGTAGTAATCAGTACACTGGAAAGGTTTGGAAGGAGTTTGATGACAATGGAAATGATTCAAGTTTATATCAAAATCAAGTCCAATTGGTATAGCAATATGAAGAATATTGTGAGTCTTTCTAATCAATCTTTAATAATGGTCTTTTAGTATGAGACTTTAGTATGAGACTTTATAATCAGATTGGATGTATTTAATAAACAGTACCAAAGATTTAAAATGGTACCACAATTTAAATGAAAGAAGTTTCTGGAAAAGTTTCAGCAATTAACAATTAGTTAAATTTACATCCACTGGCGATGGTGGACTTTTATAGTCGCGATTGCTTGCTCCGCACCCGCCCAATTTAAACACTCTGTTTTCTTTACTCCATGTATAATCCATACGGTAATTCCAACTACCAGGGCCAAACACCCCCTCAACCTCAGGGTCAAGCCGGTCAGTTTGGTCAACCGAACCTTCAACACCCTCAACCTCAACATGCCGCGTTTCAAAATCAATACCCACCACCATCAGGGGCCCAGCAATCGTCTTATCCATCGTTTTTGAATGATCAAGCAGCATCAATTGCTTCACAATTCGCCAAGAGTCAGTTTGATACTTCTAATCAGTATTTACAACAAAATTTGGGAGCCTTTTTCCCGGGAACTGGTGATATCAAATACTACTTCCAGGTGAGCAATTCTTATGTGGTGAGAAAAATCTTGTTGATTGTGTTTCCTTATCACAACAAGAATTGGAACCGTTTGACTGCTGCTGAAGTCACTGGCGAGGCTACTAGTGGGAACAACGCCTTCGCTCCTCCTATCTATGATGTGAACGCGCCTGATTTGTATATACCTTTGGTATCATTTGTTACATATATCTTGTTATGGGCCTCATTCCAGGGGTTAAACGGTGACTTCCATCCCCAAGTGTTCGGGTACTTGGCATCCCAGACTTTGGCCTTTTCGTTTCTCGACATCGCCATCTTTAAGATCGGTTTGTACTTGTTAAACTGTTCTACCCAGAGCTCTTTATGGGACTTGGTCAGTTTCTCGGGCTACAAATACGTGTCCATTATCATCTTGTTATGCTGGAAACACATTGTGGGCAGTGGTTTGGTCACCTACTACCCGGTGATCTTCTTCTTGATCATTAACTTATCGGTCTTTTTGATGAGATCCTTAAAATTTTTGGTGTTGCCTAATAATGTTACCGGTACTTCCAACAGCATCACTACTAGTCAAAGACGGATTCGTATCCAGTTCTTGTTTGTTTACTCCTTGATAATTCAGGGCTTGATCATTCTCTATATGAGCAGATGAGGAGTATGATAAGAAGTCGGCAATCATAGTTTAATAATGAGGAATCATTCCTTGATTCTGAAAAATCGTCAATGAATTCATTCAAGAATTTATTGTCATTGAGATGTTACAATAGATGTGACTGGCATTAAACATGTTACAGTCATTGAAGATATTACTGTACTTCATGGTCTGTTATGGATTTATTTGGGGTGGTCTAATTGAATACCATTGCAACTAATAGAACCGTTGCTACGCTAAATATATAATCGAAGAATCAAATAGAAGCTTAGTAAATATTTATTAATAAGAGTATCCAGTAGGTACTGTGATTCTCCTGAAAGACAAAGGTCCAGAGAATCATAATACAGTTAAAAATAGAAGCGATAAGAAGACACGAAGGGTCCTCGGCCTCTGAACCAGCTGGTATACTTTCTTTCTTGATAACTAAACAATTTCAATTACAAAATATTTCACTATTAAGTTGAAGGGTCTCAGGTTCTCTTAAACAAAACGCTAGAACAGGATCCATTCATAGAAGGCGATTCAGTTTAACGGGGAGAGTTTGCATATTATCAAAAAGAGAAACAAATTGGTTTAGCCTAGAAGAGTACGATAATCGATGAGGCTATTTTGGGATGGCAATTGTCAAAACAAGAGATGAAAGTGATCAGACTAAAGATTTATTGGGTGAAAAATTCTGGTTTTGTATTTTATATTCTTATTGGAGAGTAGTAGTGTGAGTTCTTGGCGTCTTCTAGTGAACCAATTTCGTTGATCATGATCATATTTGAAGGACTTACAAAGAATATGAATGAATATACCAAAACCATTAAATTACAAAATCATCAAATTATAAGTTCACAGAATACCAAATGAATACTTCATTAAATTAACAGATTAGTAGATTAGTAGATTAGTAGATTAGTAGATTAGTAGATAAGTAACTACTGGATCACTGGATAATTAATGATAGGACGTTGGTTTAGGGAAGGAAAGAGAATGATGGTGCGAAAGAAGGTAAATTAAGAAAATCAGATGGTTGGAAGGACTCAATCACACGATACTCATGGTGATTATATCTATACTTTGTTAATGGAAATTATAGATGTCCACTGGTCATGGTCAGTCGTCTCTCGTGCTGTTAGTTTTCACACCAAGAGTGGAGCTCTTTTCTATTAGCCTTTCATTTCTCGCTAACTGTGCACTATCTCTCGCTAACTTCTCTGTTCTCGCTAACTACACACACACACTCTCTCGCTAACTACGCACTATCCCTCGCTACCTTACGCACACTCTCGCTATTGCACTCTCACTCCCCTCCTATAGACGCGTTCACGCGTCTCCCATTTCAACCTACACCAACCCATCCCATCCCATCTCATCCCATCCCAACATGACCACCACATTCAAAGGGTCCAATCTGGCCCGGTTCGTCAAGAACAAGGTCCAGCTGCAGTACCGGTCCTTAGTGGACACTCCCACCATCACTAATCCCATGCTTAACGATGCCATTCTGAAACGAGAGATGGTCCAGCGAATTGACGAGATCGACTCGATGATGGGGTTTGAGCGCTTCGACCATGGCGAAGCCGACGGTGCCAGACCCCGTAAGGGCTGGCTCATCAACATGCATGCCACCACGGTTCCTAGTGAGGAATTGGTGGGTGGCCATTCGGCGGTGGACTACTATTTTCTAGATGAAGAGGGTGGTTCGTTTAAAGCTACCGTCCAGTTTGATCCCTATTTGTTCCTTGAAGTGGTACCAGGACGCGAGGCCGAGGTCGAAGAATGGATCCGTAAGTTCTTGGAGTCTTGTAACCCCAAGCAAATCTCTCGTGTGGTCAAAGATGACCTTGCGCTACCCAACCATTTGGTAGGAATTAAGAAAACGTTGATTAAATTGACTTTCCACAATATCCTGGACATTCTTACCACCAGGCGGTTGTTAGCACCCATCATCAAGGAAAACACTTTAAGACGTGACAATCGTGATATTTATAATGTGATGAACTTCAATAACCTTAATAATGTCAATGGAACTGAATTACATATGGATATGGAAAACCAGGAAAACGATACTGTTGGTGATCCTTCGGAGTTTATTGATGATATAAAGGAATATGATGTTCCTTACCATGTTCGAGTCTCCATTGATAAAAATATTCGTGTGGGTAAATGGTACAACGTTTATGCCAAACATGGAGAGATTACCTTAGAAGAAGACAAGGAAAAAATAGCATTTGCCGACCCTGTGGTGTTGGCGTTCGATATAGAAACCACCAAGGCTCCTTTAAAATTTCCTGATTCTAAAGTCGATCAAATCATGATGATTTCTTATATGATCGATGGTGAAGGTTTTTTGATCACCAATAGAGAAATTATTTCCCAAGACATCGAGGACTTTGAGTATACTCCCAAACCAGAGTACCCCGGTGTGTTCACTATTTTTAACGAAGCAGATGAGAAACATGTATTGATGAGATTTTACGAACATATACGAGAGGTCATGCCCACCGTCATTGCCACCTTTAATGGTGACAGTTTTGATTGGCCGTTTGTGGAAAGCAGATCACGATTCCATGACATCGATATGTTTGAAGAAATCGGGTTTGCCAAAGATAATGAGGATGAATATAAATCGAAATATTGTGTGCATATGGATTGTTATAGATGGGTCAAAAGAGACTCGTATTTACCCCAAGGGTCTCAGGGTTTAAAAGCAGTCACCACCTCCAAATTAGGCTACAACCCTACCGAATTGGACCCTGAACTTATGGTACCCTACGCATTTGAAAAACCCCAGGTATTATCGGAATATTCGGTGTCTGATGCTGTGGCTACCTACTACTTATACTACAAATATGTCCATCCATTTATCTTCTCGTTATGTACTATTATTCCTTTGAATCCAGATGAAGTGTTAAGAAAAGGTACTGGTACTTTATGTGAAATGTTGTTACAAGTTCAGGCATACGAAAAGAACATTTTGTTGCCCAATAAACATAAAGAACCAGTTGAAAGATTTTATAACGGTCATTTGTTAGAATCAGAAACATACGTTGGAGGACATGTCGAATCTTTGGAGACAGGTGTTTTCAGAAGTGATCTTGAAAACGAATTTAAAATCGATCCCAACGCAATTGATGAATTATTGGGGAATTTGGAAAACTCAATCAAATTTTGTATAGAGGTGGAAAACGGTAAAAAATTCGAAGATGTCACTAATTATGAAGAAATCTATAACCAAATCAAGCTGAGCTTGGAAGATTTGCGAGATAATCCTACACGAAAGGAAACCCCCTTAATTTACCATGTGGATGTGGCTTCCATGTATCCTAATATTATGACATCTAATAGATTACAACCTGACTCGATGAAAAACGAAGAAGATTGTGCTGCTTGTGATTTCAATAGACCAGGAAAAAATTGTGATCGGAGGTTGCCCTGGTCTTGGAGAGGTGAATTTTATCCAGCAGAAATGAACGAATACAGTATGATTAAAAGAACTTTACAAAACGAAACATTTCCTCCAGCAAAACCGTGGTTACCACAAAGAACTTTCGATGAATTACCATACAGTGAACAAGCATCGTTAATCAAAACAAGATTATCTGATTACTCCAGAAAGGTTTATCATAGAATAAAACAAACCGAGGTGGTACAAAGAGAAGCAATTATTTGTCAACGTGAAAACCCTTTTTATGTTGATACAGTTAGATCCTTTAGAGATCGTAGATATGAATTCAAGGGACTTGCAAAAGTATGGAAGGGTAAGGCATCGAAAACTGATGATATCATTTCTAAAGATGAAGCCAAAAAAATGGTTGTTCTTTATGATTCTTTACAATTGGCTCATAAGGTTATTTTAAATTCCTTTTATGGTTATGTAATGAGAAAGGGATCTCGTTGGTATTCTATGGAAATGGCAGGTGTCACATGTTTGACGGGTGCTACAATTATTCAAATGGCTCGGAAATTAGTGGAAAGAATAGGGAGACCTTTGGAATTAGACACTGATGGTATTTGGTGTATCTTACCAAAATCGTTCCCGGAAAATTTCAACTTAAAGACCAAAGATGGTAAAAAGATCTTTTTGGAGTATCCTTGTTCTATGTTGAATTATTTGGTTCATCAAGATTTCACCAATCATCAATATCAAGATTTGGTTGATCCAGAAACTTTTAAATATAAAACAAGGGCAGACAACTCAATTTTCTTTGAGGTAGATGGGCCTTACAAAGCGATGATTTTGCCTACTTCAAAAGAAGAAGGTAAAGGTTTGAAGAAAAGATATGCTGTTTTTAATGAAGATGGAAGTTTGGCAGAATTAAAGGGGTTCGAATTAAAGAGAAGAGGTGAATTGAGATTGATTAAAAATTTCCAATCGGATATCTTTAAGTTATTCTTGGAAGGTGACACTCTTGAAGGGTGTTATCAAGCAGTGGCCACTGTTGCTAATAATTGGCTTGATGTTTTGGAAACTAAAGGTGGAATGCTTGAAGATGAAGATTTAATTGAACTTATTTGTGAAAATAGATCTATGTCTAAGAGTTTGGCAGAATATGGAAACCAAAAATCCACCAGTATTACTACTGCTAGAAGATTAGGAGAGTTTTTGGGAGCTGAAATGGTTCAAGATGCTGGTTTGGCTACAAAATATATTATTAGTGAAAAACCTTTCGGTGCTCCTGTCACTGAAAGAGCAATTCCTGTTTCAATTTTTTCATCAGATAAAAAGGAAAAGTTTTTAAGAAGATGGTTAAAAGAACCCCAATTGGATAAGTTTGGTCCTAGAGATGTAATTGATTGGAAGTATTATACTGAAAGATTGGCATCCGTTATTCAAAAAATTATTTCTATTCCTGCTGCTTTACAAAATGTTAAAAATCCAGTCCCTCGAGTTCCCCATCCCGAATGGTTGAAGAGAAAAATTACTATTAGTGAAGATACTAAAAGACAAACTTCAGTTTCCAAGTTTTTTGGCACTACCACAAAAAATGAACGTGTTGTTAAAGATATGGAAGACTTTGGAGTTTTGGAATCTACAAAACATATTCCTAAAGTAGGTAAGGTCACCTCAAGAAAAAGAAAAAATGGAAATGCTAATCAAGTGGCTATGGATACTGAAGAAGAAGAACGTAATGATGCTATACTTAATGGTCCATGTCCCTCAATGACTGAAGATTACGCTGGGTATCTTCAATATCAAAAGGCTAAATGGAGAGTTCAAGCAAAAAACAGAGATAGAAGAACTCAATTATTTGGTGTCAATTCTGAATCTTCTCATAGATCAACTGTGGGAGGAATATTAAAGAAACAAGCTGAAAATGTTGCAGGCTCAAATTGGGAAATCTTGGAGTATAAACTTGATCCTACCAAACCAGGGGATATTAAAGTATACGTTCTGGCCAACAATAAAGTTCATAAATTTACATTCCATGTTCCTAAAAAGATTTATGCTGCTTTTAAAACCGAACTTTCACCAAGAAAAACAATCAATGGATGTTCAATTGAAAAGTCATCAGCGATTTTACCCAATGGTCATGATGGCTCGAACTTATACAAGTTGACTATGAATGAAAGTACCTATAATGAAGAGATGGTGAATTTCAATAGTTTATTACAAGATTCCAGTTTGTTGGGACTTTATGAAACTCAAATCGGTTCAATCGATCGAGCTATCATTAATTTAGGAAATACAGTGAGGTTTGATGATACAAAGGTGGGTGCTTTAGGTAAAGGTTTAAAGAATGGTTTCAATATTAAAGAGTTGATTCAGGTAGATACTAAAGATTATCTCAAAAGGTTTGATATGGGAATTGTTTATTTACTTCATATTGTTACCAACAGTTATGAATTTTTCACCGTGTTCAAATCATGGGAGAATACTACCGAAATGTTTGTGTTAAAACCTTCAGCCAGTGCTCAAGAATTACCTGGCAATCTTGATAAGATCTATAAGGAGATATATGAACTGAAGAAGGAGAGAATTGGAAAATTATACAATATCATTGATTACCAAAACTCAATGAATTTTGAGACTCACTATTATAGTGATACTCGGAAATTGTTCAAGAAACTTAATCTGTCGTTAGCCAAAATTTATGAAAGCAAATCGAAATCATTATTAGCGGTTCAATCACCTTATTATAACAAGATTTTAAATGGGTTAACTTCAGCTGCTGAGTTTCCTACAATCAAAATGAATATTGGTGAACTATCATTACCAGCAGTTGGTTGGCAGTCATTGATATCTAAAAGAGTCATTAACCATTACTTTGTTTTAGCTTCTTGGATCAAAAATCTAATCTCTTTGGCTCAATATGGTAACATTCCATTGTGTAACCTTCAGATTGAGAATGTTGGTTACTTGATCGATATCGAATATGCCAGAAGATTATCCACAAATAACATTGTATTATGGTGGTCGTCTAATCCATTACCTGATCATGGAGGAGTTGAATTTGATAAAGCTAATGATTTTGAAAATTTGGATTTTCCTAACATTAATAATCCTGAAATTTATGAAACTGCATGTTTGGAGGTAGAGATTGGGACATTGACCATCAATACTATCCTTACTAGTAGTATTATTAATGAAGCTGAAGGAACTGATTTGGCTGATGATACTGTTCAATTTGATAAGAATAATGGAGCTTCAATAATGGCCGAAGATTCTTTTTCAGCACCGGCTTTAATGATCTTAAGATCCATGGTCAAGGATTGGTGGGATGATGCAATGAAGAACAATATCAATGCAGATTCTATGATGAATAATCTTGTGATATGGGTTCAAAGAAGAGAATCATTTTTATATGACTATGCTCTTCACTATCATGTCCATAATTTGACTACTAAAGCTTTATTACAATTGATAGGAGAATTTAGAAGAATGCATTCAAAGGTGATCTTTGCAAACCGAAACAAGTTGTTGATTCAAACTTCAAAAGTATCAGTTGAAAACTCATATGCTTATGGACAATATATCCTTAAAGCAGCCAGATCCAAACCATTATTTAATTACTTGGATTTAAAGATCATTAAATACTGGGATATCTTGATTTGGATGGATGAATTTAATTATGGTGGAAGATACTGTACTGAAATTACTAGTGAAGAAATTCAACATTTAATTCCTATTAATTCATGGCAAATCCAACAGTTTTTGCCGGTTGTTTTCCAAAGTGAATTTGAAGATTGGATGATCATCTTTTTAGATGCTTTGACCAAACATAAGAGTGAGCAATTGACTGGAACACAATCAGCCACTCCAAGGGTCACTCAGATCACCCATATTTTGAAAGGACAAAAGAAATTGGATTCTAGGGAACTTGAAGAAGAGGATTATACTCAGGGGGTGATGGAAGTATTTAGAAAACCCCTTTACAAACGAGTACAAAAACTTTATCATCGTCAAAATGAGGCGATTCTTAATCCCAACTTTGCCCAGGAGTATGAATTTCCAATTCTTCCTGGATCGCATCTTCACTTGAAAAACCCTATTCTTGAATTTGTGAAGTATTTATGTGCTATTTTCAGTCTTTCAAACAAGAGAACTATTGAAGTTAGATTATTGAGAAAGGACCTATTGACAATTTTTGATATCAAGGAATTTAGTACTGAGGCCACATTTAAAAATCCAAGTACTTCATTAAAGATTCCTCATGTGATTTGTGACTACTGTAATTATATCAGAGATATTGATTTTTGTCGAGACTCAGAAGCTGCTATTTGGAATTGTACCAATTGCAACAAGTCCCATAATAAGATTGCTCTTGAGGAAGAATTGATTGGACAATACCAAAAGACACTCACCAACTACTTGACCCAAGATTACAAGTGTGGAAAATGTAACCAAATCAGAGGAACCAACATGAGTCAATACTGTAAGTGTTCTGGTCACTGGATAGAAACCATCAAGTATGAAGATGTTGAAAGAAAGTTTGAGGTGTTTGATGGAGTATCCAAGTTTTATAATTTGCAATTATTGAGAGGGGTTATTGAAGAAGCAAGCTAGAGATGGGTTGGAGAAGAGACCACGGATACTAATTGTAATATAATAAATAAGAAATAGAATTGATGTAGAAAAAGACCATGTTACCAAGTCGGGGAAGTGAGGTCAGGAGCATATGGATAAGAGTCTTGGACCTGTAAACTAAGTCAAAGACCCATAAAAATGAATCAAAATCAAATTCACAGTTTGGTTCAGCAAATAATTCAGTGAATAGTTTTCAAATGATTTAGTAAGTTTGATGATAATGATGCTGCTATAGGAACAGTATTGAATTTATGTGTTCTGAACTCTTCGAATTTGATGCTAGGGAAGGTGACTCCAATGGCCATGTTGATTCTCAGGTATTGCGTTTTAGAGATCACCAAATGTCCCTTTGAAAGTAAGCATGGTGTTTTTGAGTGTTTTCAAGATCTTTAACCGTGGTTAACGAGGCTTTTCAAAGGATTGCCAATCACGATCAATTGTGAAGAAGCTTTGAGACAACCGCTAGCCAAATTGAAACCTCTGTTCAAACAGATTGGATCCTTAATTCGCTCGGTTCCAAAATCAAACAACTTACTGAGCCTGAGCCACTGTACTGTTGGATATCATAAACATAGTTCTTCATCAATTTGTTCTATAACGTTGCTACGAGCTCCATAATTATCAAGAAAAAGCTGAAAAAGCGACTTCACAGTTGTCCCCCTTCAAAAAAGCTCTATTTTGCTCAGCTCCAGCCTCCAGGTTAGCTTATTGGGGCTAGTAAACCTCTCATCGGACAGCCAGTTTGCACCCATATCTGCGCTACCATAAACCACCCACCTGCGCTACCATAAAACCAACCATCTGCGCTACCACAAATATTCACCTGCGCTACCACCACCCCACACATTTACAACCCGTCAACTCATCACATCCTGCCCAAATCCACCCACACACAGCTCGCCTCTTCACCCTTAGCTATTGACCATTAGCCACCATCCCACCCCCATGACAAACATCCTCTGCCGAGACAACGAGCTCGATCTCCTCGGGTGTTTCATCGCCAAAGACCCATTGGTGCTGGCCCCCAACACGGTGGTGCACGGCTACAAGTCAGTGGGAAAGTCTCACGTCGTCGAGGGGTACCTCCGGACGTTGGGAGTCAAGCACTCGGTGGTGCGATGTGACGAGTGCATCACCCGTAAGGTGTTGCTCCAGAAGTGTTTCAAACGAATCAAAGCCGACAGTGGCGTGGGGGCTGACTATACCTACGAAGTACGGTATGGGACGTTGGGAGAAAACTTTCCCAGCTTTGTTGGCGCCTTGGAAGCGTTTGTGACAGAGACAGGATACACCGATCACCATGTATTGGTCTTGGATAGATTTGATCAGTGTATGGAATCGACACAAGAGCTTTTCGCCGGTTTCACCAGACTACAGGAACAATCTCGGATCTCCAATCTTAGTGTGGTGTACATCATTTCTACCGATGATCCTAACGATATAGCCACCAGCTCGATCCCTCATATTTACTTCCGTAATTACTCCGAGTTGGAGGTGGTCCAAATCTTATCTTCCCGACAATTGTGTCAGTTTGGCGTAGAATCTATCGATAATAATCCTGCCAGCTATGAATTCTGGAAGCAGTATGCCAAGGTGATTGTGGATTTATACTTTGCCTATACGGGATCAGATATGAATTTGTTGATTAATATTTGTGAAACACTATGGCCCATATTCACGGAACCTATACGACAAGGCAAGTATAAACTTGGAGAGTTTGTCAAGGTGTATCGACAAAACCTCGAGGTCTTACTGAACGAAAACATCATTAACAATTCGACCATTAAGGACTTTAAAACAATGAAGGAAGAAGAAGAACTGAACAATACCAATGTTGAAGATTTGCCTACCCATTCAAAATATATCTTGATCGCATCATACTTGGCGTCATTCAATCTCCCCAAAAATGACTTACACAACTTTTCCAAGCTTCGAGTGATTAAAAACAAAAAAAGAGCCCTTTCTGATCGAGCCAAAAACAAGCGTGGTCATTTAAGTAAGGACGATATTGATTCAAGATTACTTAGTCCTAATTTCTTTGATTTGGAGAGAATGTTGGCCATATTGAGCATCATCTACAGAACAAATTCTCGCTCATTAAACATGACCGACGACGATAACATGCTTACCATCCACCATGACACTATAAAAAACGAAGAGAACAAAGAGTTGGAAAGATCAAAATTCACTCTCAGTAGAAACACCGATCTCGATAGTCAAATCACTACATTATTCTCATTGGGTCTCCTAAGCAAATCGGCCAACTCTGACATTTTAGGGGCCAGAGTTAGGTGGAGGTGTAACATCAACTGGGACACCATAGAGTTATTAGCCAAGAATATCGACTTTCCGTTGATTGAATATCTAGGGGACGAATAAAATCGTATAATTATGATAACTGTACTGATAGTTTATTAATAGAATAATATACACTTCATTAATTTACACTTGCTCTTGAAAGGAAACCTGGTCGACAGGCTTAAATTCCACTTCTCCAGTTTTTCTTACCTCGACATTTCCATTGAAGTATGTTTCCTTCCAGTGATTCATTTCGTATGACGAGTAAGGCCCTTCAATTTGTGCTTCTCCCAACCATCTGAACTCCCAGAGTTTCTCGCCGTAATCCACTAGCTCGTCATCGGATTCAAGAGCTCTTTTCACCCCTCTTTTCTCCTGATTGTACTCCCTCGATGTTCTGGACTTGTAGAACCTCATCAACTCCTCCCTGGTAAGCTCGTAGATCTCGGTGAACTCGGGTTCGCTTGATAGCACAGCACAAGCGTGAGTTATTTTAAGTATCACATCTTTATTGATGCTTTTTTGAGTAGAGACTTTCTTCTTGGATTTCCGAGGGTTTAATCTCGCCAATGCTTCAAGAGGGGTTTCTGCTGGTTCTAACAGGTCAATTAACAGCTCCAATTCTTGTGGTAAATCGATAGGATCTTCATTTAATAATTTTTGCTTCTCTGCCAATTGACGTTTTTCTTGTGCTTGTTTGGCTCTGGCGATATCTGATTTCTTGAATTCTCCCAAAAGTTCATCTTCGACGTTGTGTTGTTCTTGTTGGTGTCGTATGAAATTTCCATCCAAGTCGAAATTTCCTTCAGCAGATTCTTCTTTGAGGTCAAACGCTTCAAGTTTGGGCTCCCTTGTGATGTGGATTCCTCCTTGGTGATCTTCTACATTGTTGTAGTAGTTGGCAACCTCTTCGTTCTGTTCAGACTCATCTTCAGAATCATCATCCTTGGCAATGTATTGAGTTTCTTCGTCAAATTGGCCTATACCTTCTTGTTTACGGAACTCGTCCAAGTCAAGGAATTGAGATTTGGGCTTGGGTGCCTCAGACTCTTCCTTGTCACTTGCAAACATATCATCATCCTCATCATCATCAGCCTTCTCTTCTTTTGGCGCTTTCTGGGAAGATTCTCTTTCTTCTTCTTCTTCTTCTGAATCGGAGTCGTAGTTCAATCTCAAGTCCTTCCGCTGCCGTTGTTTGAGCCTTCTGATGTTGCCCAAGCCATCGTCCACAAGCACTTCGGGGTCACTCTCTGGTTCACTCATGACGCACAAGAATGTAATGGTTGACAATTGTAGTGATCACCAAGGTAGAGAGCTGAGACCAAACTTATCTTCCAATGATTATGGTCAGTCTACAAATTTTTGGCTACGTATCTGAAATATCAAAAAGCACATCCTTATTTCTCTCAACTTAATTATTCAAAAGCTTATGGGTCGAGCTTGGCAGAGGTTTCTCTGTTGGATCAGACTCACCCAGGGGTGTACTATTCGTCTTTTTATATGCTTAGCATAAGTCACAGAATGGATGATGGAACTTTCAGCAAGAGTCCCATAACGTTTCACTTCAAAGTTTTGCAGAAGCCCCTCATACTAATCTCATACACCTATCTCATGGTAGACCAACTCTGACCCATACAATAGACCCCTACAATATATCTCTACTATCAAATCCAAAATACAGCTTGATCTCTACTTAATATTTCTAGCCTCTTGAGCTTCATGGTTTTTCTGTTACTAATTCGTCAGATCATTCACACTTCTTGTACATCCTTCGTTTTGTCTCAGGATTACTAAGAACCCATCGCATGTCAAGCTATATGGACGTGGATTTGGACTTTGCTATCGACGGAGCAGACGTCCTTAACCTCGAGGAGCAATACTACCAGAAGGGATTTGAAAATGGACAAAATGATGCCTCTAAAGATCAGTTGAGAGAGGGCAAAGAGTTTGGGTGCCAAACGGGGTTCCAGAGGTATCTCATCATAGGGTATATTCAGGGATTGGTGGAGTACTGGGATTCCAACCTAGATGGATACGACCTGAAATCACTTCCTAACCATATTCTCCAGTTGAAAGAGTTGGTCTATAATGTCCCTACTACAAATGAGGACAAGAATGTGGAGGAGTTTGAAAAGAGAATCAATAAGGCCAGAAACAAAATCAGGGTGGTGTGTACTATGCTCAAGGAGACCTGGAAAATTCAAGGCTTGGATACGTTGATCGAACAAGTGGGAGGTAGGTTACAGGTTAGTGAAAATGTCGATGAAATGTGGTGATAATATCAGATGTTAATAAGGAGGAGTCGACAGTTTTGTGGAATCAATAGAAGTTATTGGTGTCCACCTCAACATAATTTAAGCCCGTAATGGTTCATGTATTCTTCTTTTTAAAATTAGAGGTTCGATTAGGACAACCTCATTGTACTATACTACTTATTCAAGGCTATACAAATATTTAATATTATTACAGTTATAATTCTTACCAAAATACCATTTAAAAAGAAAAGTCGAAATCCAACGATTTTTGTTGACTTTCTAACTTGTAACTCAATATGCCCCCCAATGGACAATCATTGACACCTATAATTAATTGTTCTCCATTACCGTTTTCTATAGGAGCAAAGTTTAGACCCGTACATTTTCCGATGAATTCAATGGACTGAATTCTCGATTGTATTTGGTCTTGTGACAGAAGCAAATCATTCATTTGAATGATTCCAATATGGTCCAAGCTTTCAGCCCACGAAATATAATCCCCGTTATAATTAAATTTGCAATTTCTTACTGGACCTCCAGAACTATAAGCATTTGCACCTAATGATCCACTCCAACAAAATAAAGAATTGTCTGATTTTCTTCTATCCCATAATCGCACACAGCTATCTTGATTCCCAGTGATTAAGTAGTTTTCATCTTTGGTTGACCAATCGCAACTGAATCCAAAATCATTATGGCCCTTGAACTCCTGACATGACTGTGAGTTCATAGAATTGATTCTCTTATCGAGTATTAACGAGCTTAAACTATCACCGGTGATAAATATCTCGTTTAAGTTCTTAGAATTAATAGCGGCACAATTAATAGCAAATGGGAGATCGATCATATTATCCACGGAATGTCTGGTTAAATCAATCGTCCGAAGCGACCGGTCATTGGAGGACACCACAAGCTCGTTGTCATGCTCATTGATAATCATATGGTTGGTTATACCATCACTGTTGTGGGTGACGTTGAATTCTCCAAGTAACCTAGGCGAATCAGGGTTGGATACGTCTGATAGTATGTAACCCCCTTCGAACGTACCACAAGCGAGATAATTGTCAGAACTGGTGAGAGTGGATATTCGGGTATTAGAATTTCTCTGAAGGTCTCGAGAGTCGAGAATGCAATCCAATTTCATGGTATCTGATTTTGCCGAGGGCTCATTATCTGGTCTTAGTCTATTAATCTTGAAGTATGTGTGGTATTCTTCATCATTATCGAGTTCGTTAGCAGTGTGTCCTATTATGGTGTTGTTATGAACGGTTTGTAAGTTATGGTCATGGTAATAACTCAGAGGATAGTATATTCCATTCGAAATATTTGGACCGCAACACACCAAGTTTCGAAGCTGGAAGTGGGTGATATGAAGTTTCAACTTGCAAAAGAACTTGTGGAACTTGAAGAATTCAGTGTTGCATTTAAAAGATTTGATGGTGATATTCTGACTGTTAGTAAAATAAAGAATCAAACATGAATCACAGTTGTACTTACACTGGTGGCTTTTCCCTTGGAACCGGGAACATTATGGAACCAGTTATGGTTACCCACCCGTGATCTATCCATATAAAATTTTTGTTTAAGGCCCTCGGGCCATATCACACCCTGAACGTCGGTATGATTGAGGGAGGTGATGGCATAAGGTAAACTGTCCTCTCTAGTTTTCAACGAATTTAGTATACTCAAGATATCTGTCTTGGATAAGTATGAAGAGTCATCATATAGAAGATTATAAAGCACGGTTAGGGATTCTGACTGGTTAAGTTCATACTCGTGGCTAGCATGAATTGGAGTAGATTGATGTCCAGAGGGGTCAGAACGGTACTCTGTCTCCACCAAGTGATAAGGTTGATCGGTGAGGGTTCGTGACGAGAGATCGTGGTCTTCTTGGGTGATTTGAAGGGCCATGGTGTCTAGTAGCAGGGACCCACTGAGGTGTATTGGAATTGATAGTGGTAGATTTTGTAGGAGCTTCGCGGAAAAAAGAGGGTTTTTGGCACCAATATGACACTACACTAGCGAGAAATGTCAAGTTTGGCATGAGTTAAGGATGTAGAAAGTGTTGAGATGGTAGGGACTACTTTGGAATTCTGTGGTTTAGCATGGCGTGGTCTGGCCTTTCGTGGTTTGGCATAACTTGGTTTAGCTAACGATAGTGGTAAACCCGCCGCACCGCCCAAATCATAGGGAGTAGAGCGACAATTTATGGGGGTAAAAGTGAAGGTATGAACGATTTTGTAGGTGAAACGTTGATTAAAAGCCAAATTGGATCATTGTGGTTTTGAGTTCTTTTTGTTATGGCACACTTGAATGCTTTGTTTAGGGGACCAAAGTGTATGGCCATCACCATGACAGGATTGAAAAATCGCAGTAATTTCTGATAATTCACTGTACTTCAGCACACTCCACGTAATTTCCAGTAGCCACTGAGCGATGGTAGCGCTTTTGGTCTTGGAGATCGCTACATTGAAACACTCCCAAGTACCGTAGATCTGAGAAACCACCGCGATTGGAAGATCAAACGGAGGCAAGAAGGGCACGAAAGTGATCGGCCGCCCGTATATCCTCTTTTTTCATTTACTTTACTCGTTTTCATTCTTTTTTGAACTTTTTTTGAACTTTTTTTTTATAAACAAAGTGTTGGGCTAAATGGACTTTTCTGATCTCTTTGTGTGTTTCTATACCTTTTGAGCCAACCAACAGTGTACTTCAGAGGCACTGCCTATGCTACAAGGATGGCTTCCGGCCGTCTCAATCAATTTCATTACTACAACACCTGTTACTATTCTGGAAGTATTCCCATTGTGGACATATCCGCTATCCGCCATCTCATAATGAGACAAAAAAGGACAAAAAATGTCTAATTCCAGCATTAGTCATGTGATTTTGACAGAAAAAGCGCCACACAACAGCCCAGAGGATTCCTAGCCCACCCAGCTCCAAACATATCCTCCAACGCTCAATCCTTGTACCCCCACCGACGGCTGCAAAATCGCAGTGGCCATCTACGCAATGTCCGATTGCGGCAATAATGACGCATCACGTGCCCACTGTGGTCGTTGAGGCACTTGTGCTGCCATTAGTAACCCACCATCACTATATAAGGCGCCGATCCCCAGTGTTTGTTACCTATCCTCCAATCTCACGATGCCTCACCAATACCATTTCGATGTCAAGATGTCCTGTTCCGGATGTTCCAATGCTGTCAGCCGGGTCCTTACCAAGTTGGACGGGGTCTCCAACTTTGATGTGTCGTTAGAAAAGCAAACCGTTGATGTCACCACCGACTCGCTTGACTACGACACCGTCTACAACACCATTGCCAAGACGGGAAAGCAGGTGATCAGCGGCAAGACCGTGCAATGAGTCACTATGAATGGAAAATGCGGATTTATTACAGTAAACTGGAAGTAAACTGGAAGTAAACTGGAAGTAAACTGGAAGTAAACTGGAAGTAAACTGGAAGTAAACTGGAAGTAAACTGGAAGTAAACTGGAAGTAAACTGGTTATACTATACTTGGGTGTCGCTCCAGCTGGCACTATTATATAGCACTATAGTCACAATTGATAAATATGAAGATTGAAGTAAAGAACAAGTCATCTTGTCGCGTTGTAGACTCTCATACGTGAGGAAGTAAGGTGTCGCAAAGTGTTGCAAATTGATGATTCGTAGAACTACACTGGATCTAACTGTGTTGATATTGTGTCCATGTCGTAGGCTATAAATCCACATACACTGTAGAAAACTCAACGGTACTACTTATATAGTCATATTGATTTAAACTCTCGGTGCCAGTTGACACGAGTTCCCAATAAAATGGATTGTTTCCGTCTTTGATCGGTATAATCTCTATTAAGATGTTGCGGTTCCTTGCACTGAGTAATTAATTGGATAGCTCTGATGTAGCTGACTTTGTTAATGGAAGATGGCAAAGCACTATGAAGTTGTATTTAAAATCGTGTAATGATAATGTATGCATTACACAAATTAATGGTCGAGGACTCAGTGTCAATATTTCCATATTGTCCATGTTTAGATATACAGCAAATGGTTCAATTGAAGGACACCGATAAGTACACATGTATCAATGATTTCTAATTCAGGTACCTCCAGGATCCAATCTCCGTGGATGTCTCAAGTCGTTATGTCTCACCATTGTCTAACCATACCAGTTTCATTGGCATAATCTGTCTCGTTCCTCCAGTTTCATTGGCATTATCTGTCTCGTTCCTCCTTGTATTGATATCATGATCAATCTAATATTTACATGCTTCGTTAATTTCTTAATTTGCGGTTCTGAACTCTATGATCTCATTAATATAACTGTCTCGAAGCTCACTCTTTACGAAACTAGACTTGATCAACGAAACCAATTCTTCAGTAGAAAGATCAAAGAGGTCACCCAGGTAGAAACGATCCATAATATCTTTCAAATGGTTCTGAACTAAAAACCGGACATTTCCAAGCTTACCATATGAAGGAATGGTTTCCTTAGACTCTTTAACTTGCATCACAAACGGAACAGTAACATTATCGAGAGACTCTATCAATGTGGATATCTTTAAAGATTGGTATTCGGTGATTTCCAGTAAACTTATGATCGCTCCAATGAGCCAGTTATTGATAAAATCGACCAACTGAAGGACCAATTGTTTGAATTTCATCTCGTTCGTGTGCTCCAAGTCGCTATCTTGACAAATCTCGTTAAACCACTTGTAGATAACACTTAGTTGGTTTAAGTTGTAGTCATCTAATACGAACTCGTCGAAATCATCTTCGGGTGAAGGAGTTGATGAAGTCAGATCTAATGAGCTTAAATCAAGTGAAACAACCAAAAGCCTAAGTTCTTGATAAAACTGAATCATGGTTTGATTCCATAATGTATCTGAATCCTTTGAGAACTCGGGAATTTGTAAAGAGTCCGACAAAAATTTCAAATCGTTATAAAGCAAAAACGATTTCGATAATGGCGGATACTTTGATAAACTTAATGCTTTAACCATGATGATTAAATAAGTTAGATCTGGAGATATTTGGTGAAACTCCTTAAATATTGGAATTAAAGATGTAGGTAACTGGGAGATTTTTATGGAGTTGGGGCCCGTTGGTGAGTCTGTAACATTGTAGGAGTCTTCTTTATTAAGTTCATCATTGATCTCTTCATCGTCATTATCCCAATTATCATCCCATCCATCATCCCAACCATCTTCATGGTCTTCTATTTGAGTTTCTTTCTTCACAGATGTATCTTGAGGAGACCAATATTTAGAACCTTTGACTGGGGCAGAAGTTATTACCGTTCTTATTTTTTCCACATATTGATCCACCATCCAGTCAATGTATAACTTGTTTAGATTTTCTTTTATTGATGACTTGTCGAATCTATCCATTTGGCTAAGAATATTCCAATTGGTGGATTGACACAATTCAGACAACGCGATCAAATCATCGATTTTCGTATTGTCCAGGTTAATGCTTTCAATGTTGGAGGTGATTGTTTCTATTAACTTCTTATTGATTTTTGAGTTTAAGAAATGGTTTAAAGATTTGGAACCAATGTAATTGACAAATGTCATAAAGTTCTCCAATGACTTGAACACACTGTGACCTTCGTTATGGTCGATCTTAAGATGAACCAAATCATAATCTTCTTCCAAGTAAATTGTATAGTTATCGGATTCTCCTAAGAGTTTATCGACAATGCGATCCAACTTTGTTTTCAACACAGTCAAGTGGTCGGGTTTCACATCGTTCTTGGCAAGTAACGAACTGAAGTCATTCAATACTGCCAAATTGGTAATAGTATATTCATCAGGTAAGAGCAATTCAGCAAACTGGTTCAACTGAATCAAAAACTCTTCGTAAAGAACATCCACCTGTTTGGATATTTGCTTAAAGATCACCACGGATGAGTCCAACGATACGCTTTTGATCTTTTTAAACAAGCTGAACAATTGTTGGAAATCAAGAAGATCCGACAACGTCTTTGGTTTCTCCACGAGAGTGGTGATCTCTGTCAATTGGTGAGAAAGATCATCTAAGGTTTGGACTTGGGCAATGTTTCGATCAGTCTCCCGAGCTTTTTCATTCAATTTAGTCAAGCTAAGTGAGTTCAAGTCGAGTTGTGGTTGCGATTGTTGAGATTGGAGATTACGACCAAGCACAGCATCGTTCACAAGCAAATCTTTGGCACCTTCAACCGTGGAGGCGATGGAGCTGTCGATGTTATCGAGCACGCCTTGATAATGCTCGAGTAGTGGCTGAATGGTCATGGTTGTGAAGTGTAATGAGAACAGTTCAACCGAGAATTAGAGGTTAATGAGAAAAATACAATTGGGTCTATCATTAAATTTTTAATAAATATTGAGTAAAGAAAGAGTTGTAATCTGTGATACGGATGCTGATCAAGTCTATGCTTAATTTTGTTGCTAGTCTTGAACATATCAGCAATTATGCATTTTTACTTTCTTGTGTCATATCAACAATTGCTACATCATAAATATATCGAAGATTTAATATTACAAGCTAGAGTTTAGATGTTTTGGGATTACTTGATTTGACTTGCTTTGATGACTAGATTTCTATATTCTTTACATCAAATTTTTTTAGCTATTTATGTACCTCAATTAAGAGAATATTCGCCTATCTTAACCTATATATATTGGGGATCTATCCTTCAATCATATTAAATCTTCAGTAATATCGTCATCCACATACTCATCATCTTTGTTCATTCTATAAATAGTCATACCCATACTGGCAACGTTCAAACCGCTCATGAACCAGTCTGGCACAGGAATACCATAAAGTTCAATCACATTAAACGACATATCCAAGAAGTTACCAACCAACTCTAGAATAAGCATCATTTTGTCGAACTTCAAATCTTTGAGTACTTTGTTGTACTTTTTGTTGATATCTTCGTTTACAACCGAACCGGTTTTCGTGGAATTTAAAAGCTCCAACTCCACGTTGACCTTCCGCTCCTTGCGAATCACATTGAGCAACTGTGACACTGTTTTTCGAATCAAAAAGATCAATATGATCACCCAAAGTTTGTTGGTTTGCTTGAGTAATCTCACCAAGTATTGAGGAAACATTGGCATTTTAGAAAATAGGTGAAGGTTATCAAGGATATTGGCGAGAGTTTCTAGCACTTCAACCACTACTTTTTCAAGTCTTTTTATCGAAAACTTCTTATAAGGTGAATATTGCCTACGGGCTGAAGTATACGTAGGGGCACTGGGGATGGATTTCACTGCCTTGTGGATGTCAAACTTGGCAAAAAGGGGCAGGTGTTTGGGCTTGGGTGGTTGTGGTAGCCTGTTGAATTTCTTGAATGATTCTTTCTCGTGTTGGCGAGTCAAGTAGTCTTGGATCTTGGTGAGCTTATCTTGGGTGACGGATTTGTTGCCTCTGCCTTGTTCTTTTCTCGCTAAGGTGATGAGGTTGTCGATGATAATCTGCTGCTTGTCTGTGGCACCTGAGGGTCGTCCTTTTAATGGTTGGTTGGTTTGAACAGAAGTCACCATTATGGATGGGGTTAAATTGAGTCTTGTAGTTTTGGTGTACCGCGGATGTGGGGTGCAGGAATGGTAGCGCAAGGCAATATGAGAAAACTACCACCAATTAGTTAATTATTGGAAAGACAAAACGAACCAAGACGTATAGTTGACTCGTTCGTAAATTTCAATGATAATGGCTGAGATCTGTCTCTTGCTAAGCCGTGCAAGAAGTTTTCATTTCTTGCTAAGTCATTCAATCAGACGCGTGGTTGAATGCTTATTACTCAAAGGGGATATGCAAACCTCACCAGAAATTCCAATACCTCTTTAAGTGCTTCATTTGAGTATACTGACAAGCTCATTAAGAAACTGGGATTCGGTTAGAGGTGGGGTCGTACGATCCAAAAATTGAAACAAACTGTTAAACCTCACCTCCTGAGATTTGCCTCTCTTTGTAGTCTGTAATAAGAATTCACTCTCGTCGATCAACTGTAAATTCAAACTATCAAAGTCAGTAAATTTAACGAGAATTTCATTCATCTCCTTACACCATTTGGCGTGTTTCTGCATTTTTTCGTCTGATGAATAAGGCTGGGATGATTGGGCCACTAATTTCAATTCTTGAAGCTTGACCACAGCAGCATCGATATTCTTTTGTTGGGCGGTTAATTGTGCTTCTTTATCTTCAATTTCCATATCTACCTGTGAATTACTTGCCTGTTGCTGTTGCAATTCCTGTTGATTCAACACCAAAACCTGTTCCAAATCAGGATTTTGAGAGGCATAATTGGCTAAGCTTAAAAGCTGATTTCCTTGGATATCGCTATCTTTGAGTATATTGTCGATTTCATTCTCCAACAGAGTTATTCCTTCGAGTAGCTCATCAGTCTTTGCCAACTTTTGTTGATAAACTTCATACAATCCCACACAATCCACTGTCACTTCTTGTAACGATTGTAAATGTTCATTCATGTCAATCTTCAAATTTTTTAGTTCAGACTTTTTCTCCACACATTCATGTTCGATCAACTTCACATCGTTCTTATCGATATCTTCGGTAGTAAGTTCTGATATTTTTCGTAAGAATTTATCTCGGGTCTCTTGTTCCAAATAGATGAATTTGAGCTTCGAGAAGATCTCTTTCTGACGTTCGATCTCTTCGTCAATCGACTTGGGACTTTGAAGGTTCACGTTGGAGGACTCGAACTCCGCCTGTGACCCCACGATCGTAAACTCGTGACTTCTCACCACTTCTAGCTGTTGTTGTAGGCTTTGGCTCATGGTGATGGTAAACAACGCGTGCGAATAATTATTTCAATGAGATTATGATAACCACCAGATTTGAGCAGTACCAGATTTAGTAGCCAGATAAAAATGATTTTTTTGGATCGAATAGAAAAAGAAGACTATTGAGATAGTAAAGATGAATTTAACTGGTAAGAATCAAATTGGTCTGCTGATAAAAGTGTTACGTTTAGTATATCACCAATGGTAAATATTTAGGGAAAAAGTGATCTTTTTCTGGGGTGCTACTTATTAACAGACACAACTAAAAGACTAAAATTTAATTAATTTTTACGTTATAAGTCTGGAAGATTTATTAATATACAAATTTCCGAAGAATAAAACTGAACTTTGGTTACTTGAAACTCTCTATTGATTGGATTAGTGGTGACGATTTCGTTTTAATCTGATTGCAACTCATAAACTGCCGTGTGCGCCTCAATTCGACTTTTCTCAAAAAAATCGCTAGTGATACACTTCAGTCTATTGGGTTTATACTATTATCATTTCTCTCTAATTGACTAAATACTCACTATTCACTCTTATTTTTGTCTTCAAATAGCTTAAGCCGGTCTAAATTTACTCATCTAGGCTGGATCAAACAACTCAATTTCCAGGACCTGTCTTCTTCAGTCTTGTTTAACTCAGCAATCTTCCACAATTCCAAAAGAATTAATTCCTGTAATGCTGGAAGTGAAATGATATTGTAATCGTCCACTTCAGCCAGTTTAGGGGCAGTAAACATCATACTAGTTCTCTTTTCCTTTACCAGTGTACCTTTGGAATAAGAGATCTGTAAGCTTTCTATATCAGCAATAATTCTGGTGATTTTCAAGTACTTATCAATATTGATAATTTTTTGATTCAAGAATGTATTTGCCTTTCTATGATTTGGATTTCCTTCAGTGATAAATGTTAAATCTTGTAAGAATAATGAAACGTATGGAACAATTGGAATATTGTAATCATTGGAAATCAAAAAATTTCTTAACTTGGATCTATAAATCGAATAATTCTTTTCAGGATGAATAATTCCCGATAAGTACTCATATAATTCTTTGTACTTATCTGATAACTCTGCCCATAATTTGGTGAGTCTGGTGATCAAATGGGATTGAAGTGCGGTAATAATTGCTGCCAAAGAATTGAAATTCCTCAAATAAAGACATGAAATTGCAATCTTTAACCAGGTCTTAACAATATTCACTCTCATTTTTTGGTTGATCTTTGGTTGTAAAATCGATTCTAATACATATCCTGATAAACAATTGGTGAAAAGTAATGACTGTCTAATATTAGGAGCCAATTTCAAGTAGGCTCGTTTGGCAGTGAAGTTTTCATTCAATAACTCTTCTGGTTTAAATGAACAAAATATATGTGATTCAATCAAAGTTAATTGTTTGGCGATTTCCAATCCATTGAAATCCAATAAATTGGGTCTATAATTAGACAATACCCAACTCTGTTCGCAGATGTTATACCACTTAGCCAAACAACTAGTTAAATCCAATGGGATATAATATTTGGGAGTGATGTATTTAGGGTCACACCAGCTTTCTCCCAAAATTGCTCTATAGGTAAGGTTCACTTTTTCGATAGTACTCATTTGAGCCTTGCTTAAAAGAGAACATGAGGAGGAGGTCTGATTTCCTACTCCAAGAGGCATTGGTAAGGTCATTGATTTTAATGATGAGGTAGAAGTATTGGTATTGATTTTGGACAATTCATAGCCATCTACCATTGAGTATCTTGAGTTTAAGCTTGGATCACTAGCACTTGCACTATCTTTTCTATTTGATCTTGTAATGGTGATACTTCTATTGATCAATTGCTTCTTATTGATAGGTTGTTTGGCATTGCTACCTGAATTGTTCTCATGTCCTTCAATAAGAGGTCTCATTGAGAGTCTGGAAGCAATATCAATTAATTTGATAGAATCAAAGGGTAAATATTGAGAAAGACCCTCATTAAAGAAGTTAATCAAAGTTGTTAACACAGGATAATCAGATTCATGATCCCAATATGACTCGATCCATAATTGAAACATTTTGGAGATTAATCGTCTTCTATTCTTGAGTTTAATTTCTTCACTAAGATCTGCATTGGTTTGATTTTTCAATGTTCTATTAGCAGAATCAAATCTTTTGATTAATTCTTCAATTAAATCAAAATTGGATGCAAAGCTTCTAAAACAAATGAAGAACGTGGATACAAAAAAGTATTCGGGTGGTGAGGACTCGTTAGTCAATGTGTATACTAAACCTTTGAATGAACCACCTAACAAGTTCCCCTTATCATCCACTAATAATTGGTTTTGAATGTTACTATCTTCACCATCCCCATTAGTGGTGAAAGGTTTAAATTCAGGCTCTGAAATTGAAAATGGTGAAGTGCCTTCAACATCATTGAGTAATACATCATGTAAAAGAGAAATACCGCCTGATGTCAATCCCAATTCACCAGTTTTACCTGATCTAATCATAGAATATCTGTTTGATTTATAAGTTTGGGATTTCAATCCCGTCAAGTCACGATTTTTCATTGCTTGTGTTTTGGCAATACCGATAGAACACTTTCTAATAAATTCATCAGGCTCGATTTTCATCTTAGAATAATCAGGATATGATCTTTCCGAATTTAGTTTGAAATCACCAGTGATGTCTAACAATTTACGAATTGAGGAGATAGTAATGTTAATCGATCTGATCATTTTGGAAGCTGTTTGAATCAATTCACCACCTTCTTGAGTATAATAGTATTCCCTTCTATTGGTGACATTGATACCTGGAGTTGAAATCATTTCTGTTTCATTAATCAGAGGAGTTTGAACTATCTTTTTATCTGCATCTGTTTCATTCAATGTTTTGACAACCAAATTTTTAACAGTCGAAACTAAATCACTGACCAAAGATAACAAAGTATCCAAAGAACTATCTAAATCACTTGGTTTTTCCGATGAAAAATCGGACCCGATTTTAGAAATGAATAAAAGTTCTCTCAAGAGTAAAATAATTTGATGGGTCATCGATTCAAGTATATCACAAGCAATTGGGTTATGTTCAATCAAATCCAACCTTCCGATTATCAAACCCAAATAAGAAAACAAGAGCCCATTGATTTCGGTAATTCTTTGCTTGGCCAATGGGGGGTTACTCAATAATGGGTAGTTATTCATATCATTTTGAAGCTTCTTTTCATTCTCTCTCTTGATAATTTGTTTACTTTCTATGGACCACACTTGTAAGAAGGATGTGGCTTTTCTTGCAACTTGATAGATCATCAAAGTTAACACTTCAATTTTATTGAAGTTGGAAGTTCCTTTAAACTCATTAGCTTTCAACATAAGATTGTACCAATCAGCAAGTAATGATTTACGAGTTTTTCTCACAATAGGTCTTTTTGTCACGATTTCATTAGATCGGGACAAACAATCGGTTTGTTGTAACAATAATCTCACACCATCTCTTATGGAATTAATTACCTTGATTGAAAAGGTATATTTGGCGTGACGATTGCGATGACTCAATGGGTTCATAAGGAATTTGGCACAAGCATGAAACAATGGTTTTAAATAATTACTATTTGGTATTCTTCCAGAGTCAGGATCTTCATCATCTTCCAACTCCTCCTCAAAATCATCCTTGGATGATACTGCGATTGCGAAATAGTTCATGGGAATCCAACCTCTTTGTAAGGAATCTATAAGGGTCACTTCACCCCATCCCGATTCATCGATAGTATGAACAAAGGCAAGATCATCTTTCTCAAATGATAAACAGATTGAAGCATCGGACTCGGATTGTAATGTGGTTGAATCAAATGGATGTAATGCTCGCACGAACAAAGAAGATAATTCATCATTATTGTGGTCTTCATCAGCTTCTTGAGTAGAAATAGTGGAGTCTCTTATGTTGATAGCAGGTTTAGTTTCTTCAACAACTGAGTTATCTGAGTAATAGGAACGATCATTTTGGGGTTCATCACCACGATTTTTAGGATCTAATAAAGAATCTGTGGTGGTAATATTTAAACCATTAGGGTATTTGTCCTTTATGGTGGATCTTGTACTTGATGATACTAATTGCGGGCCCCGGCCCTCATCGTTGTTTTCACCAGATTTATAAATTAAGTCTTTTCTCACAGGAATATCATCATTTTCAACAGCCGATGTTTTCACTTTCCATGGAGAAACACGCGATCCATGAAGATTATAAGCAGATTTGTCAGGAGTAAAAGTAGTCACAGTCGTGTTGGAGGTATCTTGGAAATCGAAACTCGAAGAAGAATTTGATCTGTGGTCATCATCGTTCCTTAACGCACATTCCTGACTTGCCATACTGGAAAGGTCGCTGTTCGTACTGTAGGAAGCCAGATCCGAAACCACAGGATCAACTTTTTTAGGAATTGATTCAGTAACAGGCAGTTTTTCGTCATTTTCATGAACTTCGTGGATTTTCTTGTAGTAAAGACTGGTTCTATGGGGTTTCCCTGAAGTGGAGGCACGCTTTGCAATCGAAGTTGGGTCATTATTCACTTTCTCTACATTTTGCTGGAATGAAGACATGAAATTGTAGGAGTCACCCGAGGTCCTACTTTGCTGTAAAGTCAAGGACAATCTCTGGAATTTCTTACTCAACTCCTGTTGAGGTAACTTAGGTGAAGTTTTGTTCCTGGATGGGTCAGTGTTTTCGGTAAGAATGTATTCGGAAGGCTCTGGCAAGCTGTGGCCCACCTTATTTTCAAAGCCATCATCGATCATCAATGGAGTCTTATCGTCCAAGGGATCGGGATAGGTGGCAGTATGGTCAAGCTTGGGAGTCTCATCGTTTCCATAGTCGTAACTGTTCTGGTGATAGGTGTAGTCTTCTTCATAGTTGGGTTCTCGTAAGAGGGAGTTATTAATGGAGGTAAAGCTGGGATTACTGGAGGACCTGCTCAAGTCACGGTTGGAGGCAGCAGTTATGAAGGAGTTGATGGTCTGACTGGAGATGTCGTTGTTCATATGGTACTCGGTGCTGGTAACACTGGGGTTACGGTGGTGATCCAATTGGTCCTCTTCCGCTTCCTCCACCTGGCCCATAATCACTGAGTGCTGGGGTTCTGTATCGGAGTAGACACTGGACGACGTGCTGTAGTGGGCATTTTTCGGCACCGAAGGAGCAGCGTACATGGTTGTCCTGGGGGTGTCTAACGAGGACTGTTGGTCGAGTTAATGGAAAATGATCTGTTTAATGTGTCAAGTCTAGGGAGATGATGTTGTAAGACCAGTGACACTATAAGGAGTCAATCGTAGTGGGTGGATGTGGTTGTAGTGAGTGGTTGTAGTGAGTGGTTGTACCCTTCCGGTAAGATGTATAGTTGATATTAAAGGCTTAGCTGCTGTATCGATGCCTATATAATCCAAATCGGAAAAGGCAGTTGTAACTTAATGACGGGAGTTGTCAATGGGATTGTGTAATATCCTAACCTGGCGTATCAAGACGCGTATTGGGCAACAAACGATTATGAAAATTTGTACCTGAAAGATGAAACTGAGGCTAAATCGATTTAAACAATTTACTATGAAGAGTAGTTTCTTAATTAGTACTACCAAACGACTTATATAGGGGTTTCATAGGAGTATGTCGCGCCGACACTTGAGACGTGCCTTGACGCAGACACTGAAAAATCACCCAGATGAATCGACGCTAAGATATTTCAGTTACTGGCTAATATATATCTTAATCGGGCCATGACGTTAGACACATCAGCCGTAAAACCCACCATTCCATGACTATCAAGTGATTGGAAATTTTGCGCTGTATGGTGTTATCGAAAATCAACTAGATAAAACAATTCAAACCAAGTCCGTATGTACCCATCTAATTTCGACTTTAAATCAGTCTCACGAACTTATTGGCTCCCCCAATTCCATGTTCGAGTTCCTTTACTGAATTTCGTATTTCTGTATAGACGCGTCGGTCTGGTAAAAAATATCTCCTATAGCCGCGCTCTTTATTTCCGAAAGAACTGGAAGTATTGAACATCTCCGAAGATGGTTGAGACTTCTAAAAGAATGTCGTTTTGTTTGTTTCCGTTGTTCTTTTGTTTTTTGTTCTTTTGTTCTTTTGTTCTTTTGTTCTTTTGTTCTTTTGTTCTTTTGTTCTTTTGTTCTTTTGTTCTTTTGTTCTTTTGTTCTTTTGTTTCTTTACAGTTTGTAGATTTATTTTTGGAAAATTGACTTTTCTCCAGATTTTATTTCCGTACTTACTTTTATTTAATCATCTCGCCTTAGGTTGACCTCTTCATAACTTATAAATTCTGTAGTTGATCCACAACCAAAACGTAAAGAAAGCGGCGAAAGAAATGCCGATGTTCAATATCACCCATAAATCAGGATACTTGGCGGGTGCATCCCACAACCAGTCTATAATATGGTACACCACCATGAGGAAGTAAATTCCCTTAGTGATAAGTCCCCATAAGAGTCCGGAATTTTTGAATAAGAGCTTGGGTCCAATGAGCCAATTGATTAAGAAGTTACTCACAAAATATTGAAGCACCAAATCGTCTTTTTTGAGCAATGGGTACAAACTGAACGTACCAACATTATTGATCCACTGAATGATATCTATTAATTGAGGATCCACCAAGATTAAGAGGGTACTGGGCAATAATGGAATTAACACACTTTTTTCATGTACTTGATATGAGAACAAGTAAAATGCAAATGCATTGCCTGCAAATCCATAGATGAGTCCAGGAATTCTATTCTGAGATTTTCTGCATTTGACAAAGAGTACGATGTTCATAGGAATAATGGCAGCCACTGTAGCCAATAATGCTAATTTGGAAAGTTGAGAAGCATCAATGATCTCTCTATATTTAATTACCACATTTGTAGTGCACCAGAAATTGGCCACTTTGTCTTCAAATAATCCTCTATTGAAAGGGAACACTCTTATAAGTATTTGTAACAAATTTTTGGGATCATTTAAAAATGGAATCACGATAACTAATGTAGTTAAAACCACAGTAAGCCCAATCACTACCAAATGAACAAAACTTTTCAATTGACTTAGTATAAATACAAAAATAAACGTAGAGTAGTATAACCCCATTTGTTTAAAATTGATACAACTGATAAACCAAATACTTGCCAGAACAAAGTTTTCTTTGATCAAATTGATGACAGCATAAACGAAAAATCCCAACATCACGGAATTAAACTGAAAGTGACCATGATCAATAAGTGCCAAGTGAGCTTGGTTTATAATAATAACAGAAATGATCATTTGGTCCATTCTATTTAAATTAAACCTCTTACCCAATAAATTGGCAAGTGCCAAAACGGCTGGCACGTACAAAATAAGTTCACTAGCCAAACTGGCGAATCTCATGAAAAACTTCACTTCACTAGTTTCAATACCCCGTGAACTATTAAGAGCAAACCAATCAGGATTGATAAAACTACCAATTTTCCCAAGTAAATACAGATGGTAAGCTGTCAATGGTGGATAATCCAACCCCCAATATTGTAAATCAAAATAGTACCACTTAGATACGGGCAAATGAATGGTTAATTCCATCCAATGTCTTTGAGCTTCAAAGTCTCCATGCATCGGTGGCTTACCTTGACCCAGGAAGCCTCCCAATCCAATTGCCGTTTTAAGGATGATGGAGCTCATCACAATGATATATCTTGCTGCCCATTGATCAGGAGCTTTTTCAAAGTAATGAAGAAGATCGTAAACTGGCGATGCTTTGAAGATACTTTGAGATTGAGTGGATGTGGATGTAACAACAGAAGCAGGTGCCTTCTTTGTGGGGATTTTGGACTTCTTCTTGTGCTTGGGCATGTTGGAACTGAAGTGACACGATTAACTAAAAAGTGATACTCAAAAAAAGATACACTCACAAAAGATACACCATAATCGAAAAAGAACTGCAACATTGTAGCTGGTCTAAGGCCACAAAGATTGACTACATTAAAATGGGCTACAATACTTGAATGCAGATACATCAACAATTGGACAAGTTGTCTCAAGTAAAACCTGTTAAGTTCCAGTGGTACCCTCATTCATTTACACTGCTCTCAGTTAATGTGCTGAATAATTCAGAATGGACAGATTGATATTGATTACACGGATTCGGTAAGCGAAGGCGTTTTTGGATAGTCGAGTTGTAATGATCCCGAAACACTGTTCAAATACTCTGTTGTCAGATTAATTGGGATAATTAATCATCTCATTGTTTCGTGAACGTAATGTGACGTGCTTCAATATAAACTATACCTACCAATGAACAAATGTTGCTGTGTACAGTATTCAAATGGTTTGGTAATTGTTGTATGAGAAGACTTTATGAGACAACAAACGTGCCAGATTCCGATCAGAAACACAACTAATAGTATGAACAGGACAAAGTTCAAGGATAGGATTGGCTTGAATAATTTGAGATCAAGACTACCCGCAACTGAAACTGCTCAAGCTTTATAGTACTAACTGAACCTGGAATTCCTCTTCATAAGTGTCTATCAACACTTTTTCACTAACTGTTTATTCTTAAAATACCTGCAACCGAGGTCTCTATCAGTAAACTGCGAAAATTTGAAAGTATTTTCATCAGGGGTTTTACTGTTGATCAAGCTTACCACCAAAGTACCTACACTGTACTACATTATCAGTCACTATAAACATTTTCAGTTTTGATTACGTAAGCATCCCCTTTAGCTGTACTGATCTCTTTACTTCTCATTATTTCTACGAATAAGGCAACTTGTCCGAGTGGTTAAGGAGAAAGATTAGAAATCTTTTGGGCTTTGCCCGCGCAGGTTCGAATCCTGCAGTTGTCGTCATTTTTTTCGTCCCTCACTACAATTTTTTTTTAGATACACTCAAGTCCAAAATTACAGTAGTACGTACTTATACCGAATTGAATTTACTATATTTCCGCTCTATAATTCTATACTAGATAATTCCCTATTGATCGATTTCCTTAATCCACTTCTTCTCTTTCAAGTATCCAATATACTCTCTCCACAATGGATCAGCCTTGTATAAACAATCAGCATCTCCAATCATTATTAAACCATATTGTGCTCTTGTCAAAGCGACATTCAATCTTCTTTCATCCTTTAAAAACCCGATTGTACCATTTGCGTTAGATCTCACACAAGACATCACCAAAACCTTCTTTTCACGACCTTGGAAAGCATCTATAGACGCAATCATAATTCCTGAAACCAAGTGAATTGTTACCGGCTTTGAGTCGTTTCTAATATCATCTATATCAACTTCAATTTCCACATTCAACCCTTGAGGATTGACGAATTCATCTTGCTGGAGATACTTAGAGATCAAATCACGTTGTCCACTATAAGGTGTAATAACACCAATATCCGATCTTGAGATATTCTTATCATAAATCAATGTCTTTAATACTCGTAAAATATGAGTAATTTCTCCTCTATTGGTGAATGTATATCCACCATCCTCACGTAATCTGTTACGGACAGATGATTCTAAGCATTTACCCTTGGTGTCTAAGAATTGTACGGGGTCTTCCGTCCATGAATCTAATTGTCTTTGTTCACCCGTGATACCATCTTTAAGTAAACCACCATAAAATCTATTTCTTGGGAACTCACTGATATCTGGATGCATACGATATTGAATATCCAACATATGAGGATTCTTATAGGTCCCATTTAACAACACCCTTTCAAATAATGATAGGGACAAGCTTGGAATAAGTGAGAAACAACTCAATTGTCTTTGATCACCAACAAATACAAACTTTTCAATTCCCTTCATGGACAATGGAATCAAGGTGGTGGGTTCGGATGATTGAGTAGATTCATCCATAATTACAATAGGACATTTTGCAACTGATTTAAATTGTCTTCCCCCACTGACGACCGTTGTGGTAAAGATAACTCTGGCTTGTGCAACGAAGGTTTTAGTGACCTCGAATTGTGCTTTGATATAGTTCTTGTAAGCTGTAGCACTAATTGCTTTACCTCTTCTCATATCATCCACTAATTCCTGAAACTTCAATGGTAGAGCATTGTAAATCTTATGATGCAAACAGATAGAAGCCAATGGATGATCTTTGTTATATTCTTTCTCTTTCTCATTTGCTGTGATTCTAAGAATATGGTTCTTATGAGTTGGTAAAAGCTTTTCTGCGATATTATCAATCGCGATATTAGAAGCTGCAACTACCAAGATTGGATAAGTATTCAACGAGTCCAATAATTGAAGAATGATCTCGAAAATTGTAGACGTCTTACCAGTACCAGGAGGACCTTGCAAGATAGTGATTGGATTATTCAATACTGATTGAATAGCCACTTTTTGAGAGTCATTCAAAGAGTCCTTACTATACTTCAAGAAGTTTTTGAACACAATTTGTTTGATTGGTTCTTTACCCAATAACATCTTAATGAAATTAGGATTAGACAAGTTGGTCATCGCCAGGAAAACTCTACTCACAGGAACAGAAGCTGGTAAGAACTTCAAATATTTAACATTCACAGTTCTGGGTAATGGACGATCATTCCATGAATAGAGTTGAACAATCATTTCATTAAGTTCTGGACCTCTGGAGCTTGAACCACCACGACCACCTCTTCCTCTACCTCTACCTCTTCCTTTTCCTTTTCCTCTGGAAGAGCCACGCGATTCTTTAACCAAATCTAAAGTAGCAATATTCCCATACCAGGGTGTTTCGTCATTAAGAATTAAAAATATCGAGTTACCAACTTGAAATGGAGTTTTCTTTAAAGCTCTTAATTTCTCCGGAACCATTTTCTTTATGTTTGGATTATCGACATCAATAGTAATTTTGAACTGACTATTCTTTTTATCTTGGTCTTCGTACCATTCGATCATCAAATCATCAGCATCTAAAAGGTTACTCTCATTTGTCAACTGCTCTTCCAAGAACATATTATAACTTGTTTCTCTGAAATAAGTCTCAATGTCATCGTAAACTAATGTGGGTGCCTTCTTGGAAATTGCAGGCTCGACTTTAGTTTCAACAATGTTGAGATTGTTTACTTTGCTTTGATCGACAGTCTTGTTCTTTTGTAATTTGCTATTATCCTCTGTAGAATTTGAGACTTTCAGTTTCTTGTCACCCTTAGATTTCTTGTCATTCTTGGGATTCAGTTCTGATGGACTCGTCTTCTTGGCTTCGTTTTTTCCCTTAGGCTCACTTGTTTTCTTCTTTGAGACTTCGTTTCCAGCCTTTTGGTTTGTGTTCAAATCATTTTTCTTCGATTTGGATTTGGATCTTTCATCAGAATTCTTCTTTTCTTCCTTGGATTGTTTGACTTCGGATTTTTCAGTGGGGTTTCCTTTGCTTGCTTGTTTTGAATCGCCCTTCTCAGATTTAATAGACTTCTTTCCCTTAACTTTATCTTCTTGATCGATATTTTTCTTCGATTCATTCTTAGGTTTACCCTTGGGATTAGATTTTGATTTTGCTGAATCATTGTCCTTTCCGTTTCTTCTTGGCTCTGGAGTATTGGATCTAGGAGTATTCACTTTGGACTGTCTTGCTGATGCACTAGGAGACTGGAAATTAGGAGTGGACTTTCCTGAAACGCTTGGCGACTTTTTTGATGATTTAGCACTTGACCCTTTTCCAAGAACATTGGATCCAATAGCTTTAACAGTAGAACCAGATTTAAGGGCATGAGCATTCTCTTTAGTAGCTAAATAATGAGCTTTTCTGGCTTCTTGCTCGGGGTCTACCTTCTTTGGGCCCCTTCCTGCCTTTACAGCCTTACCCCCCTTTCTTCCTATTTTTCTCTTTCGTCCTTTTGTATTTGATTTTGTAGGAACTGCATCTTTCATACCCAATAATTCGTACAAGAACTTGTCATCCTTCTCACTGGTAGCAGATGATAAGTTTATATTGTTCTTTGAGCAACATTTGTCACATAGTATATGTTGACCAGCCCGGTCATTTATGACGTAAAGATGATTATCCCTTTGGCAATCTGCACATTCGATATCTCTGAATTTGAAATAGTAATGAATCTTAGCAAAAAATGCACCATTAGAAAGAGAATATTGAGTTATCGATTCATCTGCACTTCTATCTTCTTTATCAAAACAAGTCTTACAAAGCAATGACATATCTGAGAGTCCATATCTTATGATAGAAAGCTGATGGATATTGGTATCTTCACATTCTTCACACTCTATCAACTCATCCTTTGCCTTTACAGATTTGTGTCTGGTCAGGGACAAATGTTTGGATATTTCTGGTGATTGGAACAGTTCTGAACACGTTACACACGTGAACTTCTCGGGTTCTTGAGTCATTTGGTTGGGTTATCTATGAATATTTTTGATTTTCACCTCATCATTTTGCAGTCCTCTTGGTCGTGTGTGTGAATGAAATCACCACAACCTGAAGGTATTCAAATGAAGTCGAGCTGGGACTTGTGGTATGAAGCACTATGTGGGTAGATGTAGACCTACTTTATAATTTAATTTTGGATATACTACCTTAATTCTGAGCTTAAATTATTCGGAATGAATTTAAGCTCAAGTGTAGTAATGCAGTTGCCATTCCTAATTCGACAAGGTTCAACAGGATATTGTCTAGAGTTGAAACGTTTTCTTTGGATCAGATTGGTGTTGTTGTATCTGACAATGAAGGTATGCCCTTTAATCTTGAGCTTTATACGTATTCCAGAAGTTCATTGCGAAAGTCCAAGTTTGTTGCAAAATTTCCAAATTTCACTCTATCAAGATTACCACAAAATAACAATATACCTTGAAGTTCTTCAGAAGTACTGACAGGTAACATTGATTGAGCACACCACGAGAAAAGGAAATCACGAGAATAAGCCCAGTGTCCCCCATTTCTATCCGAGCTGACAGCAAATTTATGCTTTAGAGCTTTACCTACAAGTGATGTATTATCAGACCATTGTGTCAGTGGTTAGCGACCTGGCTCGTAAAAAGTCAGAATATTTGAAGAAAGAAGACGATAAGATTCAAGAGCTAGCGCAAGAGTGAACTCATAGCAACAGTCATTCAATACTGTACACTGAAATTCGAACCCCGGTGTGGCTACCCTTTGAGCAAAGTTTTTTTTTGCAGGAAGTAGTTTATCGAGATTAATCCTGATTTCAGCCAGTATTCTTTCGTTAAAATCGCAGGGTTACAAACATATGCCTGGGAATAGGGGTAGCTAATGTATAAATCCTGGCAAGTTAAATTGTATCAATTGCTCCATAAAGTGTCTTTTCCTATTTTTTTTCCTTTTGATTGAAAATGGTATACTTGTCAGAATAATGTTTTAAAAATCATCGACAAATCTTGTACAGCATAATTGCAAAAAAAGCGTCAAAAATTAAAGGATGAACCTTGCAAACAAGTAAGTTTATATCTTTAAGTACCTCCAAAAATCAACAAATGGAGGGTTGGCCGAGTGGTCTAAGGCGGCAGACTTAAGATCTGCTGGACGTTGTCCGCGCGAGTTCGAACCTCGCATCCTTCATTATTTTTGTTAATTTTACAAATTTTAGGAAACGTAAAATTAACAGCTTTATGGTACTTTTTTTTGGATCTGGTTTAGGTTTTACACATGGCGTCATCGTATGTCTTATATTATTATAAATTAGTGTACATCCACGCTTCCAAGAGTAATCCAGTCGTTAACATCACCTTCGCATAGCACAAGTTTCAAAACGCCACCATCCCATCCGAGGCCATTATCGGTCAAGTCTTCTGAGTCACAGTTGTCGATGTTTAAGTAGTCCTGAATTCTGGTTTTGATAGTTCTCCACAAAGCATTATCAATGGGGTAAATATCACTATAGGCTAAAGAAAGGTGAGGATCGAATTCATTTGTAGACCACTCTGCAGCTTTATGAGTGGCATTGAACTGGATTGCTGAAGTATCAAACTTCTTTGGTTCTGGCTCATCCTTATGTTTCTTCAGCTTTCTTCTTTTGATGGTATTTCCATTGTTATCCTTGGTATATAAATGAGGATTTTGTTTGATATTCTCCTGCTCGATATCAGAAGGTATAATGACAAAGAGTTCACGAATAATCCTGGCAAAAGAGATCAAGTTGGGGTCTCTTGCCACCCGAAAGTATAACTTCTTAAAGAACTTGCGCTGGCTATCCACTTTTCCCAAAGTGACCAAATTAGAATGATTCTTGGGTAAAGAGCTGAGCGCAACCGCACTGGCAGAAAGAATACGATCCACATCATCACGAGCCTGCTCTGGATGGTCCAAATCAATCTGAATATTGGTGGTAATGGTTATATGGGGCTCGAACCGGGGTGGTTGTCCCGGAAAGAGGGTATTTAATGATGACATCAACGTCGCCAACTTGTCATACAATTGAGTGTTCTTTTTGGGACATAGCCATAAAGCGACTCCTAAAGCTGCGTTAGTTAGTGAGATCTAGCTTGGTGATCATCTTACTTACCCATATTGGAAATAGTAGGGATTAATGAGTTACGAGTATGAATTAATTTTAGTAGAATTAGTGCGAAGTGGATAGAGTGTGTAACATAAAATTAATAGGCACCGCAGTGTATTAGACCGATTTAACTAGATTAAAAAAGTATTAGGTGAGTATTAGAAGAGTGTATACATTTCAGTAAAGGGTCAACCAATTTGATCAAAATTTCTTATGATAACTACTTAATTTATATTGAAATTATTAAAATATTAGATTTTAGATTGAACAACATCTACTCCTTCAATAGCACTGTTATCCACAAACCAAGACACATTAACATCCTTGATCTGGTTAACCAATTTGGATGGCAATTTGCTGGAGGGATCGTTGAAAATCTCTTTTAATATGGGTGCCTTACCAGCACCTTCAGCCACAAATGCAATAGAAGTAGCCTTTTCAAGTACAGGGAAGGTGAAGGTAATTCTTCTTGGAGGTGGCTTGGGTGAGTCACTGATGTAAGCAATCAACTTCTCTCTTTCTTCCAACAATTGATGTCCTGGGAACAAGGAACAAGTATGGCCATCAGGACCACAACCCAACAAAATCAAATCCAACTTGATATCCTTGGGTAATTTAGCTTCGTAGTCAGCTGCAATCTCAGCATCTTTGGCAGAGTCGGCACCTTCAATTTGGCCATCCTTACCAGTCAATAATTCAACATTGATGGTATTGACCTTGGGTTTAGCAGTACCCTCAGGTAAACTGGCCAACACCAATTCATTAAACAAACCAAAGTTGGAATCAGGATGATCCAATGGAACTAATCTCTCGTCACTGAAGTAGACTTCCCATTTATCCCATTTGACTTCAGGAGCTACTTCTTTGTTATCGATCAATGCCTTCTTCAACACCTTTCCTAATGATCCTCCTGATAAGGCGATCTTGAAAGTTGGGTTTTTTTGTAAGGCTGAGTTTTGGAGGGCCAAGACGTGCTTGGCAACAGCATTGGCAACGTCAATGGACTCAGAGTAGGCGTAGACGGAAGACATGGTGATTAGCAAGTAAGTGCGATTAGATTCAAGTCGTGAGATTAGCCCAAGAACGAAAATTTAGTTACTTCAAAATTTGAAAAGAAGCGTAAGTTACTACATTTAATGACGTTATCGGATATCATTTCCTACATGAGATTAACCTGTGATTGTAGTTTCTATTAGTACATATCTATTCCCAGAATAGATCATTCAAGGTGATGCGAATATTCGGCACTTTCCTTGATCTTATTGTTAAAAAATTTCTCCAACTTATTGGCATGTTTGTAGTAGGTGGTTGTTTCACTATTGTACGACCGACAATTGTTGAATATAAGTCGAGCATCATATAAGAACTGATCGAATGTTTCATATTTGTTGTTCTCTAATTTCAGTTCCATGGTTGATAAGTCCATTGGTTCTTTGATCACCTCGTAATAATCAGCAACTTCTTCTTTGTTCACAGGAACTGCAAATGGCCATGCTGAGGCATGGCTGCTCATTTCAGAAAAGAGGGTCACCATAAAATTGTAATGAGGGCCCCTTTTGGGTTTTTGGGCCAACTTATCCATTTCATCCAGCCAACCACTTTCAACGAGACCAGGAATATCACTAGGATCAAGTGTAACATTTTTATTAGTTTTAAATATTTGTAAACCAGGTCTTACCACATGCGATTTGGACCTTTGTTTAATTTTCTTTTCAATGGCAGCCTTCTGAAGAAGAAGGATTTTACCCAGATCAAGATACCTTAATATGGAGGGTAACATTGAGCATTCCATCAATGTACCACCTTCATAATCCTTAATATAACCCATCCATACCGACTTGTCTAGCGATATTTCCTTGGTAAACCCTTGTTTTTTGAAGTACCCAATGGCATAATTATCAGCATATGTCAAAAAATACTTTATGGGAGACGTAGCCCTCACGTAATCCTTCAAGTGATTCATCAAATGAGCACCATACCCCCGTACTTGCTCGGTAGAAGAGATTGCACAAAAAACAATTTCGGCGAATTCTCGATTATTGAACGGTCTATAGGTAATTCCACCTACCACTGTAAGTGGTTTTCTCACCACAGCCATTGACAAATGGGATCTATCATACACCAAACGGGAAATATACTCTCGAGGCATCTTAGGCAATTGCTTCTGGAAAATGTTCTTGAGCCCCGTCAACACAATCAAGTTTTCTCGAGTGTTGTCGTTGTTAACCACTCGGAACTCAATCTTTCCCTCCTTCTCTTCAATCACCGAGGGCCTCTCTTTGAATGAGTACGATACTCCATCAAAATTGAAGGTAGTGATTCGCTTTCGTTCCTCCTCTGCCTCATCCTCTTCATCATCGTTATCCTCTTCTTCGTCCTCGTTGTCTTCTGTCTTTGGTTTGGTGTCATTGTCATTGTCATTGTTGTCGTCATCATCGTCATCATCGTCTTCCTCCTCCTCCTCATCATCTTCCTCTTCCTCTTCTTCTTTTGGTTCCACCTTGACCTTCTTGTTCAAAGGAACGTCGTCATCATCATCGTCGTCTGATTTGACTACGGCTGCTCTCTTTCTGTCCACCATTATGGTCTGGAGTGTATTTGGTGAAAAGAATTGAGTGCGCGGATTGTTGATCCTGTCAGATGTTTGATACAGTGTGGAACACCATGGAAGAATATTATTATAGTCATGGGAGTACTGGCATCACAATCAGATTATCAGTTTAACTATGGCTGCTAGAATATCTTGACAGATAGAATTGGTAAATTCTATTAAGTGTATGGCTGATTGATTTGTCATTTTCAGGTGACTACTGCCAGCGATAAGTAAATGTTACAAGGATAAATGATTGAAAAACTCTATATGATGTTGTTATGCAGACCACCTTGTACTAATTCACTTTTCACTTGCTTTCTACCAATTCTTTTTAATGATTCACTTGCTTTGTATAGATTTATTTGCTTACTCTTCTTTGGTCAAAAAATGTTCCATATCACCTACATCTTTCATTGCTGACATCTCAAACTCAACATCTATCTCTTATGTAATTAACCTTAACCATCAGCTGCAAACCAGGTATAGTATCGTCCACTCCATAAGAATTCATTTCTACTTTTATCGCTACACCTTTGGTCCCCTTGATTAATTGCTATACCAAAAAATTCAAAAAAAAAAAAAAAAAATTGACCCATGAATGATGCCATGGGTAGTCCAACACCACTGAAATACTACATTTGTCATTCACATTATCCAAGCAAGAACACCTTTACTCTAATCTCTTAAAATATTTAGTTAGCTCTTCCCCCTACATATTGTCTCCTGCATATACCCATAATCATATCCGATGAGTAAGATTTTCTTACTTTCTCTTCATCGCCATCATGTCAAATTACACCCAGTTAAGTCACTCTCATGAACAAGGTGCAGCCACCGTGTTGTGTTGCAACTGTGGGGTTCCGCTCGACGGGTCCACCGGTATGGTCATGTGTTACGACTGTATCAAGTTAACCGTGGATATCACGGAGGGCATCCCCAGAGAAGCCAATATTTCATTCTGTAGAAACTGTGAACGTTTCTTACAGCCTCCTAGTCAGTGGATCCGGGCCGAGTTGGAGTCCCGGGAGCTTTTGGCCTTGTGTTTGAGAAAGTTAAAGGGGTTGAGTAAAGTCAGATTGATCGATGCTTCATTTATCTGGACAGAACCCCATTCTCGTCGTATCAGAATCAAGTTGACAGTTCAAGGAGAAGCCATGACCAACACCATAGTTCAGCAGAGTTTTGAAGTCGAATATGTGGTTGTGGCCATGCAATGTCCTGATTGTGCTAAATCTTATACTACTAATACCTGGAGAGCTGCTGTACAGATAAGACAAAAGGTGCCACATAAAAGAACTTTTTTATATCTTGAACAATTGATTTTGAAGCATAATGCCCATGTCGATACCATTTCCATTAAAGAAGCTAAAGATGGGTTGGATTTTTACTATTCTCAAAGAAATCATGCTGCTAAAATGGTTGACTTTTTGTCTGCAGTGGTACCTTTGAAAAACAAAAAATCGGAAGAGTTGGTTTCCACTGATATTCATGCTGGTTCTTCATCTTATAAATTCACATTTTCTATTGAAATCGCCCCTATATGCAGAGATAATCTTGTGGTTTTACCAAGAAAGTTGGCAAATTCTTTGGGTAACATTCCACAATTAGTGTTATGTTCCAAAATTTCTAATATGATTCAATTCCTTGATCCTAACACATTAAAAATGGCCGATGTGTCAGCATCTGTTTATTGGAGAGCTCCTTTCCCTGCATTATTAGATGTTAGTCAAATGACAGAATTTGTGGTTTTGGATGTGGAACCTACTGGTGAAGTAAGAGGTAAACATGTCTTGGCCGATGTTGAGGTGTGTCGTGCTGTTGATATGGGAGTTAATGATAATTCATTCTATGTCAGATCTCATTTAGGTGGTATTTTACATCCTGGTGATTCATGTTTGGGTTACTACCTAAGCAATGCCAATTTCAATTCCGATTTATGGGATACTTTGGATAGTAGTAATACTCCAGAAGTGGTTTTGGTAAAGAAACATTACCCAAGAAAGTCCAAGAAGTCTAAGAACAGACAATGGAAGTTGAAGAGAATGGCCAAGGAACACAATGATATTGTTGCCAATGATGACTCTAGACAAGCTAGACAAGAACAAGAACGTGCTGAAAGAGATTATGAATTATTCTTACAAGAATTAGAAGAAGATGAAGAATTAAGACAAACCGTTAATATGTATAAACATGGAGCCGCTCCACAAGTGAATGATAGTGATATCGAGGAGGATGAAGATGCTCCTGAAATTGCCATTGACGAGTTATTGGACGAGTTGGATGATATGAACTTGGAGGATACCCCTATGGGAGAGGAATAAATATAGGTTTCTTTATTTATAGATTAGTACAATTGTACATCATTCAAAAATGTAGACTGGGTTATGATGGCACTAATTGACGTGTTATATGCGTGTAAACCTTTTAATGAAGTTATAAGAATTTGTTAAGGACCAGAGAGTGGTACCTTATAATTCACTGGTAATGGCTAAAATCCCTGTCAAAATGATACTATATCACAATTATAATAATTTATAAATAATTACTTATACCCATAACAATTCATCTCCATAATATGTTGTACCCATATTGCACCCATTCCCATTGATTTCTGATGATCTCACAAATTGTGCCCTCATACTTCTTATCGCACTTTCTATATCTACACCATCATGGCTACAGATAGGATCCAGTACACCCCACTAACGTCGTTTATCGAGTCGTCATTCTTCACCAAGCTCTCGGAGCTCAAGTTGCACGAGTTCAAGTTGGACTCTTCCAAGCGCAATTTGACAGGATTCACCATCCCCCCTACCAAGCTCAACAAGTTCAATGATGTGCCAGTCCTCAACTTGGATAGCGAAAGCTTTGGTGGCGAAAGGTCTAATGTGGTGCTAAATGGCCACATTGTCAATGTGAACACAATCGAGGAGTTTAAGCAGATTGACAAGCAGGCACTTTTGAAACAATGGGGGGACGAAGTTCACGGCCAATTGATACAGGGAGATTTGGACTACGACCGGTTCAATCGCTTCTATGTATTGACGTTTTCAGACCTAAAAAAATACAAGTTCTACTACTGGGTGGCGTATCCCACTTTTGGGTCTACATGGACCAAACGAGAACTAAGTGAAGTTTCGAAACTGGTGATAGAGAAGGTAGAGGACTACATTCTTACTCATCCCTACGCCCAATTGTTACAGTATGTCGATGGAAATTTGACGACTACTGTATCCAAAAAGTCCACTCGTTTTATATTTATTGACACCTGTTTAAGCAAAGACAAGAGGCCAGGAATTCAGCTCAAGAATTACTTGTACTTCCTTGGCCACAAGGGTTTCAAACACCTTGATTTGGTGGTTTATAGAAACGATGGACTGACATACGAATTAAGTTTGGAACTTGGTGTCCCTATTTCCCCTGATTACAAAATCACTGGTTGGGAAAGAACTAGTCAGGGTAAACTCGGTCCCAAGTTGGCAGATTTGGGCTCATTGATCAATCCTACACAATTGGCAGAACAAGCGGTGGAGCTTAATTTAAGACTCATGAAATGGCGAATTGCTCCTGAACTAGATCTTGATATTATCAAACATCAAAAGGTACTATTGTTGGGTGCAGGCACCCTAGGCAGCTATGTTGCCAGAGCCTTGATGGGTTGGGGTGTAAGAAATATCACGTTTGTTGATAATGGTAGGATTTCGTATTCCAACCCAGTGAGGCAGCCATTATTTAAATTCGAAGATTGCTTTAGTGATGGTGGCCAGGGCCAATTCAAAGCAGCAAAGGCGGCCGAGGCCCTTAAAGAAATCTTTCCGGGAGTTAACGCCAAAGGGATTAATCTCGAAGTTCCTATGATTGGGCATACGGTGACGGATGAAGAAAAAGATAAAGGTAACTTTGAATTGCTTTCTCAATTATTTGATGAGCACGATGCTATATTTTTACTTATGGATTCAAGAGAGTCTCGGTGGTTGCCAACTGTTCTTGGGAATGCAAAGAACAAAATCATTGTGAATGCAGCATTAGGTTTCGATAGCTATCTCGTGATGAGACACGGGACTCAAACACAACAATTAGGTTGTTATTATTGTAACGATGTGGTTGCACCTAATGACAGTTTGAGTGATAGAACTTTAGACCAAATGTGTACAGTAACTCGACCAGGAGGTGCATTGATGGCATCTTCTTTGGCAGTGGAACTATTTGTATCAATTCTTCAGCATCCCGACAAGCAAGATGCAGAGCATTTGGCAAAGTCTAAGTTTGGAGAGGTCCCACATCAGATCAGAGGCTTTTTGAATAATTTTCAACAACACAAATTATTTGCACCCAGTTACAAACACTGTTCGGCATGCTCCAAACCAGTGGTTCAAGCATATCTGGACAACGGATGGGAATTTGTAAAGAAATGTCTTAATGATTCGACTTACCTTGAGGAGGTATGTGGATTGAAACAGGTTCAGGAAGAGGCAGACTTGGCTTCAGAAGAATTATTGAAGGACTTGGAAATCGAAGATGACGATGAGGAGTGGTTATCATAGAGATTTAAGATAGAGGATTTTAGTCACTTACTTGGCAAACCAAAAGATAAAAGATCATTTAAAGAAAGTTTGTCATCAGGTTGTTTTGATAATAACTGATTAATAAAATCAATACATCTCATGATTATACTGATACCTTATAGTGATGAAAGCGTCTTATATGCAGTACACTATATAGCCATCAATTCACACATTCCTGTCCCAAAGTTATAAATCTAACTGTAAACAACTACAGCAACCACTGTAAATACTTCTGGACGTAGTGCTAACCCTTATATCACGCTCTAAGTGTAATTAGCACAGTATCTTTAATCATTCCTTGACCGTGTATCAATGGCCATGTGCAGTACCCAGAACGCGTACAACAACAAACATACCAACTACAACCATCTAAACATCCACAATTCGTTCACGACGATGAACAGTATCATTTCATCGGTGGAGCCCGGAGAAGCACACACCGTTGCTCTCATCGGACAGACCTCGCTCGTTCTGTCGTGTATCAATAACCATGTCAAAAGACGCAATCGAATACGGCCCTACCCTTTGAGTGACTTGAATGATCTTAAGATTCAACAGGGGCTCATCATTAAGGACTTACTCTTTGCTTGTTTAGGCTACGAGGGATGCTACATACGGTACAGTGAAAAGTATGACGGGTCATTGGTGGAGTGTAAAGTGAGAGGGCCAGATTTTAAGATAGCAAAGCATTTGGATATCAGTTTGAAGAGTATCACCAAGAAGTTAATTCGTTTTGGCAAGTACTACTCGGGGTTGAAGGGCTTTGTGGAAATCTACGATGTCAACTCTTATGGTACAGTAGTCCAGAACGTATGTCATCAGATCAGTCAATTTTTACAGAGTTACCAGAAGGTAATTATAACCATTGAACAGGAATTCAAATTCAATGCCACCTTTAATCTAAACTTGTTTGAGACCATGATAAATCAAGTGTCTAATTCAATCACCCATTTGTATGAAATCTCCATCCAAATTCATGAGCTTACTCTCGAAAGACAAAGTGCACCTAAAACCAGTCAATTTCAAGATTTTTTATCCAACGTTACCACCAGCTTGAAAAGATCAGGAATGGTAGATATTAATGTCAATAGTGAACGTTTCGATTCTTGTAAAGGAGGTTTGGTATTAAGAATTATTCAATCCAGAATAAATATTTATAAAGGTGATTTTGACTCCTCCGAATTTTTGACTTCATTGTTTGAGTTTGTGAGTAAAGATTATCTCATTATGCTTAATCAATGGTTGATTAATGGAGATATTAACGATCCATCAGATGAATTTTTGATCCGTGAAAAACAAGTTCCTGATAATTTTCTCGAAATCATAAATAGCAAAAGTGAACATTACTGGAATGAATTATTTATTATACGATCAGATGGTCTTATCGATCAATTTGCAAGCTTGGATATTCAAAGAAAAATTTTGAATACTGGTAAATATCTCAACATCTTCAAAATTTGTACTGGAATATCGAATTTTCAAAATCTCCAGGAAACAATCCAGCCAATAGATAAAATCATTTCAAAAGATTTGGAATTGAGAATTAATGAGTTTCACAATAGATCAAATAAATTACTCATGAAATTATTATTTGATGGTTTTGGATTACGAACGGTAATTTCTGATTATCAATCATTGTTTCTTTTCGATGACTCCTATAAAATCGACAAATTTCTTGATAAATCATTCCAGGATCTAAAAAGGAACAGATATGCAATTTCATTATCAAAAATTCAAAAGCAATATCAAGACATCACAACCTTTTCCAAAAATCCCAATCCTAATACTCTTCATGATTACATTTTGCATAGTCAACTCTTCTCCATTTCCACCACTAATTTTTACCAGGTCGCTAAAGAAATTATGAACGTTGAATCGTTTGATGAACAAGTATTTAAACAATCCAATTTCCAGGATTTGTTTCGTAATATAAACCAACCTAATCATCCACCATCATCCCAAGATAACCCTGGTACTTTGGATCAAAACCATTCAGATGAATACGCAATTGCTAGTGTTGATCTTACCATCAATCTTCCATTCCCATTAAACCTTATTATAAATCGAGAATTATCCTATCATTATGAGTTAATGTTCAAACTACAAATCATGATAAAATTCCTTGATAGATATAATCATGTAACATGGCAAAATTTAATACAATCCTCGGTATGGAAATTTACTAGGTTTGAGCCTAGAATTAAAAAATGGATACTAAGATGTCGAATACTTCACAAAAGAATGATTGACTTTTTAAATGAACTACAAACATATTTGAACTATGATGTTATAGACTCCAATTACAAGAAATTGGTAAACTACTTTAAAAAAGTAGATACACAACTTAACAAGGCCAAATTAGGCTCTGATATTACATCTCCAAACAGGCAACACTTTCAAGCAACCACTTTAAGTAATTATAACAGCAGCAGTTCTAATTTCTTTGACAACAAAATCTTATCACAAGAAAATAAGAGAAAGGCACATTATGATCAGGAAACCAATATTTCTCTTGACGATCTCATGAATAACCTCAATGGGTACCTCAATGCACTTATTAACGACTCATTGATCACTAAGGAAGAATTATTGGATAATCTTAAGTTAATGTTTGATCTAATTCTTCTGTATAATAACTATTTGAACCGATTGAAGAAGATTTTGATTCTTTGCAATGAAGAGTTATTTAATCATTTTGCATCTGACTATCCTGAAAAATTTCTGGAACAATCTGTTGATCAAGCTTCAATCGATGTGAGGTTTGAAAATTTAAATGGTTCTCTAGGTGACTACTATGAAGCATTTGGAGACTCGTTGACAACATTTATTTACAGTTTAAGAAGACATGGAGAGCTCGAAAATAAGTCGATCTTAGTATTGAGTGATCGGATGGAGAGATGTTTTCCAGAGAATTAATATGTATCATAGATAGCATTTCATTTATGTATTATTTAATATTGGTCAAAGATTAGTAAGGACTACTATTTCAAACTTCTTTGTATGTCTACTATTTCGAATTTGTTTTGTATTATACTATCTAGAAGTATCCAGCAAGTTAACACCTGTTAACGGGCTGATCATGAATAAGCATGCTTACTCAAACCCTAATGGTACTAGTGGGTTTCTTCATCAACTTGTTGTTCGTTCAAGGTTTTGATGATTTCATCTGTCTTTTCATCACTGTAAATTTGGAAACCTCCATCCACAGTAACACTGGCCAATTGTGCGTTCTTACAGTCCAATTTTTCTTCCATAACCTGTTTCAATATCTTTAATGCCAATAATTCTGCTTCTTTCAACGTTAATGATTTATGATATTCATTTTGTAACTCGGCCTGGGCACCTTCAGAACCCGAACCAATGGCCTTGGCATCATATCTGTAAAATGTTCCACTGGGTTCAGCATGATACAATTGAGGGCCCTTATCTTTATCAATACCAGCAATCAACAAAGCTACACCAAACGGTCTGGACATTAATCTCTTCTCTCCTCCAGCACCTTCTCCAAACCGCAATGCCAAATCACACACAGATTGAGTTAAACTTTCCACTTGAATATCTTCATCATAGTATAAATTATGAGTTAAAGATGATACTCGAGCATGATCAATCATGGATCTGGCATCGGCAGTCAATCCGGACATGGCACATCCGATATGTTTATCGATCTCCACGATCTTTTCGATGGATGTATGTTCTAATAACGACGAGGTGACTCTCTTTTCCACACCCAAAATTACACCCTCACTGGTAGAAATCCCAATGGCAGTGGACCCGAGTTTAATGGCTTCGAGCGAGTATTCAACTTGGAAAAGTCTTCCTTCTGGTGAGAATGTACTCACCCCACGGTCGTATTCAGATCTGGTCAAGAACATGGTGTGAACTGAGTGGCAAACAAATGGAAAAGTGAGAGTTTTAGTGTGTGAGAAATTGATAATGCGAATGTATGAATAAACTGAGACTTGAAATAAGTGATAGACAACGAGTGTTTACACAGAGCAGTTTCCAGTATGAGTGTATACACTGTCCGTTTGAAATAGCTGTAGACTCTATTTGTTACTCACATCTATGATCTGTTCATTTACAAATTATCCATAATAATATATGTTTATTTATCAATTGATAATGGCCCCTTCCACCATTAATCAGTAACATATATACAGTTGTAGAAAACCATTGATTCAGAAAATCAGGTATTCGTGCTTTCTATTTTATTCTGGTTATTTCTACAATTGAATTTTTCTCGTTTCTGGCTTCGCATAAGCTTAGCTGTGTGATATTTCTATACTAACCTAGTTCTTTGGTGGACATAATTCAACAATCTTTTCGGCAGCTGGGTCCAAGTCTTCAAAAGCAAACAATTTCAATCCAGAGTTGTCAATTAATTCCTTAGCCTTGGCCATGTTGGTACCTTGCAATCTAACAACAACTGGGATTTCCAACTTGAAGTTCTTAGTAGCAGCAATTAAACCTTCAGCAACGTAGTCACATCTGACAATACCACCGAAAATGTTGACGAAAATACCATTGACCTTCTTGTCGGACAAAATCAATTCGAAAGCCTTTTCGATAGTTTGTGGGGTAGCGGTACCACCACAGTCCAAGAAGTTGGCTGGTTCACCACCGTACAACTTAATGATATCCATGGTAGCCATGGCCAAACCGGCACCGTTAACAATGTTAGCAATGTTACCGTCCAATTTGATGAAGTTCAAACCGTATTCAGCGGCTTCAACTTCTTGTGGGTCTTCTTGAGTGGTATCTCTCCAAGAGAAAACTTCCTTTTGACGGAAAGAAGCGTTGTCATCGAAACCTAACTTAGCATCCATGGCCAAAACCTTGTGATCTGGGGTTTCAGACAATGGGTTGATTTCAACTTGAGTACAATCACGTTCGGTGAAAACCTTGTACAAGTTTTGAATGGTCTTAGCAGCTTCTGGGATGGCTTCTTCAGTGTAGCCTAAAACGGAAGCAACTTCGGTGGCCAAAGCATCAGTAACACCTTCTTCCAATGGAACTGGGAAAGTCTTGATGGCATCTGGGCTTTCAGCAGCAACACCTTCGATATCCATACCACCTTGAGAAGAAGCAACAATGATTGGTAATTGAGTGGATCTGTCCATCAAGATAGCAACATAAGCTTCGGTTCTGGCGTCTTTTCTTTCAACGACGTAAACAGCAGTAACTTCCTTACCAGCAGCACCGGTTTGCTTGGTAATAATCTTGTGGCCCAACATTTGTTCAGCCAAGTCCTTAGCTTCTTCAGCAGAAGAGATCAACTTGACACCACCTTGTAAACCAGAGTCAAAGTGACCCTTACCACGACCACCGGTCAAAGCTTGAGCCTTGATGACCAATTCATCGGTACCTAATTTCTTAGCGATATCATAAGCACCTTGAGCAGTGGTGGCAGCATCACCGTTTGGAACACCAACACCATAAGACTTCAAGAGAGCAGCAGAACGGTATTCGTGTAAAGACAAGAATCTTTTCTGTTGAGCAACAGACTAAAAGTTAGTAATTGAATTGAATGAAACATTGGAATGTACTGAACTGTAATCGACAGATCCGTCCGAACCGGAAAAGGTCCACCAACCATAACCGAAATCGACGAGAACGTGTCCATAGTAAGGGGGGATCAAAATATCCAGATCGGTTCTAGGCGGTATGGTCCACCTCGATTGGCCCTTTTGAACATCTTTGACATGATTGTTGAAGCGGTTTGATGATTCGGTTCGTTGGCAGTTTAACCACGGTGTGGTGAGCCGAGCGGCCGCAATGGATCGAATTGTCGACTTATGTTCATGAAATTTCCTTTCAAACATACTCTAGAGGTTCTGGCAATAGTTCTAGATAACATGATATGACAATTATTGTAAAAAGACAAGTATTGAATAAAACTCAACAATTGTATTGACTGTTTATCGAAAAAATTTACCACAGGTTAGTGCAGGGATGTCGCGAGGGGAGGGGAAGTCTGGGTGCAGGTTGGATCCGAAAAGTGCCGGGTGGTGATGGGCCGACGCAAGGAACTACATTTACTAACTATTGTTCTATGCAGCATAAACAAGATTAAATCTATCAAGTTATAATCAATCAATTTACTAATATAAACCGCACGGGTAAATTTTGGGGTTCACAGTTGCAACCTGTCATGTAGTCACGTGGGCACGTCACTTTCGGTATTCACGTGGGCCACCTCATCTCAACTTTTTGCTGTCTACTATCATGGCTAGAACTAACCGTAATGAAGACAGTGATGATGAATATTCCTCATTGTCGTTTGGAGCACTTAATGCTGCCCAGCAAAAGTTGAAAAACCAGAAGTATGACTCCGAATCAGATTCAGATTCGGATTCGGATTCAGACTCAGCTCCTGAAGAAACATCTGCTAAACCCACCAAAAAGAGGTTTACCAAGACTCAAAAGAAGAACAAACATGCCCCCACCGAGTCGTCTTCGAAACGTCCTGTCTCCAAAATTAGAGAAATCCCTGGTTTGGAGTCTAAATCCAGCACGTTATATACCGATATTCGGTTTGATCCTGCCTATGGTAAAGCTGATTTGGCAAAAACTCGTAAAGACTATGCATTTTTAGATGAGTACAGACAACAAGAAGTGGAGTCGATGCAAGCGATATTAAAGGATAAAAAGTCTCAGAGATTACTATCACAAAGAGATAGAGATGATATTCAATTACGGTTACAATCATTAAAATCACGGTTGGATACTATGAAGAACCGAGACTTGGAAGCCAAGATCTTAGCTGATCACAAGAAACAACAGTTGAAGGGATTTAAGGAAGGATCGCAGAGCAAGCCGTTCTTTTTGAAAAAGAGTGAACAAAGAAAGTTGATCCAAAAGGCCAAATTCGAAGGAATGAAGGCGTCTCAAAGAGAAAAGGTGATGGAGAGAAAGAGAAAGAGAAGATTGGGTAAGGAGTTCAGGCAATTGGAGTTTCGTGGGAACTAATGATTGACGATCGAATGGGTACAATGGACAGTAGTGTCGACTAGACATGTAATTAATAGACAACTGAAGTATCTAATATACAGAATGAATGTCGGTAGTGTAGATAATTGAAGGTCAACATGATTAGAATAACAAAACCCTCTCTACTATCGTGCGGTTGGTAAATCTACTATTGTTCATGATGGTATAAGGTACCATCAGTCTAAGGTATGAAATTGAACACACGATGCTGCACAAAAATGGTCTAAGTAGTCTTGTTGTCATGTTCTTGGCTCGTTGCTTATTTTCTTACAATTTTGCCTTCATTGTGATGGTACGTTCATTTAGAAATCTTCTTACAGCCCTTTGTCTAACACATACATTAACATATTTACAGTTACTTAGTCTTATTCTCGTGTTCTACCCAGTCTTCCCAGGATCCAACATAGTTACCTCTCTTGTTGTAACCAAAGGTAGCAGCCAACTCTTCAGCAGCAGTGGATCTAACACCTCCCAAACAGTAGAACACCAACTCCTTGTCAACCTTTGGCTTGTCAAAGCCAAAGTGCTCTTGGAACTCTTCGTCCGACAAGTCCAATGCTCCAGGAGATGATTTGAATGGTACATTGATGGCGCCAGGAATGTGACCATCTAAGAATTCAACTGGTTCTCTGACATCAACCAAAACAGTGTTGGGGTGTTTTTCTGGGGCACCGGACACTGCCTTGATGTCTTCGTATTTGTAAAGCTTTGCTTCAGGGGTGGATGACAACACACTGTATGAACGACTAACATTGAATCTGGTGGCCAATTTTGGTACAGTAGTAAAGGTGGGAGATCTTAACATCGACAGACCGGTGACGGTTCTCGAGGCCACTCTTGCCCCAATGGACACAGTTCTGGCCAATGGTCTCAAGTTTCTAATGCTAAACATGGTGCCCTGTTAGTGTGGGCAAGATATATTTTTGCTCAGTGCGAAGGACCAACGGCTGGGTAGAAATCAAGAAATAAAGTTAGCGAGAACGACAATTTATACACAGTATTAACAAATTGACTATATAAATCGATATCAGATCAATTGGTGTTACAAGCCAATTCTACTAGTTCTGTACCAATGGTCTTTACCAGCTAATTAATCCAAGTCAATGCGCGCCCGGCCGCCTCCGGGAGATAAGAGACTTGTGTATCCGGTAAAATATTATGGTACAGAATACCAATAAATTACATATTTAACTGAAAGGTGAGTTGATCGGGATGCTCAAGGTATTTAATTTACAAAGAATGACCACTCTCCATTATTGGTGTGCCAGTCATATGATTGGATGGCTAATTTGACTATTTTACTCTGGGCAATATCGCCACTGTGGGTTATATTGCTGGTCTTTTATCGATATCTTGCTCATAAACTATTCTCACTATTTTGACTATTGCAAGGTTAATCATTCCAATAGTTACTGTAACAATTGCCCAGTATTCTATACTTTTGCCATTACTTCTTACTACGATCATTAACCATTGCTACTTTCCAATGATAGCAATTCGGAACATCTTGAGATTTAGCCCATTTTTTAGATCTCTTGAATCTCGGTAAAAAAATCCACAATTCCCTCTTTTGGGACCGAAAAAACCCGTGTCTTCGATGTAAATCAATCAGGCTCATATTACTCCGAAGAAGGTTGATAAAACCCACATTTATGGTTACTCTAACTATCAATTATTTCATTGCTTCAACCCAGGTATTTGTATATGGGAAGGCCAGTGAAATTTAGTAGAACTCTACCATCCGGCTTTTGCTTTTGGTGATTTCAGGGCCCATTGAACTACTTCTCTAGCAGTAACAAATCTTGGATATACATGTAGTTGGGAAACTCAGACAAGTTTAAATTATCTTAGAGATATTTAGTAGTCACAATTAATTTTAAACGACCGACTTGGCGACAAACAAGACAAAAAGGTTTAAGTATTTCAAGGTGAAACAATTATTCCGACATTTTGCTATCATAAATGTGCTGCTAATATCAGTATAACTTCAGTTTTAGGAATATTAATTTGGAAATTGAGAATATATGTATCAGGAAACTCATGTTAGAGGTGATTTGAGAGTGGCTAGTTTCGAACCCAGACATAAACCGAGCACTAATTTAAGACTTTGTCACTACCAAATATTATCGGCTCTAGCATTCACTGACTGGTGTAGACTATAGCTTAATTATGTGGATAATTTATTACCAGAAGTCTGATTGGAAAATCATCTAGGTACAAGGTATGAAACAAATATGGACCCCACGTACTCCAAAGGATTTATGTCCCCGGTCCATGAAACCATATCAGCCATCATTAGCGAGCATTTTTATAATTCAGACAGGTCAACCATACTGACCACCTCGTACTAGACTAAAATTGATAAAGTTGACGTAAACATCGAGGTATTTGCAGTCATTCAGAGGTGATAGAAGACTGGACACTCAAAACCATGGTACTGTGTTCTTACATTCGAAATGTCATTTGGACCGTGGCACTTAGGACCGTGGCACATAATAAAAATTAAATCAGCACATCTATATGAGACTACTTCTAACATAAGGATCTACTTAAGATGCTACTGTAAAATAATAGTGGCGTCTAGTGACCACTTACGTAAATTACGGTTGAACTAAATACCAGAAGAAAATTTCGTAAATCATTAGTGTTGAACTTTTAAAAAAACGAATCAGAATAAACCATCGATTTCACCATCCTTGTTGACTTCAACGTTCATGAAACCACAGTGGGTTGGTAAACCTGGAATGGTTTGGATTTCAGCTGCCAAGGCATACAAGTAACCAGCACCAATGGAAGCACGAACATCTCTAATTGGGAACTTGAATCCAGTTGGTACACCCTTGAGGGCAGCATCGTGAGACAAGGAGTATTGAGTCTTGGCAATACAGATTGGCAAGTTACCAAATCCTTGTTTGGTGTAAGTGTCGATCTTCTTTTGGGCCTCTGGAGAAAATTCAACTTCACCAGCTCCGTACATGACCTTGGCAATAGTGGCGATCTTTTCTTCCACAGATGGTGCAGTGTCATATAAGAACTTGAAATTTTTGTCATCAGAGTTGGCAGCTTCAATAACTCCTTTAGCTAAATCAACGGCACCCTTACCACCTTCTTCCCAGTGATTGGATACAATGGCATCAGTTGCACCAGCCTTCAAGGCTTCTTCCTTAATAACTTCATGTTCTCTATCGGTATCAGAAGACATCTTGTTAATTGCAACAACAACTGGTAAACCATAAGTTTTAGCATTAGCAATATGTTTAGCCAAGTTAGAACATCCAGCACGTAAGAATTCGACATTTTCTTGGGTGTATTCAGCAGCCAATGGAGCACCAGCCTTGACTTCAGCACCTCCACCGTGAACCTTCAAGGCACGAACAGTGGCCACAATAACAATGACGTCAGGAACCAAACCTGAAGAACGACATTTAATGTTGATGAATCTTTCACCACCCATTGTAAAGTCGAAACCAGCTTCAGTGACAACGTAACCTTCTTGTTCTTTTCTTTCTTCATCAGTCAAAGATGGAGAAGTACCAGCCAACTTCAAGGCCATTTTATCAGCCAAAATAGAAGAAGCACCAATGGAGATGTTGGCGAATGGACCGGCGTGAACAAACACTGGAGTACCTTCCAAGGTTTGCATGATGTTTGGCTTAATGGCATCCTTCAACAAAGCAGTCAAGGCACCAGCACAACCGATATCTTCAGCAGTGATTGGAACACCAGCCTTAGAAGAAGCGATGACCATGTTACCCAATCTTTCTCTCATGTCTTCCAAAGAGTTAGCCAAAGCTAAAATGGCCATACATTCAGAAGCAACAGTGATATCGAATCCAGTTTGTCTAGTGAATCCCTTTTCAGTTGGAGCTTCACCAACAGTGATACCTCTTAAAAATCTATCGTTACAATCAACAACTCTTCTCCAAGTAATGGTTTCTGGGTCGATATCTAATCTGGCAAATTGAGTAATTTCTTCGGGAGTTAAACTGTCTGGATCAGTCTTGTTGATTCCCAACTTAGCCAATCTTCTGAGCATAGAAGGAGAGAAGCTTCTAACACCCTTCTTGGCTGGTACCAATCTCTTGTACAAAGGACCATCCTTTTGAGTACTTTCATGGAACATTCTGGTGTCAATGGCAGCAGCTAACAAGTTATTAGCCATAGTGATAGCGTGGATATCACCGGTAACGTGCATGTTGAATTCGTCCATAGGAATGACTTGAGAGTAACCACCTCCAGCAGCACCACCTTTGATACCAAAGGTTGGACCCATAGATGGTTGTCTAACGTTAGCAAAAACGTTTTTGTTTAAGTGAGCACCAAGAGCTTGAGCCAAACCAACAGTGGTGGTAGATTTACCTTCACCTAAAGGAGTTGGAGTAATACCAGTGACCAAGACGTACTTACCGTTTTTCTTGTTCTTCAATCTTTCTAAAAGGTGTAAACCAACCTTGGCCTTATAAGAACCAAATAATTCTAATTCACTGTCTAAAATACCAGATTCATAAGCGACTTGGTCGATTTTTTTTGGTTGTTGAGCTCTGGAGATTTCGAAATCGGAAGGGACTGGCTTGATTAAGTTCAATTGTAAAGGATTGGTAAACTTTGGGGTAGCATTGTTCTTTTCGTAGTGTCTCTTTGCAGCAATAACCACGTTATCCAATAAACTGGCGACGGTCATTGGGCCAACACCACCTGGGACTGGAGTGATCAATGAAGCCTTGGCACTTGCAGAAGCAAAGTCGACATCACCAACCATTCTAGAGCCGCTCTTTTTGGTGGAATCCTCGACAAAGTTGGTACCAACATCGATGACAACGGCACCTTGTTTCAACCATTCACCCTTTACGAAAGCAGGTTGGCCAATGGCAGCAACCACAATATCGGCTTGACTCAAGAACAATTCAAGTTGAGGTTGAGGAGTCTTGGAGTGGAGTGTGGTAACGGTAGCGTTGGCTTTGGTCAATAAACTTGCAATTGGCTTACCAACAATGTCGGATCTACCCAACACAACCGCATTGGCACCATCGATGGTGACTTGGTGTCTTCTCAACAATTCCATGATACCCTTTGGAGTACAAGGTAAAAAGGTAGGAGAACCGTTTTTCTTAGACAATTCACCCACGTTGTAAGGACCAAACCCATCGACATCCTTATCGGACAAGACTGCAGAAGTGACCTTAGCTTCATCGATATGAGCTGGCAATGGTAATTGAACCAAAATACCATCAACATCCACCGATTCGTTGAGCTTTTGCACGTGGTTCAACAACTCGAACTCAGAAATGGTTTCTGGCAACTGTATAAGGTGACAATCAATGGAAGCTTCTTGAGCGGCCCTCAACTTCATTTTGACATAGGTGGTGGAGTCTGCTCTTTCACCCACTTGAATAATGGACAAGGTGGGTTTGAAATCAGGCAGCTTGGCCTGAATGGCACGGATGTCCTCATGGATAGCAGTGCGGACGTCTAAGGCAATGGCTTTTCCATCAATACTCATTTTGGTGTTGAGAATTAATGGGAAATCGCAGGTTTTATAGTGAAAAATTGACTCGGGTGCGACCGTATAGGTTATCGATTAATACAAATTAAAGAAAAAAAAAAAAGTCCGGTGAAGAGTCACAACTTCTAATTGATGGGCACATTCAAATCGAAACCATTTTTGTACTATGTGTGTAGTTTAAAAATCGATTTATGGGAGCATTTGACTGGGACATGGGTGGGTTTGGTGGATATCAATTAGGCAAGCACTACACCCACGCACGTGAATGGGTGTGATAAGCCGATCAATACGATTTGCCAGGAAGAGATGGGCCAACATCTGCCAGGGGAGCATGTGACAATGTCCGATGGGATCGCGTCGGTGTTTGGATGTCAATAACATACGGGTACGTGCAGTATGGCTATTGTAATTTCCAGATTGGATCAACGGCTGCGATCACCAGTAAATTTAATCAGTGGGTTTTCGCAGTCGGTGATAAAGGTATTAATTAAATGATTTTACCTGGTTAAAACTGTCGGGTTCATCCAAGGTGATTCCATCAACACCACTTTTCCGTAACAATCCCTCAAGAACCTTACCGGGTCCTAATGCCACCATTTGAATATTTTGGGCCTTCAAAAATTGGACCGATTGTTGCCAAAGTACCGTACTGTGAGTCAGGCGCACCGCGTTCGCAATTGCCTGGGTAGTGTTTGCAGCTGGTGCACCTGTGAGATTGGAGATGACAGGCACTTTACTTTCATGATGGCTAAACGTGTTTATATAGCTGGCAAGTTCGGGCTCTATCTTTTGTAGAAGTGAGTTGTGGAAAGGAATGTTCACAGGAAGACGCGTTGCTCTTGAAATCACTCGTTTTTCTCCATTGGTCTCTCTAACGAATTTTTGAACCACACTGGTCTCTCCTGAGATCACCAACTGAGTACTCGAATTATCGTTTGCGAGAATGTTCAATTCTTCGGCCGCTTTCCGGACCATTTGTAGCTTGGAAGGATCGGAAAATAGAAGTGCTTGCATACTGTAGTTGGTGCCGCTGTTGGCAATTTTCTCCATCAATTGGCCTCTTTTTCTTACAATCTGAACTCCAGCCTCGATGTCAAAAACACCTCCTAGCACCAACGCGGTAAACTCACCCAAAGAGTGTCCCATCACATACTTGGCGTTGTGTGCCACATTGATCCCGTACTCACTCTCAACAATCTGATGGATAATGTAACTGGTGGCAAGAATGGCCGGTTGGGCGTTGGAAGTGTGCTTGAGCCAATCAGAGGCATTGTCACTTTGTAAGTGGGTACTGATAGGTTCGTCCAAGACAGCATCGATCCGATCCAATATCGGCTGGTACACCGGTTGGAACCGCTTGTAAGGAGCCAAGAGCGTGCTACGTACTACACCTTGCCCGGGAAGCGCTAGCACGTATCTGGACATGATGGGTTGGTATCGCGATGGGCGTGTGCAGACTTGAATGGGGCTTTTGGTGATGGTAGAGGGTAGACACAATGACAATTTTGGAGCCGAACCACTTCATTGCGGCAATTTGGTCAGATTAGGGCTTCTCCTATTGCAAATATTGTCAGTGTGAATATCGTCGAATGACCCATGCCCCATCCGTCTACCGTACTTGCTCGAGGTGTGTTTCTCGCACCGCGTTTTTTGCACCCAGATTCTCCCCACTCACACCAATTGGACCCACCTCCAAGCAAGACAATCAACGTCTCATAACCCCAAGTCGCTGGCCTTAATAAGAGATAATCCGCCTCCTTCGTCTAAGCATCCGCCTCCTTCGTCTAAGCAGTCTATTTCTCTGAAGCGTAATTCTACAGCTTCACTATTAGAGCGTAAATTCAGCGCATCTGGCCGTATGTAAACAATACGATAAATCAATTGAGTCAGCCAAATCAAGAGGCACATATTTTTATAGGCGCCAAAACTCCGAATAAGCCCTCTTTATATATACGTCTCCTCCATGGAGACATGAACTTGGACTTTGTCGCCAGTTGTACGGGCGAACACGTTATGTAAATATCAACATCCTTCTGGTTCGTGTAGTACGGCCCGGCGGCAGAAACGTGTGCGGGTAACCCCTCGTTCCACCGTCCCGCCTCGCCCAACCGCACCGCCGGTCCCCCATTTTTATGGCTCATTAACTCCCTCTTTCTCCCTAACTTAGCGAGACCTCCCTATCCCTACCATGAGTGACCTCAAAACCGCAAAGGACTCCCTCGTGGCTTCCCTCTTTGAATTATCTAAAGCTGCGCAAGACGCCGCCGCTGCCACCGTAAACTTCTACAAACTCGTTTCCGATGACAACCTGGCGGATCCTAGTGACGCCTTGCAAAGCTTGGGTGAGACCTTAAAACGGATCTCAGAAATCGAGACCGACGATATTACCAACGTCGCCACTAGTGTTGGTGATGTCGATGTTGCTCAATTGGCTTCCACTGCTGCTGCTGCTGCCGCTGTTCAACCTCCTGTTGAAGAAAAGCCAAAGAAGAAGAAGGCCGAAAGAGACCCAAATGCTCCCAAGAAACCTTTGACCATATACTTTGCTTTCTCTTTCCATACTAGAGAAGAAATCAGAGAACAACGTAAACGTGAAGGTAAGCCTGCTTTGTCTGCCATTGATATGAATGAACTTGTTAAGGACAAATGGAGCAATATTTCTAAGGAAGAAAAGGAATACTGGCAAAAGAAGTATGCCAATGAGCTTAAAAATTATCAAAAGGAAAAGGAAAAGTATAAGCAATCATTGGAGGCTCAAGCCATTGCTCAACAAGCTCCTCAAGCTCAAGAAGAAGGAATTGTTGACCAAACCGCGTTACCTAGTTTGGACACCAATGGTTTGATTTTAGATCTTGAAAAGAAAGAAAAGGAAAAGAAGAAAGAAAAGAAGAGAAAGTTGGACAAAGTCGAAAAGGAAAAGAAGGTTGAAAAGGAAAAGAAGAAGAAGGTTCCTGTGGCCTAACTCTTTCATCGTTAATGATTTTTCCTTTATTCTTTGTTATAGTTGACTTTCTTTGTATTACACTGACTTTCTTGATTCAATGTTAAAATCCGTTTTAAATTTGCATCTGACTCTTGTGGATACTGATTATTCCTTCTTTTCATAATATGACCACAAGTTAATTTCGATCAGTACCTTGTTCCTTCATTTATTGATGTACTATTAGTTGCTTCGGGCCAGTCCCTCAGTATTATTTATGATGTTTATTACTATATAACTCAATGTCCCTTCTTCTTTTGCTTTGTAATATGTGCTCTCAACACTTTTTGACGATCTCTCAAAGATAACTTTTGCTTTCCTTGAACCGCCTTCTTGTGAATCATCATAACAAAATTCTTCTTTCTTTCCTTTTCTCTATTAGTAGTAGAATGTGCCTTATCACGTTTACCTCTTTTAGATCCGAACTTTTCTCTATCTTCCTTACCTTCTTTGGCCAAAGCAATTCTTTCTTCACGTAATTGTTTATATTTAACCTTACCCACAAGTGTGGTAGAATCGACTTGATCCTCATTCTTTTTACCCATAATCTTTTCCACTCCAGCAGCAGTTCTTAATTCTTCTAATTTGGCGAAATCAGCTGGGGTCAAGATTCTAGATGAAAGTAATTCAGTAATAGCATCAGGAGAAGTTTCAGTAGACTTTTCAGTTTTAGCTTTCTTGGTAGGTCTTTCTTCTTCGTCCACATCCTTCTCGTCTTCTTCATCCGATGATAAATCTAAATCAGAAACATCATCGAATTTAGTCTTTTCTAATTCTTCTTCTTCTTCTTCTACTTCTTCCTGTTCTTCCTTCTCGTCTTCGTTTTCTGCCTTTTCATCTTCATCTTCAGAATCACTAATTTCAATTTCTTTATCAGAATCAACAGTAACCCAGTCACCTTCAATATCATCACCATCATCCTCTTCATCATCAACTTCCCAATTAGCATCATCATTCTCATCGTCGTTAGCACCATTTTCTTTCTTCCAGTTGGCTAACAATTCGATACCAGGAATAGATGTAACATTAGAACTCTCAACACCAAACTGAGGTAACTTACTCTTTTCGCCATGTTGTAATTCCATACTGGCAACCTTACCTCTATCCTTTCTAGCCAACATTTCTGGGGCAACTTCTCTATATAAAGAAATTAATGATCTGGCAGCCATCATCACCGCCTTAGACTTGGAGCCCTTGTATGCAGTTAAATCTTGTAATAATGGTGTTTCAATGGCTAATGGAGCTCTGGCCAAAATTTCTCTAATAGTATTTATACCAGCAGATGCCACTTCTGCTGCAACACCGTCACTGACGAATTCATCGGCAATTTTTCTAACCACTATCATAATTGATTCTGGTGGTACCAAGTCATGAGATGCTTGAGCGGCAGCAGCCATAATTTGAGTAACATTTCTTTGCTTTGGAGTCAAATATTTCAAGAAAAATGTGTAGATTCCTAAAACAGTCAATTTATGGGTACCAATTAATCTGGAAATTAAATTCATAAACATAATCTTTTGATCTAAATCAAATTTATTAGCATTCTTACTGCTCAAATGATTATCAAATAATTGTTCGGCGAATCCTTGAGGATCACGTAATAAATGAATGGCTGAAAAATTAAGATAAGTGGCTGAATGCTTGGTTGAATTTTTCTTTTTCAATTGTTTCACTGCCAGTTCCATCTTTCTACCTCTTTTAGATGTTTTCTTATTAATAGTCATTTTATGCTTTAAAGAACTCATATCAAATCCTTCGTCATCCGATGATTCTTCAAAATTATCTTCTCTTTCTTTATCAGCACCTAAGAAAAATTTTGCACCAGCTGAAGCAACTTTTACATCTGGATGAACTGCAGCTTGCATCATAATTTCCACGGTTCTAGAATCATCCCAAATACCTCTTCTCCATAATTCTCTTGTAACCTTGGTGGCCCATAACCCTTGGTTATCTCTTTGTTCAAGTAAATTAAATAATAATGCTTGTGTGGATCTATTTAATTTTTGATTTTTGGCGCCAGTATTCATCGATTTTAAAAGGGCAATTAATGTACTGTAAATTTGATGTCTTAAAGCTTTCACATGTTGACCAGTTGTTCCACCAGCATTATAAGCAGTCAATAATGGGAAGAGGGTTTGAATAAGAAATTCAGCATTAATAACTCCTTTATTTCTTAACATGGTTAAACATTGAATAATTTTTTCTCTTAAATCAGGCGATAATTCTCGATGATTGGTAGTAAGAATTGTTTTTAATTCATTAGGGAACTCGGCCGTCTCTTTAGGGTAACATGTACATACAGCAGATACAAATCCGATAAGTTCTGCAAATTCTGTGTTCTTATCACCGTTAGGGTTCATCAAAAAAATGTCTCTAAGGGATTCATAGTGGGAATATTGTTTGACGAATTCCTCGTAGTAAGACTCGGGGTCTCTACGGACGACATTTTGTAACAAAATAATGTTGGTAGGCAACACGGCACATCTTCTCTTTTTACCCATGGTGTATAGTATAGGGAAATAGTATAGGCAGAGGGAAAATTTAGGTGATGAGATGGGTCGTGCGAAAATCGGTCTTAAGGGGCATAGATCAGATTAGTAGTCTAAGATCTGGGCCTATATGAAGGATTCATCTAATCGTATAACTACCTCTGATCATAGCATAATTGGACTCATACCGTGATTGGGTTCTTTCATTCAGTCTTATTATTAAATTTTAGTACTGTCAAACGTAAGGGACTGTTGATGGCTGCGAATTGCGACAATTTTTAGATATGATTTTTACTCTATTTTAACTAATGTCTACTTGGTTGGAGCTAATCTCCACTAATTAAGACTATGGTTTGCTCCCCGAATTAAAATTAATCTGTTTGGGTTCACACATGAAAATATTTCATTAATTGAGCCTTTGAAACGCTCGTAATCTATCTACTCTAGCCAAACAAATTTTTATCGGATAATGACAATGTACTACTTTGGATTCTCGAATAAAAGATCCAAGGTAGTATAATTAAGTTTTTTAGAAAGGGGTTTCTTTTCCCAATATTGTCTTGAACTTTCGGCTGCGGTTAATGGCTCCCCTGTGACCTCATTGACACCAATGCTCTTTAATGCTTCATCAACTCCCAACTGGTCGATATTACCATTTGTTTGCTTTTGACGCTTCTTACGAGGCACACCCGACGTATTACCAGCCAACTGATCGGCCTCACGTTTCAACCGTTTCTGTTCTTGTTGAATGATGAAATCGTGATTCAATCCAGTCCAGATTCGTTCTTTGAGAGCCTTCTCTTCATCATCCAATTCGCAATTGAGGGTGATCTCGTCATCATCATCACTATTCAATTCAGTATTCGATGAGACTTTCAGTAACAACTCTTCTGTTTTAGGTAAATTCTTGACCAAGTTACGTGGTTTATTAGGATCACCTGTCTCTTTTGGATCAAGGTTTCTAGTATCCTTAGGGGTTCGATACATGGAATTTTCCAAAAACTTCTTCTTGCGCTTGAGTACACGAGTGACTTCGTCATAAATCTCTTGGGCACTCAAATCACCTGTCATAGAATTCAAAATACTATCCATAAACGCATACTGATCTCTGGCCCGTTTGGTAGGCTCATTTTCCTCGACATCGATATTATAATTCTCGAGAAACTCAGATTTTATAGCTCGCTTCACTTTGGTCTTTTTGGGTTTAGCTGATTTTAACAGTTTTGTTTTGGTTTTGGAACTGGTTTTGGTTTTAGATTTGGTTTGTGGTTTGGCGGGTACTTCAGATTTCGAGGCAGGTGGTTTTGCAGTCCTTGATCTGGTTCGCCTGGAAACATTCACTCCGTCATTAAGGCTCTCTTCATTCAGTTCGATTTCTTTGTTTTGTTCATCAGTTGTACTTGGCTCTGACGCGGGTTCAGTAATATGATCGTCTTCTTGTTGCTCATCATCATCTTCCTCTTCTTCTTCTTCATCATCATCTTCTTCTTCCTCTTCTTCTTCTTCTGATATACCAGATTCTTCATCATCTTCTGCATTTTCATCGGATGATTCTTCAGCTTGTGCTTCACTTGCAAAAGACAGTTCTTCGGCTGATTGTGAAGACATGTTGGAATTTGCTAGTAGATATTTCTTATAGCCAATCAATGCAGATTCCTTCATCAAGATTTTCTCTGCGATCTTTTGCTCCAAAGCTCTGTTTTTTTCAAACGAAGGAGGATTGGATGATTCTGTTCCTTCAGATTCTCTAAACGAACTCACAGTCAACTCACCTGACTTTGTCTTTTTAAATTCGTTTAATCTTCTTTGCAAAGTCTCTGGTCCCACATGGGCAACAGCCACGATTTCCGCATGAGTTCTTCTGAAATTATTCATTCTAGCAGCCAAAAGCACACAGGCACCAGCAATACCGGCAGGTCGTCTTCCTTCATGGATCCAGTCATCAGACATTCTGGCAGCTAATTTCACCGCATCTCTTACCACCTTAGTACACTGTTCTTTGAAGTCGAGTTTCTCGGCAAAATGTTGAATGAAAAGTGATGGATCTGCCAAGGGGAGTTTCACGATATGTAAAGCCTTTACCATTTTTAAGAAAGTGGCACCCAAGGAATATACCGACATTTGTAATTTGGAACTAAAATCGATCAACATATGATGAGTCTTTTCCTTTCTACAGGCCACATATAAGCATGTGGCCAACACATTTTGCGATCTCCGACCCTGGACAAAATTTTGAGCCAAAGCCAACTTAAACCATTCTCCAGCAGAATCGGAAATGTAGTCAGGAATATTCAAAGATGCAGCTATCCGTTTGATTTTTCTCTTACCGTTAGCCAAGGTCTGTTCACGACTCTCCATGGCATTTTGACGACCTCCATAACTGGCTCTAGTTTGATCTGCACCAACCATGGCACCCTGAACCATGGCTGCACCCAGAGAGGACTCTCCGAACTGGACTTCACTAACAATGGGATTTTCATCTTGGACGGCACCACATCTTTCACACGAGACATCTCCGGCAGGAGTGAACCGATTTACTATAAGTTTGGGATGTCCACAGTTCTTACAACCTTTATTCATAGCGATGTGGTAGTTGAAACTAAACGAACTGAACTGATATGAGGATGGTTTAAATTCGAGGAATAAATACTATGTGGGATACCGATCTTTGAGACACGTCACCACAGGAAAGGGGGACTATTAAGCTGAGATTAGGAGATGTGAATGTGATTCAACTATCACTCTGTGAATTGTTGTGATGCGTAAATCGCAGGAGTGGAGATGTCGTGCGTCGCGAGATTTATGGTATAGGTCTATTCGTGAATATCTTTGGAACGAGATTTAATAAACACGATTACGTGATTTTTGTCTGTAAGTGTTAGAACAGTCAGTACCGTGTTTCAGAAGTCCGTTTGAATAAATTGTTGTTAAATTAAGCTTCCTAACTTGAGATTGGTTTTTGCTGAGAGGTACGATTCTTTTAAAAAATGGGAAATTCTAGTTAATTTTGAACAAATCAGGAAACTAATTTTTGTGAATATTGAGCTTATTTCCGTTTCATTTGGGCCATGGCCAACCTTTACTGTCTACTAAAATCAACAGCGATATTGAAAAGCTACAGAATTTGAAAGAGTTCAAAAATGGGAAACAGACGTAGAATAGGCTATAAATTTTACACTGTCTCATGTTATTAGAGCCAATAATTAATAATAAAAAAAAGGTAATAAGCGAAGCTTTACAATTCACCACCAAGAAGTACCCTCTGGTCCTGTACTGGCCACCTATAATTGTGATATTGTCATAATTATTTATTTACTTTCGACTAATCGCACCATAATTAAAAAGGGCTAAAAACTGCGGCTGAACCCTGGCTGAACCTGTACACATACCCTCCCTTAGATCTGAAATATATCAATGACGATAAGAACGGTGGAAGACGTTAAGGATGGTGAGTCGAAGTCGCCGTATCTCCTCTCGGGCTTCCCTTACAGCTTGGTGATGGAGATCACTGCCTCCGAACCTCGTGATGTGCTTCAGCTGGAAAGAACTTGTCTTACATTTGTTCGATTTGCTTGTTCTCTCGTATTTTCAGCGTTAGGAATCCTCTTGAATTTCAAGTTCAAAACGTCCAGTGCCAAAGAAGACCACAAAGCAAAACCTTCGAAGTACAGTACTGTTGCTGCGTATATATTGGTGATTTTGGCGTTTGCAGTCTTGGTGTTAAGCGTGGTGAATTACTTGATTACAATCAATCGATACGCTAGGCATAAAATCGCCACTTATAACTTCAACAACTTGAGTACCGTGATCTGTATGACTTGCGTATTTGTGACGTTGATAGGAATAAACGTGAGTCTTATTGTGGAGGGATATTTACTGTGATGAGATAAAGAGATAAATGAGTACTCACAAAGAAATAACCAATATTGATATTGACTATGTTTATGTGATTCAATAGAGATTTTATAATAATACAATAGACTACAGCTCCTGGCGAGCTTTAATATGTGACAACCTATGATTTTTGGTAATTAATTCTACATGCAATGTTCTATGTAAATTTGTATTAAATGCTGTTTGGTTTTAATCAGTTGATTTTTTGCTAGCCTTTTTCTTAGGCTTGGTAACTTTTCCTTGGGTAACCTTTGCTGGAGTACGTTTGTTTTTATTATTTTCCTTTCTACTACCAAAGTCTTCTTTATCCATCTCCATTAAACTCTCTCTCTTGGCAACACTGGTCTTTGAAAGAGATTCATCAATCACAATATCATCACTGAGCCCTTCTAATAAATCCATCTTTTTATTGATTCTTTCTTCAATGGACTGAATTCTATCTATATCTTTTTCAGCAATAATGCTAACAGCATCACCTTTTCTTCCTGCTCTTGCAGTTCTACCGACTCTATGAATAAAATCATCGGGATCGGCAGGAATATCGAAATTTATTACCAACTCTACAGTTGGGATATCAAGACCTCTCGAAGCTACATCAGTAGCAATTAATATCCGGGATGCTCCAGCCTTGAATCTATGCAATGAATTAGTTCTTTCTGATTGAGGCATTTCTGAATGCAATGATGACACTCTAAACTCGAGTTTTCGTAATGTTCTTCTTAACACTTCGGCAGTTTTGGTTCTATTCACAAAAATCACAGCTGTGGATTTTTCATATTCTGGTAAACTGAGAATACTATTTAAGTATGCTTCCTTAACGTAGGATGGAACAAAAACGTATTTGATCTTTAAACTTGCCGGCACCGCGACTTTATCCACCGTTTCCACTTCATGAATGAATACTGGAGGTTTGTTTGCAGCTGTAGGTTTATCTTTAAGAGCTCTGACAGCATCTGTCACAGTGGCAGTGAACAAACATGTTTGTCTTTGTTCAGAGGAAGGTAACACACTAAAACATCTTTCAAGATCACCTCCAAAACTGTTACTTAATAAACGATCTGCTTCATCCAACACCAAATATTTCACTCTTCTAAGTCCACAAATAGTTTCTTCTCCACTATTTAAAATATGATCTGCAAGTCTACCAGGGGTGGCAATGACGAAATGAGGTCTTTTCTGAAGTTCCAAGGCTTGCTTGACAAAATCTTCTCCACCAACAATAACACTAATTCTTATATTCATGGTTGCACCCAAAGCAGCGAATTGTTCGGCAATTTGTAAAGCTAATTCTCTGGTGGGAGTAAGAACCAAGCCGAAAATCCCAAACGGATCTTGGGACCATTGTGTTAACATAGGCAGGGCAAATGCAATCGTTTTACCACTACCAGTTTTGGCACCTCCAATACAGTCATGTCCTGCTAAAATTGCAGGGATACACGCAGATTGAATGGCGGTCGGGCTGTGGATCCGCATGGCGGCTAAGGTCTCTGCGAGCCATTTGGAGACTCCAAGCGACTCAAATGACATGGTTGATTTGGTAGTTAGTGATGTATATTTGTGTGAAAAATTGGCGATGAGAACCATGGCCACATAACCAGGCTCAAGCCGCGCACGTGACCCGATATCATAAAGGTATCTTGCTCAATAGAAGTTTCGAATTAGATGTCAATGATTCGACCTTTACACCGGATTGCCCTTAGAACTACTCAGGCCAACAGGACCAATCAAAAACTCACTCCTCACTATCGAACTTTTTCCCAGTCAATTTTTCACCGAAATGTGTATGATGAAGACGATGAGCCAGTACGGTATGAACCCAGCCAAAACTATGTGATTCACACTGAACAAGAGCTCCAAGAAAACCCAGACTACTCCCAGGGACTAGAGAAGGGACACGTGATCCATGGCGACGAAACCATCAAGTATAGTGACCTTGGGGTGGATGAAGATGGGCTTAATGCTAGGCTCGTATCATTAAGTGAATACTTTTTCGGCAATTTACACCATTCCCACCATGTGTTCTATAATACCATCAATAGCTTATCCAAACAGGGCAAAAAGACAGAGAATAGGACGTTTATTGATCTTAAAGTGATTCGTGCTAAGAGTGGTAGAGGTGGGAATGGATGTGTTTCTTTCTTTAGAGATGCCAATAGACCTGTAGGACCACCAGATGGAGGTGATGGAGGTGATGGAGGTGATGTTTTCATTAATGTGGTGGATAGAAATATGAGTTCATTACATAAAATAAAACGAACTTATGAGGCCAAAAATGGGACTCCTGGTAAAGGTAGTCAACTTGATGGAGCTATTGGTGAAGATATTATAATTGAGGTGCCTGTAGGTACTACAATCCGTTGGATTCCCGACCCAATGGTGCTCAAAAAATATTTGTATCAAAGGGAAGGTAAACAATTGGATGATATCAAGCTTGAAATAAAATGTGATGAAAATAACAATATTCAATTGAAACGTGATGGGTATCAACCTGGAGAGGGCTGGATATATAAGGAGAACGATGAGGAGTATTATAAATCTCGAGAATTTTTTAATGAACTTAATGAAAGAGTTACTGAACATGATCATGAACTTGTGGTTGAAGAATTTAGACAAGACAAGTTTCCTTTGGTCGGAATTGATTTTGACAAACCAACCAAGAGACCTATTCCATTATTGAGAGGTGGTAGAGGAGGTATGGGAAACATGCATTTTTTAACTAAGGATATTAGAAATCCTCGGTTCAGTAAAAGAGGACGAGAGGGGATCACATCGTACTTTTTGCTTGAATTAAAGTTGATTGCAGACCTTGGACTTGTTGGGCTCCCCAATGCAGGGAAGTCGACGTTGTTAAGAGCGATTTCGAGGGCCAGACCAAGAGTTGGACATTGGGAATTTACCACTTTACAACCCACAGTAGGTACTATTTTTACTAGTATTGATAAGGACCCATTCACCGTTGCTGATATTCCAGGAATTATAAAAGGAGCATCTGAAAATAAGGGAATGGGGCTAGATTTCTTAAGACATATTGAGAGATCGGGAGGCTTGGTTTTTGTGGTTTCTCTTGAGAAGCAAAATCCGGTAGAAGACCTCAAAACCTTAATAGAAGAAGTTGGAGAAAAAAGAATGAAAAATAAGAAAGTTTTGGTGGTTGCTACAAAGGCAGATTTGAGCGAAACCGGCTCTGAGTATCATCACTTAAAGAGATTTGTTGAGAACGAGGAGGGGTGGAAAATTGTTCCTGTTTGTGCTGAAAGAGGTGAAAATGTGGAGATGTGTATAAAGTTGATGGGAGAAATTGCTTATGAAGAAAATGCTCCTAACTTAAACAAATAGAAAATGAATTGAATCAAGCGGAGTAAATAAATTTTTTTATTTCGGACCTTGATCAAATGGAATCATCCGGATAACAGTGGTGGGTATAAACAATTTAAGCAATAAGCAACTGAAGACTTCTAGTAGAAGATGGTTGCTATTTAAAGTTTCCTGATTTCGTATTTCAAACTAAACCTTAGAACAGAAAACGGAAAATTTTTAGCGATGGACTGCTATTTAATGCAACAAATTAACAAATATTGGACAATATAAAACCGTAAATGTGACAGGGTAGTATGGGCTCGGTTACGCATGTATATAGTCACTACACATATAATATTCGTTATAGTAGTCAAATGTTTCAGATATCAATGTCAGGCCATGGATTGTAGCAGGGTTTGAAACGGGTGAAACAGTCTTCTTTGACAAGAAAAATACCGATTTAGTATAGTCATTCGCGAGAATCACCTAGTGTGGAAAATATGCTAATTATTTAGTGATAGATTGCTAAGAAAGAATGGATTGCTTGTTGCGGAATATGCATGGAAGCTAGACTTTTTAATGCCAAAATCCTGGATTGTTGCGGGGCAGAAAAAAGGCGGACGAGATGAGGATCCGCCTCCAGCGAAGATCATTAACCAATCTGTTTACTACTAGGGTATGCCGGAAGTATTTACGCTGTGGTTTTAAGGGTCACATTCCGGAATCTTGTTCATGCCGCTAACGGCTGGAAGGTTTGTATAACGTGTGGGGGTAGGCCAGGCTGCGGCAACCTCGGCGCACGAATTTGGTAAAACCCGCGACGCCTCTGAGCCCGCCCTAGTACCGGAAGTGGATCGGAACCGTGGCGAGAGGCATCCGTTGATAAATTTAAGGCGTGAAATGATGAGGTGGGGTTTAAGAAATGAAAGAATTAATCATTCATGTTGAAGTGAATGACTGAAGATCGTTCAGTTAGAAGTGATAGATGAAGGGTCTAGAATAGATCCTCACCACATCCGCGCTTACATAAGCGCAGCTATACCTGCACTCGTCTGATCCAGGAATGGTACGCCTTTAATTCCCAATTAATGCAGATGAAATTCTATTATGGTGCAGCAACAATCTTTAAAAATAATATTCCACAATGTAAAATATATATATATATATATATGACTGATTCCATTTTCCCAAACCATACAAATTGGATCATCACCATCCTTATCTAATGATGGCTAACTTACACCATCCTTTACAGTTGAATACACCAATAGAGCCCATGTCTCAATCTACAATCAATTCAGGCACTGAAAGTTGTGCTTCCACTCCCACTGACGACTACTTTTCCATAAGGCCAAAACTCTCAGTCACCATTTCCAATGATATTAATGCCACTCACTACCATACCCAGCACTATCCTTACGGCAATAACCTTAGTTCACCTTCTTATCTGAGCATGGAATATGAAGCTGACGATGACAACGATAGCGGTGCTCCATACACACCATTCACCCCATTCACACCGTTAACTCCGGCCATGGCTAATGAGAAGGATATGGTATGCACGCCACAAATCAGTCTCGATATCAGTATGATTAAGAGGACCCCTAACTACAGTCACCACAATTTTTTGTTGGTGGACGACAACGCCATCAATCTTCGTATACTCGAACGTATTCTCATCAAGTTATATCCCAACAGTTACATAACCAAGGTACAGGATCTGACCAAGGTTGGTGCAATTATTGCTCAACAACAATTCGACATGGTATTTTTGGATATTGAGATGCCATGTGTAACAGGTATTGATTTGGCTAGATACATGCGCAGTAGACTGAAGTTTGACAATTGGGGAATTGTTGCGGTTACTACTAGACACAAAGAATCTGACCTTGCCATTTACGAATCTGCGGGGATCGACCACACATTTCCAAAGCCGTTAGGCAGAAACTATGACGATTTCATGGAAAAAATCAACTATATAATGGATGCCAGAAAACAATGGGTTTCTGAACCCAAAGGTATTCCAGTCTAATCATACCCAGCCAAACAACAAAAACTTTTGCACAACAAGCACACTAATTGCTGTACAGCACACTTAATTTATGCTAAATTAAGCTCATGATTTACGAGGTTCTTATGACCCACTTTACTTCTTTGGTGTATTCAATATTTTATAGTTACCATTTATAGACGGAAATAATAGACGGATGGATTAATAGAATATGTAGGGCGTTCGCGGGTAAGGCGGACCCAGTCAGTGACCGAGATGCGACGCGCGATCGTTATTGGATTGCTGGACCCGCCTTGATTACATATAATGTTAGTACTAGTTTAGTTGGAAAATAGATGAATTGAAATTTCATAACTGATTGTTAAACAGTTATCTATAACTATTGTACATACCTGGTAGATGCGATTAGAATATACTCGCATTAAAGCTAAACGCTCCTAATATTCTCAGTAAATAAAATGGTGTGGGACCTTGCAGAATCGATGCAAGGTTCGTAACTTAGGCCCTGAAAAATATTTTTGGTACCATGTGACTTGGAGATTGCATAGAATTGGTCCAGCTCTAAGACACGATAAACTTTAAATGAAATCTTGGGTGAAATAGTTACCCCAATTCAGCAACTATATTGACCCAACAGGTGGGTTTCGATAACTTTTACAATTTATGATTATTCAAATTTATGAAGGCCTCACATGCAATACCATGTTCGTATCCACGCTCAAGTGATGTTTCATGTCAAGTGAGATTCTGCAACTGTCTGCAACTGCCCCCAGTAGTCATAAACTGTCAAGCGAGCTGATAGGACAGCGCCTCAAAACCTCCACAATAAATTTATGATAAATAGTTTACACAATCGTGATTGTTTTAAGAACAAGGCAGTCAAACAATACCTGGAGTTATCGGATATCCATATTGACCAAATGGTCGCCAAGTCACCAAAGTAGAGAGGGGGGGGGGGGAAACAACCGTATAATTAACAGCTGATAAAATTTATGCTTAAGGGCCTGGCTTCGTCAAGTTTGATCATGGTATTCCTCGGTTGGGAGCCTCTTCAATATGTTCAGCGATAAGGGTTACAATATAGGTACAGATAGGTACAGAAAACGCAAAGTTCTCATTGAGCGATTCAGGCCACAAAAAGGGTCGTTTAGAATCTACAAGGGGTTTTACATGCAGATATCACAAAGGCTTTTCATTTTTTTCATGATCGGACACTGTGTCGATCCCCAGAACATGGCGGAGTTACCCCTTAACATTTTGAATACGACTAGCCACAGTAATTGTTCTTGAATTGAGCAAATATCCGGCTTTCAAAAAATCGATTGTTCGAAACTTGTACATGAAACTCAAAATCCATGCAGAACTGTGACTGATACCAGAACAAAACCAGGATATAATCAGTCGATTAATTTGTTTCAGCACGCCGAGAAATCATGGGGTGGACAGTGTGTCAATATGTCGTCAGGAGCCATCAACATGCCACATAAACAAATTAGTTCAGTAACCGTTTAATGTACATGTTGGCTCTGTTTTTGACCAACTGTACTTGGCCAATTTCGTTATCTGAAAATTCCAGACACCTCTGAACCCTATAGGCGATTTCTACGCTGTGCTTTATGTCGTGGTAGTGTCTGGGGCACCCAAGCATCGATTGTACATTCATAGCGATCTTTTTTTTTTTTGCAAATCCGTGTATTATAATCTATCTACTAGTTTTATGCCAGTTATCTAATGATAACCTAGAAGAGGGAAATTATATACGTTAGTTCAGCAGTGGAGAAACACACAGCTACTTATACTCTATCGAGTATA